>OZ023312.1:13765556-14113696 GCA_964007375.1 Ophion obscuratus | reverse complement strand
GTTGGTCGTGCGCGCGCGGCGATACGCAGGGAATATAGTCACGGTTATAGACGGCAAAGGGAGTAAGAGTATACGCGTCCCGTGGCGCAGCATCCACGAGCGAGAGGCCAGGAGAGTAAGGGACGCGGGCTGAAACGAGTTGCCGCGCGTTCAGGTTTTGCTCGCAAGAGATCGTTAAGATAATCGCCGCTATCCTCCTCCTAACTTTGCCTTAGGTGGACGCCAGAGGTGAGTATCCGAGGTACTAGCGCGCTCAACCCTCTCTCACCGATGCCTCTCTATCCCTCTCTATTCCCCTCGGCTCTTTGTTTCTCTACACACGTATCATCCCGTGGCTCAGCCTCTCTCTCTCTCTCTCTCTCTCTCTCTCTCTCTCACACACACACACACACACTTTTTTTTCCTTCTCGCGCATCTCGCTCCTCGAGGCAGCGTCCCCGGCCCTGCGCTCTTGGCAACGAGTGATATTTCTCGAAAGAAAAAATACGATAAAGAAAACGTTTCGTCTATCCCGGGAAGAAAAGTATTGGGTGTACGAGTACGACCTTACGGATTTTCTTTATTATACAGGAACACGTTGATTTCAAAGACGATAAATCAAGCTTACTTTGTTCGAAATATGCTCTATGGGAAGCTACAACCTTTGCCCACTGTTCAGACGGTAAAAGGATTCCACACTGGTAGAAGTCTAGTGGTTTTGAAGCGATCCAGCTGTCAAGCCAATTCTCGATTTCTTTGTAAGAAATGACTCGACCTATGGAAAGGGCCGACGCCATAGATCGAAACAGATAGTAATCTGAGGGAGCAATGTCGAATGAATATATCGGGCGAGGTAGAATCTCCTAGTTCACTCCTTTCAGACAATTCTTGACGGATTCATGAACATGTGGTCTGGTATCGTCTAGTAATGCTTCCAATCGCGCGGCTTCGAATTGCTTCCCCGGCTTTCCAAGCAAACTATGGATTTCAGCTGCACTTTTCTTTGAAACAAAATGATGCAAGAACACTTTCCGCAAATGACGTTTCAGGATAATTGACGAAATTTTACGATTTGATTCAAATTTTTAGAGTAAATTCTTTATCATATACAGAATGCACTGTTCAAATTTTAAATCGATCGTTTACACCGTTTCTATTAGTAAAATGTACCATTTGAAAAACGCTTTTTGGAACAGGGAGATGATTACTCGTCGCTAAAGTTGAGCAGTTTTACGCATGAAATAGTGTGAAAAACACGGTTAAAATGTTATAAAAAACTATCAAATCACTCAGTACATTATGACAATTTCGTCATCAGTGTCATAATCCCATATGTTATCTCGTCATAGGCATCTAGTTATCTCATCATAGGCATCTAGCATCATCATAGTTTACCGTTCATGACGATGACATTTTTTTACATCATTTGCATCTTTAAAGTGTTTAAAGCACGTGGGTTTGTTTGTTTCGGTTGTGAAAAACAAACATTAAATACGATTTTTTGTAACGTTAAACTGTAAATGCTTTTTTTTCTGGAAACAGCCTTTTTCAGTGCGCGGGGCGTTCTACAGCTTGAACGGATGAATCGATTCGTATGAATCTCTGCCCTCGGCTTGAAAGGGAATTCAATTTACGGGGCCTTCAGAAAGCGATGTTCGTAAAAAATTGATGTAGAATTTTTTTTTGTCTGTTGAAGCAAAAAACCGGGCAAAAATGTTAGGTTTTTTTCCAAACGGCTGCCATTTTGTTATCCCCGAGTTTAAACAAAAAAGATAAGGCCCTCCAAATTTAGTGTAGTTTAATTATTTTTAACTAGTTTTTGTTTCAAATGAACTGTCAAGGCTGTGGAGTGCCTCGCACTGACCGAAACACGCAGTGCATGGCTTTATTTGTTTATTTATTTTTATTTTTATATTACTTTACATTTGATTTATTTTATAATTTTTTTAAATGCCGGTATTTCGTGCGTTTTCCCTGCCTCTCGACGCTGACCTCCCCTTAAAAAGGGGTTTTTCGAGTGTAAATTTTACAAAAAACGGTATAGACGATCAATTTCAATTCTGGAGAGTGCATTCACTATATGACGAAGAATTTACTGAATAAATTTAAATCAAATCGTAACATTTCGTCAATTATCCTGAGACCGCTTCAGGCAAATAGCATCAACACGGTAGAGAGATACACTACCTGTGGAAAATCCGTAGTCATGAAGAGTGTCTCAAAATGACCTGACATTTTAAATTGCGCGCCATTTTTTTCGTGGTGAACATAGAGTACCAATCTTTGACAATTGGCATCAGGAAGTATCGAGGTTTAGTCATGGAGAATTACACGATCGAGCAACGCATAGAAATTATTATTTTCTGCATTGTTACTGCATAGTTATTGCAGACGAAGTTTCACAGTCGCGTTATCTCGCGCCGTGGCGATGTGCATTGGCCACCAAGATCGTGCCATTTGGCGCCATTGAACTTCATCCTTTGCGCTTTTCTGAAAGGTATGTATGTCAATGATCCACGGACCATTCCGGAGCTCAAGGAAGCAATTGGACGCACCATCAATGAAATCAGTCCGCAATTGTGCCGAAATGTTATTGTAAATTTCGCCAAAAGAATGAACGTTTGCAAATAAGGACGAGGTGGCTATTTATCGGATATTGTGATTCACACATAACCTCCACGTGTGTACCCTATATTAGGACTTGGAATTAATTTGTAGCGTTTTTTTTTAATTAAAAAAATTACTATTTTAAATGAAAATAAAAAAATACATGAATGAAAGTATTACTCCTCGCTTTCTACTCGTATCAGTACACTTCCCCGAAAACACTTCCCCGAATGACATTTCCCCGAAAACACTTCCCCGAAAACATTTCCCCGAATCGACATTTCCCCGAATGACACTTCCCCGAAAAACAGATCCCCGAATTGACACTTCCCCGAAAAAGTTCCCCGAATCGGCATTTCCCCGAACGGCACTTCCCCGAAAAACAGTTCCCCAAATCGACACTTCCCCGAAAAACAGTTCCCCGAATCGACATTTCCCCGAATGACACTTCTCCGAACGGCACTTTCCCGAAAAACAGTTTGTTTGGGTCTGTTTGGGTTCCACGCACCCCACTATTCCAAGCACATCCGAGGTGCGCTGCGCCCACACCAGTGTTCCACGCAATCCACTATTCCACACGCACATTCGAGGTGCCGTGCGCCCACACCAATGTTCCACGCACCCCACTATTCCACACGAACATTCGAGGTGCCCTGCGCCCACAACAGTGTTTCACGCACCCCAATATTCCACACGCACATTCGAAGTGCCCTGTGTTCCACGGACCCCACTATTCCCCACGCATATCCGAGGTGCCCTGCGCTCACACCCATTTACGCATTTACCCATTTTGACCCAATTTGACTTTGACGTTAAATAAATAACTTTTTCACTCATTTTGTCTTGTCATCTTATTTACCCTTCGATTAATAATTTTTACCCATTTTGACTTTGACTTTAAATAAATAACTTTTTCACTCATTTTCGGGGAAGTGCCGTCCGTGGAAGTGTTCATTCGGGAAAATGTCATTCGGTGAAATGTTTTTCGAGGAAGTGTCATTCGGGGAAGTGTCGATTCGGGGAAATGTTTTTCGGAGAAGAGTCATTCGGGGAAGTGTTTTCGGGGAAATGTCGATTCGGGGAACTGTTTTTCGGGGAAGTGTCGATTCGGGAAAGTGCCGTTCGGGGAAGTGTCATTCGGGGAAATGTCGATTCGGGGAAATGTTTTCGGGGAAGTGTTTTCGAGGAAATGTCATTCGGGGAAGTGTCACTCGGGGAAGTGTTTTCGGGGAAAAGTATGAGTACCCTTTCTACTACTTTTGACCATCTGTCGGGCAGGGTACGAATACCGTGTCGGAAGAACGCCTCGTCTTTAGATGCAATCCACGAATCGACCCGTTTTTGACAATCTTCGTAAGAAGTGAACATCTGCTCAGACAGGCTATGAGCCATCGAACGAAACAAATGGTAATCAGAAGGATTGATATCTGGAGAATACGGGGGGGAGGGGGGGGGGGTAGGACTTGCCATTTAAGTGTTTCCAGATATGTTTGTACCGGTATTGCGACGTGTGGACGAGCATTGTCGTGCAGCAAAATAACTTTGTCGTGTCTTTCGGAGTATTCCGGCCGTTTTTCTTTCAATGCACAGCTCAAGCGCATCAATTGCAGTCGGTAGCGATCCCCAGTTATGGTTTCATTCGGTTTCAGCAGTTCATAATAAATCACACCCCTCTGATTCCGCCAAATACAGAGCAGGAGCTTAGACCCATGGATATTTGGCTTTGCTTCTGCGCTTCGTATTGTCGCAATGGATCCTTTGTCATCACCAGTGAAAATTCGATGCAACAAAAAACCGGGAAGTAAAACTCCCCGCAAAAACACTTTATTCGGCACAAATGTTGACATATTCAATAAATTATAAAGTGTTGTTATTTACGATTCAAAAAGAGGTTATGTACAGCAAATGACATTCAACGATAGCTGTTTCACGATGCATACATTACTGTCGGTAACAACGAAATACTGTACTAGCTACGCCATCTCTTGTAAAACGCTACGAATTAATTCCAACACCTACAAGGAACATCCCTCAGGTGACACCCTGCGATTTTGTTGAAATTTGGATATGTTATAACGCACCGAAAAGTAAGCGATTCGTATATTTTTGATCGGCGGAAAATCGGTTTTAAGGGGTGAAACCACCCCCCGAAAAAAGGGGTATTATAGCAGTTTCACACGCAAGGAGACCACCGATTTTAATGAAACAAAAACGAAAATTCCTCTAATCCAAAGCAGCGAAAAATCCACTATAGTGACATTGCACAAAAAAATTAAGGGGCGAAACACCTAGAGATGCCTTTTTTCGAGGGGTGGTGTCACCCCTTAAACCCGTTTTTCCGCCGATGAAAAAAAACACGTATCGCTTACTTTTCGGTGCTTTATAACATATCCAAATGTCGGCAAAATCGAAGGGTGTCACCTGATGTTCCTTGCTAATATTAAAATAAAAATATTCGTACTTTTGATGTAAATAATGCGTTTTATTAAAAAATAAAATCGTCAGGTCATTCCGAGACACCCGATACGTATATGATTCTTTTTGAGGATATTTTCTCGTTGACAAAGATGGACGGCCACTATCGCGAGAGATTCGCATTATCCGTCCCTATCCAAATAAGAACAATCTGCTGGAAGTTGCAATTACCGAGAGTCGCGTGAAGGAGGAGGCATCATCGCGAAACAGGATGGTGAAGCGAGGACCTTGGGCTCCTTGCGAGATATCATGATAATGATTGTGTCCCCGCGCCGCGCGATTCGCGTTCACAATCTCGCGTACAATTCTATTATAATGCGCCAGGCACGAATTACATTGCTGAGCGTCCACCTGCGTCGAGTGTACGCGCGCGGCCCAAACAAACATCAGAAGCCACCGAGAACGAAAGCTCGACAATTTTGTAGCTCTCCGGACGGGCGTCTCGTTCTCGTCGAGCGGGTCGAAAATCCACGAGGGATTAATCGCGAACCGATCTCGATACCGGTCATCCGGTCGGTCATGCGCGTGCTGTCAAGAGATCGCGGGTGAGAGGCGCGACGAATGTTGTTATACATTCTCCGGTAATATGCAGGGATTCCGTAACGGTACGTAACGTAACGTAACGGTATATAACGGTTATCGCGCTTCGTTCCTATTTCACCGCGTGTTTAATCTTTTCGAAGGGGCGCGAGGATATTTGATAAATCGAAATTCGTACAGCGGTGACAATATATCACGGGCCTCGAAGGAGGGAACGAAGCGCCGTTGCGCGGACCTCGTCGAACGCTCGGGACGTTGACGCTGAATGGGCGATTGAGGCGCTGCAAGGCAGCCAGCTGAAAGCGGGATATAGACGCTGGGTTGAATGATCAGAACGCTCAAAACTCTGAAAGAATACTACCCCGAAAGATCGAAACGCCGAAAGAACTTTACACGAAAGACCAAAATCTCCGAAAATCTGAACAACTTCGAAATAATTCGGCTATGGAAGTTTTTTTCAAAATTTTCAATAAATCGACGAATTATTTCAAGACTTTTTTTTTATTAAGAATTGATTTTACGTAAATTTTGAAATTTGTATAAACAATGTTATACGGTCTACATAATTTACAGTCAACTGTGTAGACTTCCGCTGGCATGGTCTTGACAAACCTTGTCATTTCGGAACATTAAGGGGCTATACCAGTACGATACTTTCAAAAAGTCGATTTTTTTGCCTTTTGCCTTTTTACGAGGAACCTTTAAACGCGTTTTTCTCGAAATGAGATTTTTCAAATTTGCTGACGTAACTCAAAGAGTAATTATCCGTTTGACTTGAAATTTGAACTGAGTACTCTTGAATATATTTACTCTATAATGACGTAGGATATTTTTGATTGGATGAAAATTGACGATTTGGCATTGAAAAAAAAAACGACCATTTTATAGGCAAGAAAACAGACTTTTTTCATAATTACGCCATTTTGTTGGATTTTGATGTTTTTCGAAAATCCTACGTCATTGTACAGGAAATACCTTCCAGTTTAAAGACATTTTTTCCTTTTTTGGTTTCAGCTACTCAATCGGCCGGAATCATGTCAGCGGTGGAGGAACTTTTTTTAGCGCCTCCGAAGGCATAAGTCGCTTGGATCTCAATATTTTTCTATGAAAAAATTATGCAATATAGGTCAAATATAGCCAAATATATTATTCATTTTTCGAAACATTTAATTGAGTACTTTTCTTCCAAAAAATTCCCGGGAATCATCCAAATTTTCAGCGTTCACACTGGTATAGCCCCTTAAAAGTTTCAAAATTATCAATAAATCGATGAATTATTTCAAGAATGTTTTTTTTATTAAGAAGTGATTTTACGTCAATTTCGAAATTTATCTAGATAATGTTATACGTACTACATCATTTACAGTCAGCTGTGTAGACTTCCGCTGGCATGATCTTCACGAACCTTGTAATTTCGGAACATTAAAGTTCGGAATTTTAACCCGGCCCCCATGGCAAGATCATGCCAGCAAAAGTCTACACAGTTGACTGTAAATGATGTAAAACGTATAATATTATAATTTATTTTTATACAATTTATTATAATTTTTATGACAAATAAATTTTTATATAATTTATTATAATTCTCTAGAGGATTGTCTAGAGAAATTTCAAAATTGTTACGCAAAATCACTTCTTAATAATAAAAAATTCTTGAAATGATTCGTCGATTTATTAAATATTTTGAAACTTTTAAAACATCCACAGCCGAATTAATTTGACGGTGTTCAGATTTTCGGAGTTTTGGTCTTTCGTGTAAGATTATTACGGAGTTTTGATGTTTCGGGGTAGTATTCTTTCGGAGTTTTGAGCGTTCTGATCATTCAAAGTTCGGAATTTCAAACCCGACCCTATATTGAATTTCGTAATATTAAAAATCGGCCCCGGGATATACATTTACAACGATAAAAAAATCCATTTTTTCTGTTTGCTTCAAACGATAGAAATATACAGGGTATTTGGCGCATGGGCCTACACATTTTTTGGAGGGATTGGGGGGGGGGGGGGGTCATTTACTAATTTTTTCACCGTATCACCGTAATTGAGATATGATTTTCTTTCCTTTTTTTTAATTACTCAAAATGTTGCCTTCGTAAATCGTCATAACTTTTTTTCATTTGTAGTTGTAATAGCACGAAATAATTTTTGTTGTACTCTGCAATTTATGTTTATTACAAATAAATCATTATTTGATACAATTGGTTTCGAGAAAGTGACTCTTGAGCTTCCAGTCTTAAAAATGTGTAAAGGTATGAAAAATTTCAACTTCTAAATTCATTATAAAAAAAAGTTGTTCCCTTTATGATGACCACATAATGAACGATTTCTATGACATACCGTTGGAAAGGGTATAAAGTAGGGAACTTTTTTAAACAAAGCTAAGTTCAAAATAGATTTTAGTTTCTTTTTTATAATGAATTTAGAAGTTGACATTTTTCATACATTTACGCATTTTTAAAACTTCGGAAGCTCATAAGTCATTTTCTTAAAACCAATCGTATCAAATGATGGAATCGTGGCAAATGATGGAATACAACAAAAGTTATTTCGTACTATTGCAACCACAAAAAAAAAGTTATGATGATTTAAAGGCGAAATTTCAGGTAATTATTATTTTTTGAATTGTAACTTCCATTTGTACAGGGTACTTTCCCTTATTACATTCCCCACCATATTTCACTTCACATCCCCAATTGTTTTGTATACTTAAATATACTATTAAAGTATACCTGCAGTTTGATAAATGAACAATAATTATGTCTTCGTTTGAAAAATCCCTCAAAATTGCTCAATTTTTTCCCGTCTGAACGTATATACCGCCTGAAGAAGAGTTTTCAGCATGACGTTCCAATAGCCTATTCACGATTGCGGAAAAATCAGAATGATGGAGTATCGTTTGGCGTGTGCAGGACAATCACTCGAATCTGATCTTCGCAATAGGAATATAGTCGGACGGTAACGGTTTTGACATCGACCGGCTGGGAGGCAATTGACATGTGAACGTTGCGTAGAAAATAGATTTGAGAGGGTAGTCGAGATTTTTTAAACATGAATTTTTGTTTTTTGGGATTCTTAAAGTATAACATTTAAAAAATAATTTCTGAAAATTCCAAGTCTATCCAATCAAAATTAAAGAAGTTATAGGTGCTTATTGGTAGGTTTCGCGAACCGGCGAACTTTAAGGGGTCTTCTCACTTTGGACGCTAAAAAGAGGCTATTTTCATGATTTTTTTTGATAGGTTTATATTATAGAAATTGATATAAAAGTTGTTACACTTAATGCATACACTTTCGAAATGCATTGAAATTTTTTTTCAAATGTATTTATGTAACCAAAACAAACGTTAAATGCGTTTTTCTCGAAACAACTTTTTTCGACGGCTTGTTGATAAAATCTTCGAAACTACTGAACCGATCCTTATGAAATTTAAACCACATATTCTTTACAACTATAGCTATTAGCGCATATAAAGGATTTTTAAGTTTTTATATTCACTATTTTCTTTGCCAAAAACTGTGAAAAAAACGTTTTCTTTTGTTTTTATGAAAAATCCGCCATTTTGTTTTTTTTGCATATATCAAAAATTGTACGATATGCGCTATAGCCATTAACATACTGAATCTAAAACCGTTTGATTTTTTTGTTTCGGACGATCGATTTCCGAGATTTCATCAACAGACCTACAATTTTTTTAGGACATTTTTTGAACTACCATTTTTTCTATAAATAGTGACTTAAATAAATAAAAAAATTTTAAATTTATTTTTAAAGTGTATTTATTAAGAGTAACAACTTTTATATCAATATCTATAATATAAACCTATCAAAAAATTCATGAAAATTAGCTTTTTTCGTGTCTAAAGTGAGAAGCCCCTTAAAGTGTTTTTTTTTTTCAAAATTACTTTTTCGAAATCGGTGACCGCGATATCTCAAAAACTGTTACACCGATCAACTTCAAATTTTATAAGCTTCTTTTACATATCAAAAAGCAGTGCTTTTACGAAGGATTTTTTTCATGCTTAGGTTTTTTGTTAACGAAAATAGAGCATTTTCGATACTTCCCACGTTTGTAAATATTTTTCAATAAAACGATGGTAGAAGACACTTAAAACCATATTCTTTAATATAAAAAATGAAATTTGAATACCTGTACACGTTTTCCCAGAATTTTTTTCGAAAATTACTCCTTTTCCGACCAAAAGCTGGGTGTAAGAGGTTAGGATTCTTTTTTTTTCGGTTTGTATTTGTAGGATCCGCAGCGCAGGGTTTGCATTCGGTTTTGTTTCGTAGCCTTCGGTTTGCATCCGTAGCATTCGTAGCTTAGGGTCTTAACTTTAATTTGCAACAAAGATTTTGTAAAAATTAAAAAAATTGACCGAGTTATGGCAATTTTCGTGATGGCTCGAGCTGCGCTGCGATTTGCCTTTTTTTTGCATTTCTCTCGAAACTGTATGAAACGGTGTAAGTCGTATCTCAAAATATATTCGTCCGATGCACGTTAAATTCGGACAGAGCATAATTTATAACATTTTCCATCGTACCGGCTGATTTTTTCTATACCCTCATTCATTTGTTAATAACAAACAATTAAAGGTTTTTCCTCGTTGAAAATCGAACTTTTTCTCTACAGCTTTGCCATTCGCGTAATTTTCAAAATTTCAAAAAAGTATCCGGTCATCCGAAACGTTCACTATTATAGGCCATGCAGCAACGGCTGCACTTTTTCTAAACAATAATAACTTCATTGTTCATCACTATATTTCAATAAAAAAAAACTCAAACATCACAAGACTGCGTACTAACTGTATCTAAAAACCCTCCTCATTCTAATACTCTCATAAAAAAAAAAGAGAGAGAAAAATAGAAAACCGACCTGTTTTTCGGGCCTCAAGTTAAGGGGTCTTCTCACTTCAGACGCTAAAAAAGGCTATTTTCATGAATTTTTTGATAGGTTTATATTATAGATATTTATATAAAAGTTGTTACACTTAATGAATACACTTTCGAAATACATTTTTTTCTTAAGTTTATTTATTTAAGTCACTATTTATAGACGAAAATGGTAGTTAAAAAAATGTCCAAAAAAAATTGTAGGTCTGCGCTGTTGATGAAATCTCGGAGATGGATCATCCGAAGTAAAAAAATCAAACTGTTTTAGATTCAGTATGAATGGCCATAGCGCATATCATACGATTTTTTATATATGCAAAAATAACAAAATGGCGGACATTTTTCGAAAAACAAAAAATAACGTGTTTTTTTCACCGTTTTTGGAAAAAAAAAGTAAATATCGAAAATTAAAAAAAATCTTCAATATGCGCTATAGCTATAGTTATAAAGAATATGTGGTTAACATTTCATAAGGATCGGTTCAGTAGTTCCGAAGATTATATCAACAAGCCGTCGAAAGACGTTGTTTCGAGAAAAACGCGTTTAAAGTTTGTTTGGGTTACATAAATACATACACTTTTAATATAATCTATTCCGAAAGTGTATTTATTAAGGCCTTAGGTCACAGTAACGGGTATAAAATCATGTGCGAATTTAACAATTTTTTTTCGCACGAAAAAGTGATTCACTCATAAAATTAATTATGCATTTATTTAGTATGAATATCAAGCTGTTAGAATTTTTTTTTTTCGATGTACAAAATGGCCAACTACTCGAACCTTCTCGAAACAGCTTTTTTCCAATTGGCGTGACAATAAACTTAAAAAAATTTCACTCGATTTACGTCAAATTTAAAAGTTATGTTCCTAACTGCATTTCGCAGAGAAGTACGTACGGAATTTCTGATTAATCGAAAATATTTCATTTTATGAGCAGTTTATGAGCAGTTATAACGAAATTTTTCACTGAAAATTCATTTCTTAAGTTCAAATACCTACAATTTTTGAATAAAATAATATTTTTTAAATTCCGTACGTCCTTCTCTAGGTATTCTAATGTAGGTTGACGAGAATTTTTGTTTTTTTTTTCTCGGTAAAAAATTATGGATGCTAAATGTCACGCCGCGAAGCGCCTAAAAAAAGATAAAAGAAAATATTAGTAGTCGGCCATTTTGTGCATCGAAAAAAAAATATATATATTTTCTAACAGCTTGATATTCATACTAAATATTTGTGTAATTAATTTTATGAGTGAATCACTTTTTCATACGAAAAAAAATGGTTACATTCGCACATGATTTTATACCTGTTACTGTGGCCTAAGGCCTTGATAAATACACTTTCGAAATATATTTATTTAAGTCACTATTTATATAAGAAAATGGTAGTTAAAAAAATGTCCTTAAAAAATTGTAGGTCTGCGCTGTTGATGAAATCTCGGAGATGGATCATCCGAAACATAAAATCAAACGGTTTAAGGGGTAAGGCCACTGTAAATTTTTTGAAAAATCGATTTTTTTTTATTGGCTTAAAAAATAGTTTAAACCCTCTAGAATAAGAAAAAAAAGGTCCTGTGCTTCTTCTTTTTTTAATTTTTTCCAATAAAAAACTATTCGCAAAACTTTAAACGCGTTTTTCTCGAAACATGGTTTTTTCAAAATGGCACGCAGCATAACTCGAACAATTTTCATTTTTTTTACTTGAAATTTTAACCAGATGTGAACATTTACATTATCTTGAGAATGTCGATCGGAATTTTCAAGAACTTTATTTATTGATTTTTTATTAACAAAAAATTTGCCGTTTTTTTCGTCAAAAATCAATTTTTTTTTCAAACGCACGCCAAATCCACAAAAATTGATACTTTTTAAAATCCGATCGACATTCTCTAGCTATAGCCCTCTAGATTAATGGTTTTTTTTTTGTTCTAGATTCAAAAGTGCACCAGTGGTGCTGCGTGCCGCGGAGCCCTGGAAGCAAAACATGTCCCGGGAAGATAGCTGTGGAACCGCCATTTTGTTTTTTTTTTACTGTAAAAAAATGTTATAATAAAGTTTAATGTATGCCCGATAACACCAAATTTCGGGAGCAAAAAATTAGTGAAAAAACCTTTTTTTTGGGGCCGTTACAGTGGCCTTACCCCTTAAGATTCAGTATGTTAATGGCTATAGCGCATATCATACGATTTTTTATATATGCAAAAATAACAAAATGCCGAACATTTCTTCGAAAAAACAAAAAATAACGTGTTTTTTGGCAAAAAGAAATAGTAAATGTCAAAATTAAAAAGAAACCCTTGATATGCGCTATAGCTATAGTTGTAAAGAATATGTGGTAGTAATTTTATAAGGATCGGTTCAGTAGTTTCGAAGATTTTATCAAAAAGCCGTCGAAAAACGTTGTTTCGAGGAAAACGCGTTTAAAGTTTGTTTGGGTTACACAAATACATAAAAAGAATTTAAATGTATTTCTTGAGTGTATTTATTAAGTGTAACAACTTTTATATCAACATCTACAATATAAACCTATCGAAAAAATTCATGAAAATAGGCTTTTTTAGCGTCTAAAGTGAGAAGCCCCTAATCCTCAAACTGAAAAATTTCGTCCCCGTTCCGATTGCGCAACGCGAACGTTACCGTCCAACACTCACGAGCCCTCTTCCCCAACGAGCCACGCCGACTTGCCCCCCGCCGTCCGCGTGCTCAGCCCAAACAGCCGCTAACCTTGCAAGAGTTTTTAAAAACACTCACGCCTCTGTGCATCATCCGTAGCGTAACAAAAGCGATTAAGCAGCGATCTAATAAAGTGTGCGCTCGTACGACCTCAACAGGCTAAATAGGTGATTATTGGTATACATCGCAGCCCGTATTATTCACGGCTCGTTAATGAGCGGCTCGCGGTTCGATAGCCGAATCGAGCCCCGCACAACGACGCCTCACCCAGTCTCGTTTCATCGCCAACCACCAAACAACCGCAAAACGCGAAACGAAACGCAAAAAAAAATAACAAAACAACAACAAAAATTCGACGCACACGTATGATTCACGCAGGCCCACGCGCGTCTCTCTCTCCGACAAATTTCCTGCAATTGGCGAGGATTAAAAGTACGCGCGTGACTTTGACGGCTGGCGTCAAACCTCGCGGCTCCTGTCACACGCGCCAGTGCCGAAAATATTGACAAAGCACCGAGAACGGCATTGCTAACGATGACGACGAAGACGAGCGAAGAATTTTCAGCCGAAAATTCGGCTCGAGAAGGTCAACATCGAGGCTCCGTGGCTTGGCGAGTAGCTCGTTAAAAAAAAAAAAAAAAAATGAAAACATCGTGTGTTCGCCGCGAGAGCCAGCAGGAGGATCTCGCGGCATCATAGCCGGGAACGGAAGACAAGAAGAGTGCAACGGAAGAGAAGAGGTCGCTCCGACGACCGAAGATGCGAGGAGGAAGAGAGGACTCCTCGAGGAGAGCAGGAGAGTAGAGAGAGAGAGAGAGAGAGAGAGAAAGAGAGAGAGGCAGGTGTAGCCGTGGAAGAAAGCAAAAGAGTATAGAGCCAGGGACCGTCCTACGGGAGTCGAGAAAAGTTTAGAGAAGCGGCAGGAGGCTCGCGCGGGGAGAGACCGCGCGCAGAGGGGGGGGGCGGGAAGGAGGGGGGAGGGCCCCCTTCGTACCACGAGCTTCTCTCCGGCTCTGGTCGTGTCTAACAGCGGGGCTATATAAACGGCCTCTCGACGATTCGGCCCGACACACACGATCCAATCTTCATCACGATCGCTACGCGGTCCTTCCCAGAGACAAACGCACTTGGCCTCGACAGTCAACCAACGCAAAACGCGCATCGTTTTTCAATTCCACAAAAAAAAAACAACCGAGACATTCGACAATTTGTATTTAACCATTTTTTAAAAAGCAACATTTTCGCGGTTTTGGGTGAATCTTTGCGACACTTCGGTAAAAAGAAAAAGTATTCCACGCGGAGCAGCGCGGAGCTTTCGATCCATTGGACAAGAGTAAGTACAAACAACGATAAAAATAAACGAAATTTTACGAAAGAAAAAAAACTTTGTACCGGTACAAAGTCACAGTCGTTGCAATGCGTCAACTTTTTCTCACTCTCCCTCGTAAGCGCTCGGCATTGCGAAATAATCGAACGTCTATGGAGATTCGGTCGCTCGGCGTGCAAACGCGAAGAAAAAAAAATATTAAAAAAAAAAAGGTCTCAGCCCCCTCCCGCGATTAAAATTCGCGCGCAATGAGACCGCGACTCGTTTCCCAACTGCGTCGCGCAATTTTCGCAATCCTTTCGTCCTCCCTGCCGGTTAGTGCTCGGCGCTCGCACACAATATTTTATCGGATAAACCGCACCTCGGTTGGATTGAGCGCGGTAGATTTACGGTAGGCATAGCGGGCACGCTCATTCCGCGAGTTCCGCATCGTTGCAGCCACCCGAGAGACGAATTCCACTCCTTGCTCTATCTCATCTCGTAGCCCGACGCGCCCCCCCCCCCCCTCTTAAGTCTCGTTGTATTATTATTCTTCAATTGATTATTAGTCGAGTGTGTTGTCGGGGAGCCGCGGTGAGTAGTCGCTTAAGGGAGATCCGACCATTTGATAAATCCGACTGACTGCATTCCATATAACTCTTTTGTAGCCTCTCGTGTCCTTATTACTTGTCCCATCCGACTTGATGAGGTAATGGATGCTCTCCATCATCTTTCAGAGGCATTTCCTCTTCGCTCGCCCTGGGCTCGGACGAGCTCGGGGAGTATCAGCCCCCCCCCTCTCTATCAGCCCCCTCCCAGTGGCCCCTCCGACGCACGGAAATTTCCATCGATCCTAATTACGTACCGGATTCACACCCCCGCGTCATTTTTCTCCGCGACGTTTTTTTTTTTTTTCGTTTGAAAAGCTCGACGTGCGCGACAGCGGAGGGGGGGAGGAAAAGAATCGCGACGTGGTTAACATGTAAAATAGACGCGCGATGCACGGGAGATATACGAGCCCGAGGCGGGAGTTGAACGACAAAGTGCGTAACGAGATCGGTGCATGCACTCGCCGCATCCTGTCGTTAATTCCACAACGCGCGCGCGCGGACTCGCTCGCTCGTCGAATGCATATTCGGTTCAATGTCAGAGGCTCTCGGATAGCGACTGGCTGCTCTCGGTCAAGTTTTTTTCCGCGAAGTATACGAGCGAATGGTCGAATGGCTTCTTTCGCAGGGGGACAGAAAAGGATCAGCAGGATGAAGCTCATTTTGGCGACCGTGATGTGCCTTGCGGCGATTCAGGCGAGCTTTTCCATGCCGGTCGCTGAGAACGCTCAAGAGGAAGCGTCTCCGGCGGCTACGGCCCACGAACCAAACTCGGGATCGCTCTTGGTAGTGCCACTCGAGAAGGCGGAACTACCGGCGAGCCTTGCCGCCGAAAAGAGCGCGCCGGCCGCCGTTGAGACCGCGGCAAGAAGCTTGGACGCCAGTCTCGACGTGCCGGCGAAGATACCGGATGACGAGAAACAATCGGCAAGCGACGCGGCTGCTTCCGACGAGAAGAAGAGCGCGGACGCGGCTCCGGAGACTACGTTGCTCTCCGAGACTGAGGTATGATAACGATCTTGTCTTTTTTTTTGGTGTTCGAGGAGTTACCGATCTTTTGTTTTTGTTGTCGGAGAAGTTACCGATTTTTTGGGGGTTGCGAGAAGTTACCGATCTTTCGTTTTCAATCTCCGAGAAGTTGCCGATCTTTCGTTTTTATTTTCGGAGAAGTTACCGATCTTTCGTTTTCACTCTCCGAGATGTACCGATCTTCCTTTCTTGTTCTCCGAGAAGTTACCGATGTTTCTTGTTCTCCGAGAAGTTACTGATTTTTTTTGCTCTCCGGGAACTTACCGATCTTTCGTTTTTTTATTCTCCGAGAGTTTACCGATCCTTTTTTTTGGGTCCCTGAGAAATTACCGATCTTTCTTTTCTTGTTGTCGAAGAAGCTACCGATGTTTTCTTCTTGTTCTCCGGGAAGTTAGCAATTTTTCTTTTTTCGGCCTCCGAAAAATTACCGATCTTTCGTTTTTATTCTCCGAGCAGTTGCCGATCTTTCTTATCTGTGCCCCGCCAAGTTACCGATGCTTGTTTCTTGTTTTCCGAGAAATGACCGATCTTTTTCGGCCTCCAAAAAGTTACCGGTCTGTCGCTTTGATTCTTCGAGAAGTTACCAATCTTCCTTTTTTTGTTGTCGGTGAAGTTACCGATGTTTCTTTCTTGTTCTCCGAGAAGTTACCTTTTTTTTTGCTCTCCGAGAACTTACCGATGCTTCTTTCTCGTTCCCCGAGAAATTACCGATCTTTCTTTCATTGTCGTCGAAGAAGTTACCCACGTTTTCTTCTTGTTCTCCGAGAAGTTAGCAATTTTTCTTTTTTCGGCCTCCGAAAAGTTACCGATCTTTCGCTTTTATTCCGAGAGAAGGAGGTAATCTTTCTTTTCTGTGCCCCGGGAAGTTACCGATGCTTGTTTTTTTGTTCTCCGAGAGATTACCGATTTTTCGTCGGCCTCCAAAAAGTTACCGATCTATCACTTTGATTCTCCGAAGTTACCAATCTTCTTTTTCCGTCACCTTCTTAGGTGCTTCTTCCTTGTTCTACAAGTTGCCGATCTTTCTTCTCTAATCGTCGAAAAGTTACCGATACTCCTTTCTTGTTCTCCGACAAATTACCGATTTTTCGTTCTCCTCCGAAAATTTACCGATCTTCCTTTCTACTTTTCCGAGCAGTTCCCGATCTTTCTGTTCCGTTCTCCAAGAACTTACCGACCTCTCTTCTCCGACAGCTTACCGATTTTATTTCCTCATTCTCCGAGAAGTTAACCGATTTTTCTTTTCCGTTCTCTATCTCTGATCATCACCGCCCACAGGCGAGCGCAGCGTACAAGAGTGCCGAGGTGAGTGGGTCCGAGGCGGCACCAAAATCGGCCGCAAGCAAATCGGTGACCGAGCACGAGACGCCGTTGGCCGAGCCGAAGTTGGAAGAGCCGGCGGCCCCGAGCGTGCCGCAGGAGCGAGCGGCCGTCGCACCGGCCGAGGAGAGCAGCGAGCCAAAGAAGCAAGCGGACGAGAAGGAGGAAAAGGAGCCGTCGAAGGCGGATCGCGTGACCCGTGAGGCCGAGGAAGCCGCAGCGGCGGCTGCGAAGGCATCGTCCGCGACGCCCTCGGAGTCCCCTGCAGCTTCGGTAGCAGCCGTCGAGTCGAGCCCTGCCGCGGAGGCCGTCGCCGAGCAGCCTCGTCATCAGCAAAGTGCCCTTTCCGCCGAGGCCTCGCCGATCGAGCAAAACTCAGCGCCAGTTGAGAAAAAATCGGCCCCGATCGAGGCGGCTGCCGAGCCGAGCGGCGCCGAAGCGAAGCCCGTAGAGAGCGCCGCGGAGCAGCCGGCCGCGCGTGCCGACAAGGAGATCGAAAAGAAGAACGTGCCGATCGAGGAGTCGCCGATCGCGAAGCCCGCGTCGTCGGAGCACCAAGCAGCTGCTGAGATCGAAGAGCCCGCGACGCCCGCGGCCAGTTCCGTTCCCCAGGCCAAGAGGGAAGCCGACGAGCCGATCGCCGCCCCGGCACCCGCCCCCGAGCCATCCGACGAAAAATCGGCCCGTCTCGACGCCGCCGTCGAGGAGCCGAAAGCCGAAATCGCGCAACCAGCCGTACAACAGGCGCGCAAAGAGAGCGAGGAACCTTCCGAACAATCGTCGGCCACCTCGGCAGACGAACGGCCGTTGGTCAAAACGGTAGCGAGCAGCGAGACCGATCAGGCAGAGAATTCGGCCAAGAGCTCATCCATCCTCGTTGCCGACGCTGAGGAAAAACTGACGAAACCGGCCCCGGCCGACGATCCCAAGGCCGAGGAACTTCCCAAGCCCCAGGAGGTCACCGCCATCAAGGAGTCCAGCGAGAAACGCGAGGTCGCCTCGAAAGAGAGCTCCGAAAGCTCCGAGAGCAACGAAAGCGGCGAACAGAGTAGCCAGCAAAAGCAACACTCGGAATAAGAGACCCGTTTATCCACGGACCATTCTTTATCGTCGATTGTTTTTCGGTGCATCACCCGACCTTTCTCACATGCCCACACGAATGTACGAGAGAACGAAAGATTGAGAGAAAGAGAGATAGAGCGAGAGTGAATTATTATGAGAGTGAGCGAGAGACACGGCTAATTGAGAGACAGAGAGCGGCGAGAGTTTAACGATCTATAATCGATCGCGAGGATTCACGTCGGAAATAACGTCCCGAAAATCTCCGTATGCCGAACGACGTCGCGGTTCGTTCTGGCGAACACAAATCGCGGAAGAAACTGTTCGCGAGGACGAAGCGACGCTGTGCTCGTCGACGTCGTCGTCACGTATCGCTCCTCTCATTTATACGTTTATAGGAAAGCCATCCCCGTCACACGCTCGGACGCGACGAGCCAATTTTACCCGTTCGCCTCCCAATCCCACCACCCCTTTCCTGAATATCCCTCGCACATCTCTCCAGCCTACGCGTCATTATTGATAATATTGTTATTATTAATATTACGGCTATATTATTTTTAATATTACGGTTAGTACCATTACGATTAATATTATTATTATTATTATTCATCATTGATTTGTATTATTGCTACGAGCATCGTTATTATGATAATAATAATAATTGCGTTATATTGTATCATGTTCTCTTACGTATCCCGCGAGGGTCCTTGAACGAGTAACCCGGCCATCTCCGGGCGCCGCTCTCTTTTGCCCGCCACGCTCCCACAATGTTATCGCTCGGGCGCGACAATCTCCGAATGATTATTGTCGTAGCACGCCCGATACTTCACGAGTCTTTACGAACGTATAATGGAGTGGCTATATGCAGGGAATGGAAGTTTTGGGGCGAAATTTTACATCCCATTTTATCCCCTTAAGTGGCGATTTTTTGGGAAATTCTTTCTCAGTGACCTCTGCACCTTCTGGGGAACGGATCTTACAAATTTCGTGTTTCCATCTTGGTTTAGACTGTGCGTTGTCTCGATGTCAGTCAGTCATTCGGTAAGTTAGTCAGTCACGGAACTGGTTTATATGTATAGAAGATTATTGGAACGCTGATCGATTTTTTTCGATGATGAAGATTGCATCGTTGGAACGCAACGAAAATAATTTTTTTCCAATTGCGATTTTTTTTCTGGCAAATTAAAGCCACTTTGAACTCTTCTAAGATTCTTATTAGAGACCTGTAGCCTAAATCTATCAGAAGTGATTTTGTGTAACAATGAAAATGGAGAAGAACGAAAATGAAAAAGAATTTTCGTTGCATTCCAACGATGCGAAATTCAGAAACACCTTTTTTGTATGCTACGGGTAAGGTAGACGGGTGTTTGGGCTTTAAAAGTCCACCAGGGAGGCTGCTTGGGCTGAATTGATCCAAAGGGAGTTTCAGCGGGGTTTCTTGTGGAAAAGACGTCGCTGGATCTTGCAGTTTTATAGTTTTATGCAGTTTTGAATAATTTGACGAATGTGGAAACGAGGACCGGACAGTGGTCCAGGTGTTTTGAGGATTGAGATCCTGAGGCATGGAATTCGAAAGAATGGATTGGAGACACACGGTAGTGACATCAGAACAAAGTCATCAAGTCATGTGGACCCAGAGATGCAAATATTCGTATCTTCGTGACGAAAAAGTGTTTGGGTTCAAACCCAAACATCCTATAAGCATCAATGCTTATAGGGTGTCTTTATATTGACTTAGGGATGCCGTAACGTAGAAGAAAACCCTCAAAATATCTGTTTGGGTAACGAGACTAAAGAGAAGTGTCAAACTGATGTGCCACGTAAGTCAAAACTTTAAGGCGTAACACTCAGCTCGTGGCCTGAAAAAAGAGCCATGTTCGTGAATTTTTCCTGGGAAAACGTGTGCAGGTTTTCATTTTTTTCCTCACTTTAAAGAGTACGGTTAAAAGGGTGTCTTACAATGTTTGTATCAAAAAGTCTTTGTAAATTAATAAATTAAGTTATAGTATTAGGACGTTGGGTGATGGTTCCAACGGAGTGATTTGAACTTAGGTCTCTACGAGTTCATGATTTTGGTCGGAACATAGTATGGACGGCCTTAGAAGGAATGAAATGCTGTTGGGAAAAATTCGCGCTCACCGAACGTATCAATGAGAATTGCTATGTTGAGTTGCGTATCGTTCGGATGCAACGAAAACTTTGCCGAATTGCACACATTTTTGTGGCCAATTTTTTTTTGTTACCATTAGAGATCTACGGGCTTAATCTGCAAGTGAAAAGATTATGAATAATAATACGAATGAAGAGATGAAAAATAGGAAAGAAAATTGAATGACTTGCAGCTCCTTTTCTCAAAGCAGTTTTCAAAACCGGTGGACATGATATGTCGAGAACCACTTGATGGATTGTATTCAAATTTACAGGAGATACGATGAGAAACATTTAAAAGTCGTTGACGATCTCACTTTTCAAAAGCCGATCTTCATTTTTAAGGGGTGAGATGCAGTCAAAGGAAGGCAGAATGCTTCGAAGACAACAACAAATTGATATTTTGGAAACTTTCACATCGGCAGAAGCCCTATTGTATGGTCCAGGAATTGATAATTCGATGTAAGAAATTTTTTAATTAGTATTTCTATACATAAATCAAGCGTAAAATTGGAAAACTCTTTCAGATATTTCCAAAAATGTATTACTCAAAAACTATGAACTTGAGCAAAATGTTATAGAGAATACTTTCGTTTTAAAATTGCCCAAAATGTTAAGAAAAATAATTCATCCCAAAAAACTTTAATTTTTCGAAAAATTGTTTTAACAATTGGCTATAAACAATTGAATGCTCGACTTTTCGGGAGAAGTTGTGATATTCGGATTCAGCGGATCAAAATACATTTAAAAAAGTTTATTTTCATCCATCGAGCTCAACATTTTACGAACATATAATACCGTATCCACATCGAAAAACTTTAAGGGACAACACCACTGTGGCGGCTTCAAAAAATCGATTTTTTGAAAACCATCTAGAAAAATCTAAAATACATTTAAGATTAAGATGCCGTTGGACTCAGGTCGAAAAAATAATTATTTTAGGAGATATTGAATATTTTGTGGAGCGGTGCAGCGCTCCGTGACGCTCGGGGTCCCTTCTTCGGCCCGGAGTCTTTGAAAATTTGAGCAGAGACGATTTGCTGCAGCGTTATTTGGGCGGCTTCACGCAAAACAACAACGAAAGCTACAACAAATCAGTTTGGGCAATAGCCCCCAAGTGTCAGTCCGGGAGCAAAAAAATCGTCGATATTGCAGCTGATATCGCGGTATTATTATTCAATGATGGCCTGAGAAGCCTCATGAAAGTTTTGGAGACGTTGGGGATAACTATCGGCCCAAATTGTTTCAATTTTTGCGTTGAAACCGACGCAGCGCGGACTGAGCTGGCGGAGCGCTCGCTCACAGACGCTGCAAAAGAGGCAAGAAGAGCCTTTACAAGTTCGAGAAAAGATGCTCGGGACAATGATTTGCTTCTTGAAGGCCAGCTATATGGTGCCGGCATCGCTGATTAAAGGTAAAAATTTTTTTTTCCAATTTATCGCATAAATTAACAAACCTTGAACGCGTAAACCTTGATCGCATAAATGAACAAACCTTGAAACCTTGAACTTTGAACGCGTTTTTCTCAAAACCACTTTTTTGAGTGCGGCACGCAGCAGAACTCGAGCAATTTTTATCCGATCGACTTCAAATTTGGACTGCATCAATTAAACTAGATTATCTAAAGAAGTACATAGGATTTTTTCGATATCTCAATAATAAAAAAAGTTATAGCCTATTTCCGACGAGAAATTTTGCTCGAAAATCGTCCTTTAATTTCAAACGCGTGCCTATTTTTTAAAAATCAATATTTTTTCAAATCCCTTAGTACTTCTCTTCAAAATATCATATTATTAACGAAAACACTCGGTATTTTTTTTCAGATCGACTTTGAAGAGAGTTCTGCTGCGTTCCGCGAACCACTGCAGAGGCAACAGTACCTGACGCGGGAGCTTCCCCAGCGTCACCATGGGGCGTGAAAAATTTGAATTTTTTTTTATGTATCGTCAATAAACAACGAACAAAACAAAATTTTTTTTTCGCATATCTCTTTTTTTCCCACAAAAAAAATTCTTGAAAAATGGCAAAAAAACAGGGGGTCACAGTGGTGTTCTGCCTTAAGGGGTAAGGCCACTGTAAATTTTTTGAAAAATCGATTTTTTTTTATTGGCTTAAAAAATAGTTTAAACCCTCTAGAATAAGAAAAAAAAGGTCCTGTGCTTCTTCTTTTTTAAATTTTTTCCAATAAAAAACTATTCGCAAAACTTTAAACGCGTTTTTCTCGAAACATGGTTTTTCAAAATGGCACGCAGCATAACTCGAACAATTTTCATTTTTTTTACTTGAAATTTTAACTAGATGTGAACATTTACATTATCTTGAGAATGTCGATCGGAATTTTTAAGAACTTTATTTATTGATTTTTTATTAACAAAAAACTTGCCGTTTTTTTCGTCAAAAATCAATTTTTTTTTCAAACGCACGCCAAATCCACAAAAATTGATACTTTTTAAAATTCGATCGACATTCTCTAGCTATAGCCCTCTAGATTAATGGTTTTTTTTTTGTTCTAGATTCAAAAGTGCACCAGTGGTGCTGCGTGCCGCGGAGCCCTGGAAGCAAAACATGTCCCGGGAAGATAGCTGTGGAACCGCCATTTTGTTTTTTTTTACTGTAAAAAAATTTTATAATAAAGTTTAATGTATGCCCGATAACACCATTAAAAGTTTTTTTTCAAATACCTTCAATTTCGGGAGCAAAAAATTAGTGAAAAAACCTTTTTTTTGGGCCGTTACAGTGGCCTTACCCCGTAAACGCGTTCTTCCCGAAACTATGTTTTTCAAGTCGGTGACAACTATAATTCAAAAACCACTCGATGGATTTTGATAAAATTTGGTGTGCTTATCGATAGCATTAAAAACTAGTCCTTAATCGAAGGATTTTCATTTTTGTTGAAAATTTATATTTTTTTGTTAACAATAAACCAGCGATTTTTTGGTCGAAAATCGAAAACTATTTGTTGGAGCCGCCATTTTGTTAATTCTTGAAAAAAAAGCTTCGATTAAGTACTAGATTTATTATTAAAATAATGATTTTTTTTTGCTTTTTGATTTCACATGATCCAGTAAAATTTTATGATGGTCACCGCAAAGCACTACATGTCGAAGGGGGTCCGACAAAGATGGCTGTCTTTTTATAAATAATCTATATTTTTCTTTAAAAATTTGTACAAGTCAAGTTGAAACATAACATAAAAAGTCTGTGCAACCACTTTTGAAAAATAAACTTAATTACTATAAAAAAAACTATTGAGAATGCTCGTTTTTTTCACGCCTCTGACTGCATCTCACGCCTTGAATTAAGTAAAAATTACGACTTTTCCAACGATTTTGTATGCTCGAAGTACAATACGTCGCCACGTTGTTAAAAAAAATGATTTTAAAAATCGCCGATCGTCAACGACTCGTATTTATCGTTAGCTTGAATAACCCGTTGGGTTTTCAAATTTCAGATGAACCGTTCAAGCTGGAGAATGTCCACCGCCGAACGTCGCGAAAAAAATGTCGTCATCTGCCGGCGGCCATGTTTCTTTTGTCTTTCTGTATTTTTTTCGTGTTTTTTTACGGTTCTCAATGTATGTACCTCTGTGGTTAAAAATGCGTTTCTTTTCCACTAACGGTTTCCCAAAAAAAAAATCCGAATTTGGCCATTTTTTCGGGCTTCTAGATACATGTAGCCCCTTAAGTGCTAAGTTGTTGAGCAGGAAAGACAGCCCGAATACACTGTGAAATACGTGGAAATTGGTGCGAGAATAAATCATTTGCAAATTCATAGTCGATCGTGAAATGGCAACAAATTTGCTCTGGTCAAATATATTTCGAAGATTGAGTCCACGTGTCAAATTTTTCTCGCTGTTAATTAATGTGAGTCGAAACTGGTCCTGTCTCTATATTTTACAGGCCGTAAAGCATAGTACAGGGTGATTTTATGCAGCAGTAAAATTGTTGTTCAACGTATCCAATTATCGTCAATATGGAAACAGGAGTATTTGAATATTTTTATAGGAACAATCTCTTAGGACTAGCTATTGTGCGTGCACCTCAAGGACGACTGCCAGTCTAAAGCCCGGAAAAAGATGAATTGACACAATTTTTTTTTTGGTACCCCGTTGATAAAATGAAAATTCGGTTTAGTGGCGTTTATTCTGTAGATCTTACAGTATCTTTACAATTGTTTTTCACCAGTTCCTGTAACAAAATAACGCCGCCGAAGTTGGATGATAAGAATCACCTTTGTCAGAAATGATATTAACGGCGGGGTAAAGTTAATTCGGCGAAAAAAAGGCATGTTTTTAAGATTTTTTTTTGGCGTAACGAATATTGTTCGTTTATTGAAAAATTTACATATAATAAAGTAACATTTGAACAACATTCTCCTAAATTTGCATTGCAAAATATTCAAAATTGAGCGAGTGAAAATTAAATCCCGGAGGCGCCTCGAAAAAAAGTTGGTTTGCGGTGTGCACCATAACTCGCAACAGAATCATTTGAAACAAAAAAAATCAAAATGCATTTGTTGAAGGAGATGTTTCTCGAGGTAATGACGAGAGGATTTTTTTTTCGATTTTTCGATTTTTCGTAGCACTTGGGAGCCAAAAACCCGATTTTCGCTAAAAAAATCGGCTAATTTGTTGTTGAAAAATTAGTAATTATTAAAAAAAACAAAAAAGCTCTCGACAATGCCTGGTGAATTATGTGAAGAAGTACTGTGCAAAATTTCAAAGCGATTGGTCCAGTAGATTTTGAGTTATCGTGCACACGGACTTCAAATATGACAAGTCTCAGAAAAACGGTTTGAAAAACGCAGAAGAGAAGAGAACGGCATGGAGCAATAGACGCTCAAATACTCATAACTTCGTCAATTTTACTCCGATCGACTTGAAATTTTAACACAATATTCTTGATATATTATGCATTAATTTAAAAATTTAAAAAAAAATGAAAAAAAAAATTTAAATACTTTACCCCGCCCTTAAAGTTTGCATCGTTAGAATGCAGCGATTTTTTTGTTTCCTTTTCATTTCTTCATTTTTGTCATTATCCAAAGCTATTTTTTGCATATTGACGTCGTAAATGCCTCATAAAAATACGTAAAAACGTTTAAGTCACTTTCACAGGGTAAATCAGGCAAAAACCAATTGCATGATTGAAAGTAAAGCATTTTCGTTGCATTTCAACGATGGAAACTTCAATATCATTGTCGGATAGTGTCCTGCGGCCGACAACATAACATCGCCAATTCTTTACTGGACTCGACTGGACATTTTTTTAGAACCCTACAAAAACATTGTACATCGAAGTACCTAGAGGCTTTGTGATATGTTAAGGGGCTATACCAGGGTAACACTTTAAAAAAATCGATTTTTTTTGCCTTTTTCGACGGTTTATACTTTCAAGAATATAAGATGAGATTTTTATACTTTCAAGATTTTTATACTTCCAAGAATATGAAATAAGATTTTTCAAATTTGCTGACATTGTAACTCGAAGGGCAATTATACGATTGACTTGAAATTTGAACTGAGTACTCTTGAATATATTTACTCTACAATGACGTATGATATTTTCGATTGGATGAAAATTGACGATTTGGTATTGAAAAAAAAACGACCATTTTATAGGCAAGAAAACCAACTTTTTTCACAACTCCGCCATTTTGTTAGATTTTGATATTTTTCGAAAATCCTACGTCATTGTACAGGAAATATCTTCCAGTTTAACGACATTTTTTTCCTTTTTCGCTGTCGGCTACTCAATCGGCCGGAATCATGTCAGCAGTGGAGGAACTAGTTTTTTGGCGCCTCCGAAGGCAGCGCATAAGTCGCTTGGATCTCAATATTTTTCTATGGAAAAATTATGCAATACAGGTCAAATATAGCCAAGTATAATCTTAATTTTCCGAAACCTTTAATTGAGTATTTTTCTTCCAAAAAATTCCCAAAAATCACCGAAATGTTCAGCGTTCATACTGGTATAGCCCCTTAATATGTATTCCCGAAAATAGTTGATTTTAACGATTTTTTTTTAAACCGAAAACAATTATTTTGTCTCAAAAATCGAAAAACATGAATTTTTGACAGTGGTATTTTCGATGACAACATTTTACATCGAAGTACCTAGATGCTTTGTGATATGTTGAAACCTTTTTCCGAAAATGATGATTTTTGGCGACTTTTTTGTTTACCAAAAACCATTTTTTCCCTCAAAATCCACTATTTTATCAAAAGTCGATATTTTTCGATTTTCCTACGTGCCTCGACGGCAAATCTTATCTAGAACTAAAATTACTTTGATTTTTTCTTCGCTGTGAAAGATTATGGTGACTGGTTCCATCCAGTTTCAGCGCCGCCATTATCGTACAGAACCTTGTGACATGAATTGTAAAAATATTTAAAGGCCTGTAATATGAAGTCCACTAAACCGAATTTTCCTTCTGTCAACTGGTTGCCCATAAAAAATGGTAGGAATTCACCTCTATTTCCGGACTCTAGGCTGGCAGTCTCTCTCAACAATACCTCTTTTATACCGTTTGCGGAATATTCTTCGAAAACAATTGCCCGAATGACAATTTCTCTAATATAATTTCCCGAAAGAATTGTTTCGCAAATGAACAATTTCCCGAACACAGTTTATCGAACGGACAATTTGCTGAATGAACTATTTCTCGAATACAATATCCCGAATGGACAAGTTTTTTCAGGGTTAACGATCAAATTATAAATAAATTGAATAACTTCAATTTTGAATAATCAATATTTGCATTAATATTTTTACGTTGGTCAACCGTAAGATTTATTTCACGGTATCATTTTGTATCGAAAATCTTGCGCTTCTTTCAGTTTCACTCACTGAAACGAAACTTTATAAAACGTTAAATTATACTTTCGATTAGAAAAGTGTACATATTAGTTAAGGCCTTAGGCCACTCTAGAGGCCGGAAAAAATAGGCTTTTTGCGGATTTTTTTCAGAAAAACTACAAAACAAATCGAGATTACAAATAAGGGTATTTATCATACATATCAGTGTCTGTATACGATAATTTTTTTGAAGCGATTAATTTCAAAATGGCGGCTGTGCAGCGTTTATCTCAAAACTGCAGTTTTTAAGTTGGCCGGAAACATAACTCAGACAATTTCCAATCGATTCACTTGAAATGTTGAGAATATATCTTGAAAAATACATAGTCTATGGAAGTACGTAGGATTTTTTTTTATATTGCATAGTTCATTTGTTACTAGCAATAATCTGACGATATTTCAGGCAAATTTTTGACTTTCCAAAAATTTGCCTAAAAATGGTTAATAACAAATGAACTATGCAATATAAAAAAAATCCTACGTACTTCCATAGACAATGTATTTTTCAAGATATATTCAACATTTCAAGTGAATCGGTTGAAAATTGTCTAAGTTATGTTTCCGGCCAGCTTAAAAAATGCAGTTTTGAGATAAACGCTGCACAGCCGCCATTTTGAAATTAATCGCTTCAAAAAAATTATTGTATACAGTCACTGATATGTATGACGAACATCGTTTTTGTAATCTCGATATATTTTGTAGTTTTTCTAAAAAAAAATCCCCAAAAAGCATATTTTTTAGACCTCTAGAGTGGCCTAACCCCTTAAGATAGTAACTTAATAATAACTGAATAATTAAGCTATTATAAAATTATCCAATTAAAATTTGGTCTGTTTGGGTTTGTTTGGGAAACGTTCATTCGAGGAATTGTTCATCCAGGATATTGTATTCGAGAAATTGTTTATTCGGTAAATTGTCATCAGATAATTGTTCTTTCGGGAAATAGTATTTGAGAAATTGTTTATTCACGGAATAAACAGCTTATGCACGAAATTAAAGTTAGCATAGTCTAAACGCAACAAAAATACGTTTTTCCTCATCGCCCACATTTGTTCGCCAACATTTTCGGCGGCCTAAATTACTGTAACGTCTTTACGATTCTTGGTAATTATGCAGTATGAGGACTTTTCCGAAAAACGACGGTCGAATTTTTTCTTCACCGTCAACTTGTTTATTCCATTATATTGAGTGATATTCCGTCGGGGGAGGCTGACATTTCCCATTAATTCCATAAGTTATGGGGTTTTGAAGTTCGCGGAAACACGTGATAAAATAGGGAATTTTTAAATATTTCGACGCCTATATTAGGTACTTTGTTTGGGTTTGTTTGTTAGGTTAGCCCTTAGGAAACACGTAGCTGCTTAGCAACAACAAACAAGAGGCGTCGAAATATTACCTGTTTCCGGAAACAGGACAGCTGTGGTCACGAAATCAAAACATATACATCGTTACCTTCATAATACACTATCTATAAGGAAACACGTAGCTGTTTAGCGAGGCGTCGAAACACTGTAAAAAAAGTCATTAAATTTACTATACTTTTGTAATTGAAAATTTCTAAACTCGGAATATGAAACGCAAATTCGCACTTCGGTAATGGAAACTTCAGTAATGTAAATGAATTTTCACAGATGCGTATTCATTTTAATATATCGGACATTGAATATTAGTATGCTGCGTATGAGTTTTTCAATGCGCATCATAATAATACAAATATTTGTTTGATTAAGGGGTAAGGCCACTGTAAATTTTTTGAAAAATCGATTTTTTTTTATTGGCTTAAAAAATAGTTTAAACCCTCTAGAATAAGAAAAAAAAGGTCCTGTGCGACGTCTTTTTTTAATTTTTTCCAATAAAAAACTATTCGCAAAACTTTAAACGCGTTTTTCTCGAAACATGGTTTTTCAAAATGGCACGCAGCATAACTCGAACAATTTTCATTTTTTTTACTTGAAATTTTAACCAGATGTGAACATTTACATTATCTTGAGAATGTCGATCGGAATTTTCAAGAACTTTATTTATTGATTTTTTATTAACAAAAAACTTGCCGTTTTTTTCGTCAAAAATCAACAAACGTATACGATATTACTAAACGATTATTAGACATTCGAAAAGCAGTGCATTGATTTTCAAACGACGATATTAAAATTCATAAACGGTATCTGTAAAAAGACTTCCTACAATTTATATTAATTTTAACACAGAAGTTTTTTTCAGTGAATACTACATGTTGCTGGAAACTTCAAAACCCCATAACGTATGGAATTAATGGGAAATGTCAGCCTCCCCCGACGAAATATCACTTACTACAATGGAATAAACAACATCATGGCGAAACAAAAAATCTTCTCGTCCTTTTTCCGGAAAAGTCCTCATACTGCACAACGATCCGATTCTTATTGGAAATGAACAGCATAAATTCGAAAGCAGACATTTTCGATACAAATAAAAATGACCAAATCGGATAAATAAAAAGGAAGTAGCGTTGCGTTGAAACGATGCAAACCTCAGCATCCTTTTCACGCCGACATAAGTTGCTCGTTGAAAAAGCCACTTGTACAAACGCGCGGATCGCCGCAAGAAGCGACTGTCTCGCGTTCGTGTAATAACAGCCAAATGTCACGTTGTGCCCGCGCTGGTATTTCGCAACTCTCATCGCGCCCGCGCCCGCGCGGTATTGTACGCGTACGGTACGAGGCCACGTGCGAGAGAGACAGAAGAAGCGAGGAATAGCGTACGGATAATTTGTCGGGGACATAAGGAAAAAAAGTCCGGCCATACTCAACCGCCTCCGTGGCGCAATTGGCTAGCGCGTTCGGCTGTTAACCGAAAGGTTGGTGGTTCGAGCCCACCCGGGGGCGATTTTTTTTCCTCGCCTTTTTTTTTTTTACCAGGCAAATATAATCGACAGATCTCGAAAAAGCCTCATTCATCATTGGAAGAAGGATCTTTGGAGTGAACGATTAGCTCGAGAGAACAGCCGCAGCGATGGCGACGTCGAGGCACGAGAAGCCACGAGAGTGCAAACACAGGGAAGACTTTAATCGAGCCACGAGGCCCCCAAAGACGCAACCTTCCGTGTCCGAGTCGAATGCGCTAGCGATATGCGTCGATCGGCAAGCGCGTTGACGATTGCTGACCTGATTGGTAAGAGCGAAGCAGGCTAGTACTCCGAGTGACCACCAGTCGACCGCGTGACCGTAAAACTCTCTCCTGAGTATTTCCGGGGCCATGTACTCCGGGGTACCGCAAATCGTCGACGTCCTCTGACTGGGTGCTAGCCACTTTGCAAGCCCGAAATCAATGAGAATCGCGTGGCCATCGTCATCGAGAAGCACATTTGTCGCCTTTACGTCCCTGTGCACGATCCCGGCATTGTGAAGAAAATCTTGCCGCGCGGGAACAAATTGACGATCAATGGAGCTCTTCGTCGATCGCGGCCACGTTCTTACATACAGGTCTTGAAACGAAGGCGAATTTCAGTAGTGGGGCCAGGCTAGATTGGCGTCCAAGGCGCTGCTGTCGACGGGTGTACTTTGCCTGGCCCGGCCATGATTGTTAAACATAACCTAACGTAACCAAAACTTTATAGTCGAAAACGTGTTCGTGTCTCGCTGTGGAAGGAAAGTACTTAGTGATCATTTTTTTGTAATTTGTTGCGTTCGTGTTCAGCCCGAAAGTTTAGCTCATGGAGCTTAGTTACCAGGAGGTTCAGCGGCAATGCAAAGGCGCTGAAAAAAGCGTCCCAGATGATGTGTCGAAATGATGGCGCTGGGGTGCAGCGGCACCTACATATATAGTAATATATTGGTCAACGAGGTGACAGTGATCGGATGAGTTTATAACCTCACGACAGACCGATCGTGACGTCAAACGTCGAAATATCCGCCGATTCATAATTTCCTCATGACGGTTCGGGAAAAAAAAAACGCAAAAGCGAGAAAAGATCTCAAACTCAAAATGGCAGCGATACAGCCCATCTAGAAAAACGTGGTTTTTTTACAAATAACTTCACGGGAGAACGGTTTTCTCGTAAAATATAAGGCCTGAAACAAAAACCAAAAAAATATCATTTATATATTATTAGCTATGAGATAACCTAGAAATTTGCTTTTAAATTTTGAAAAAATAGCGCACTTTCAAGGAAATAAATCGATTTGTTGCCAAAAAAAGCAGTAAATTGTTTATAGAAAAAAGTTTACATTTAATCCAAAAAACGGCTGCGTACTTCCATAGAGAATGTAATTGTGAAGCTGCTATCAACATTTCAAATCGATGCATGCAAAGGTGGTCGAGTAATCCGTCTTGTGAGATTGAAAAAAGTGGTTGCGAGAAAAACGCGTTTAAAGTTGTACGAGCAACTCGGCGCGCACTCCGAGGCGCTGCGGCCAAATCGAAAATTGAAGCTTTAAATAAAAAAATTGCTACAGGACCAATTGCATATTGTTTTTATAAGACCAAAGTATTTTTAGGCAAGAAAACGTCTTTCCAAAATCCTAGAGTGGTGTTATCCCTTAACACGAATGAGGGTTAGGTACATCATCTGTGATCTGTCTTAGATCGCACCCATGTTTAGCGTATATCTATATACATATAGGTGCCGGAGCATCCCAGCGCGATCATTTCTCGTTTTCGTTTTGGGGACGAGTTGAAGGGCCTCGCTGAACCTCCTGGTATCTAGGCTGCATGGTTTAGTTTACGAGAGGCTGCTATATTCCTTCTCTGTCGCACACGACACCCCGACGTTATGAGCGAACCTTGCGGCGTAAATCGGAACTTACGCACTTTCGACACAAAACGGGCATACTCCCACCACCGTCGTTTCAAGACCTGTATTTAAAGTATTCCTTTCGCGGACGGCCGCATTTTGTCATATAAGCAGGGCCCGTCTGAATCATTGGTAAATTACAGTAGCGCTTTATAAAAATAAGTCACAATTAATTATTATACCCAACGATAAACTGGAATGAAAAATTTCGCGCAAAGGCCATAGCCGGGTAAGTAGGGAAAAATTGCCCCCGAATTTTTTCCAGCGAAATTTGGAGTATATTCTGAGGTATAAAAAAAAAACAAATTTTCTGAAAATGTCATGCCCGTCAACGCAATGGTTTTAGAAAAATAATTTTTTTTTAAATATCAAAAGAATTTTTTTTCCGGAAACGGTACAGTGGATCGATTTAATTTTTTTTTTGGTACTTGTTCCGATCAAACGTGTTACGAAATAAAATTATAGAACATCTTGCGAAAGATTGAGGTTTGAAAAAAAAAGAATGTTCCTCGTTTTATTATTTTTTACTATAATCCACTTAAGGTACAATAGCGAAAATTTTTTCATATAATCATTGGGCACCTTATTAGATTATATAATTTTTTCAAAATGATCGGTTTGGTACGCCACAGTGAAAAAAAAAAGAAACACACTTTATTGATATATTTTAGTTACATAGATATATAACTAAAATACATCAATAAAGTCTGATATGTGACTAAATGATCGGCTTGGTACGCCACAGTGAAAAAAAAGAAACACACTTTATTTATATATTTTAGTTATATAGATATATAACTAAAATATATCAATAAAGGCTGTTTCTTTTGTTTTCACTGTGGCGTACCAAACCGATCATTTTGAAAAAATTATATAATCTAATAAGGTGCCCAAAGATTATATAAAAAAAATATCGTTATTGTACCCCAAGTGGATTATAGTAAAAAAAAAATAAAACAGGGAACATTTTTTTTAAACCTTAATCTTTCGCAAGATGTTCTATAATTTTATTTCGGAACACGTTTGGTCGTAACAAGTACCAAAAAAAATCGAATCGATCCACTGAAGCGTTTTCGGAATTTTTATTTTTTTTATTAAAAAAAAATCATTTTTCCATAACCATTGCGTTGACGGGGATGAAATTTTCAGAATTTTTTTTTTTTATACCTCAGAATATACTCCTAATTTCGCTGGAGGAAATGCGGGGGCCATTTTTCCATACTTACCCGGCTATGGCCTTTAGTAGATTTAGATATTTTTACATTTTCTCGGAAACGTCGCGGCTACGAAAATTCTTCCACTAGTCACATTTTTCTAAGTTTTATCATTAATATTTTCGTTAAATATCCGGTAGCCCCTGTTTTTATTGTCGTTACGGAATCTTTGGATTTTTGTTCCCATGTGAGCAGTTTATGTCAGGCATCTAGAGTCATTTAGTGTATAAATGATTAAACATACGCTACCGGTAAAAAGTTTTCGGACACTTCGGATAATTGAAAAACTTTCGATCACTAGATAATTGCCAAATAATGTTAGAATAATATAATTAATTTCGTGTATTATTTTACGAAGATACTAGTAGATAACTTCGTTCATTTCATGTACATCCTTGCGGGCTTTTTACATTTCCTCCTTTCTCTCTTTCTTTCTTCCTTTACAGAGGTTCTTATTATTAAACATCCAAATACATTAATCCTATTATCGTTGCGCTTCTTGCGTTGGTAAAACTTTCTTGCCTTCCTTCGCTTTCCTTATCTCTGCCCCCCTGACTCCTTTTTCCTCGCCATATTCTCAAATTGCCTCGCAACTTCACACATCTCTTCTACTAAATCCTTTCCCTCTAGTGCCTTACTCCACCCTCCATTTGGTTCCGTTCTTTGCTGCTTTTCCCACTCTTCAAATTTTCTATGGACCTGCTCGTCAATCATTTTCTTGGCTTCCGAAAATACTATATAGCTCTTTATAATAAATTATATTATTATAATATTGCAATTATGCAAAGTGATCGAAAGTTTTGCATCTGAAGTGTCCGAAAACATTTGGCCGGTGTGTCATCTCTATAAAGCGCCGGATAAATGAGACGATTTTTAGAGTCGTACTTTTTCGTCAAAAGTTCGGTAACCTGGCTTATAAATTTTACCGGTATACCGGGATGTATTTTGACTTGATTATAGACGAAAATCAGTCGATTGTTAAATATTCAGGCTCGTGAAAGGAATACCTTAAGACCGTGATGGCGGCCTCGTTTCTACCCACCTAAAGCTAAGCCGATCTCTCCGACGTATATTCGCACGACCGACTCGGGCAAACAACCGTAATCCTCGATCAGCGAGTACAATTCCCCTCCGCTGTAATAATCCATCGCTAGATCGGAAACGATGCGCCATTTCGTGAAAAAAAAAAAAACATTAAGAGGGATTAGAAAAGGAGAAAAAACGAAAGTATAAGGCTGGCTGGTACTCACTGATGTAGAGGGTCTTTCTGCCTTGCCAATACTCCAGAATATCAGCCACAAAGGGATGATGTCCGACTATCCGCTGAACGGAAACTTCGCGCTTTACCTGCTCCACGGCATCTTCCTCTATTATCTTAGCCTTACCGATCATCTTCAAGGCGTAAACCTTGGCGTCGGCGCCTCTCCGGACTTTGTAAACGCGACCGTAAGCTCCGGTCGCCACGAGCTCCAGAATCTTGTAGTTGGCCCGTGCAAGGTCGTCCCGTGGCCGGAACTCCGGCAGAAAGATGGCCTCCGCTCGACCCACCGGCCACACCGCCTTTGACGAGCCTAGAGGATCGTCCAGCGTTCCGATACTCCGACTGACGCGAAATCAATGTTTCACGCTTAATAATCGCGCCTGTCGAGTCTGACGCTTGACTCACCTTGTGCGAGAGACGTAGGAGCGCGGCCTGTAACAATCGTCCGTCCGGCGCGATTCTCGTCCTCCCGACGAACAACTACCCCCGATCATATCGCTAAGACTGTACTGCGACAATTGCAAATGAAGGAAAAGCTTATCGCGGTCACGTTGCGTACTCGCTAATTTTCATTCGTGCTTTATTTACCTCGCTGGCATATTTTCGGCGGGAGCGGTGATACGTTTTGTTGCTAGAATTGCCCATTTGGGATCGCTGTTTAACCTCGCTGGTTATTGCGTTTCTCGATTTTTGCCGATGGAGACTACCTCGCCTATACGAGCGCATCGATTTTCGACATGTTTGGGGGTGCGAATGAAAATATTGGACATGCGGTATAAACGGTGATAAATGATAAGTTTGTCAAGTGGAAGCGTTTTGTTTTGTATACAAAGCTGGAGCAACCTGTAGGCGATAAAGCTGAAAACAGACAACGTTGAGAGTGGCGACGTTTGAGTCGGCTGAGCACGTGGGCGATTGGAGGGTGGCGCCTCTCGCGGTGAAATTCGGCCGAATTGAGAACGAGGTCCGTAGGGACCAAGGAGACTAGAGTAAAGGAGTCCAAACTCCCTATCCTAGCCTGTATGTACGAAGTTCTTTCAATCGATCGCAGAGATGTAGTACTCAGTTCCGCCGCAAGCGTCGCTAGTGTTCCCCAGAGCCCATAATATATAGTAATACAAAATTGCATAAGGTCCGAGGTCCTCCTCAACGACCAATGACAAAACTGGGGTGATCGTGTTTCTCTTTCGTACTCACCTGGAACAGTCATGGGGCGTTCTCTCTCGCCCACCCGAACGATAATACACCCAAGTAGCGATTCCCTCTATTATAATATATAATAATATTGTGTACATATATATAATAAATAAAATATAAATAATATTAATGAAACAACTCGTGTTGATTTATTCACATGGGCTTATTATATAATAAGCACATCAGATATAATAATTATATAATAACTGCAACACGAGTTATTTTATTATGGAAACTTATGATTTTCCTGTTATGTTGTAAAATATGGCTAATTACAATGAAACGCGAATAAAGCGATAAACCAACCGTAATGTATCTCGTAATGTATTTATTATTCGGATGCGCGTTACTCTGTTTTCCTGTACAATAATAATAATGATAAATAATAATAACATGTACATGCAAGAAACCGGGCGAATGCGGGAACGTTGGCCCTACATGCTGGGGTTGTCTTTTCAACACGTGCTGATTATATGTATACCCATGAAAACTCGTTATTTGCTAGTTACGTTTAAAAATGAAGCTAAATATGAATTGAATTAAGCGATGAACCAACCGAACAAGCCGTCAAGCCTTATTGAACCCCAAGCGCGGCAATCACTTAAATATGAAAAGATTATATTTATTGCTAGATTACGCTAGATTACTGTATTGAAGGTCCTGAGTTCGAGCCTCGGTAATTTTAATTTTTTTCTTTTGCATTCGTACAGGTATCTGGTTGTACGAGCGAATTGAAGCAGTTTTAACCAATCAAAGAACTCGTCCAATCTCAAAAGAACTCGAACAAAAATACCATAGAAGAATACATTTTTTAATTTACTGCCATCAATAGTTGAAATTTGTTTTATAATTCCTACCTAGAGTGTTTACTGTTTCCCTTTATCTCATTGACTCGCGAGGAGTCATCTCCGTTATCATACACATAGGTCGATGCTGCTGTGCTGGTGTACACGACTGATATATTTGTGTTTGAAAGGCGCAAACAATTTTGCCGCCATAACACGGTCAGTTTCACTTTATGCAGTTTTCTATTACTATATATTATGGGCTCTGGGGAACACTAGCGACGCCTGCGGCGGAACTGAGCATTACATCTCTGCGACCGATTGAAAGAACTGTTTGAGGCGGGAGTGTCGACTCCTTCTCTCTAGTCTCCTTGGTAGGGACCACGGTCTTACATACACATCTGACAACGGCGGTAGTGGGGGTAGGCATCCTTAGCGGTTCTGTTTTTTATTCCGATTTCTGCCGCTTGGTGCGTGACGGCAAGGGGAAGTAGTGGTGCGACAAAGAAAGAAATAGCTCCTCTGTCCTTTTCCCTCCTGAACGCAACGCATGCGCCGTTTGCCCAACTTAATTTACCGTACTGTCGTGTAAACTGCATAATATACGAAACCAATAAAAAAAAATGTGTTGATTGAAAAAAAGAGGACTACTTTGATCTAAAAAAAACTGAAAACTTTTTGAATGCATTAATTTTTACCAGCACATATTACAACCATTTACATCCTTTTTTCTCCAATGTCTCACAATGCATCGTTCTTCGAAATGTTTTTCGCACACGTACTGAGACTCTTTCAGTCCCGGAATAGCATTCAGCCATTTTTTGTATCGTTCGATGTTTCTGGGCACGCGAAACACGGAGCATTTCTGCTTACAATTTTTGTACCCCGTTTTACAATTGCGAACCGCGCAACCCTTAGCCATTTCGAATTTTTTTCGCGAAACCTACCAAAAAAAAATTCACACTTATGTGTAAAAACATGTTAAAAAATGTATCACGGTAAATCGCGTAGAGCCTTCTGGTATATGGTCGCAAATAAAGGTTATTTCGACAATCGCGCCACAAAAACATTCGTAAATACGTTGGGCCCAATCGCCGGTAAGAGGTAAGGGGCAAAACTACCTGCCCTTGCTAGTAACGCCGCGTAGCGGCGCCTAGTGAATCGAAAAGTGAAGCCGATAGGCGTGCCTACCCCCACCACGAAAATTTAGCTTCGTTGCAAGACTGTATGTAAGACCGTTGTAGGGACTTCGCGATCACCGAAAGCGTTGACGTCTCTCGCGGCCTAAAGCAGAAGCTCTACTAGTTCAGTAAACTTTGATAATTACTTAAGTTATTAGGCCACTCTAGAATTTTCGAAAAATCGATTTTTTCTTCATCAAGCAGAAAAGAAATGCAAGAGCAGGACGATAATCTGGACGGCTAATTGTATGGTGCAGGCATCGCAGATTAAAGGTATTGCAAAATTATTCATGATTTTCTACTACTCAAAACTTCAAACCCGTTTATCTCAAATCTGCATTTTTTAAATCGGCCGGAAACATAACTCAGACAATTTTCAACCGATTCACTTGAAATGGTGAATGTATCTTGAAAAATATATTGTCTATGGAAGTACGTAGGATTTTTTTAGCATAATTGATTTGTTATTAACAATTATCTGACGATTTTTTAGGCAAATTTTGCACTTTCCATTTTAGAAGTGCGCCCTTTGGCCAAAAATTAATATATCGGAAAAATCCTACGTACTATAGCAAATATTATATATAATCGAAAAAAATTCATTGGCTCATTATAATTAAAAAATTACAGGAGCTGTTTGTCCGGTCGTGGACCCTGGAAAAACGGAGACGTCATCGCAAAAACGCTGCACAGTCGCCATTTTGAAATTAATCGCTTCAAAAAAATTATTGTATACAGTCACTGATATGTGTGATAAACACCCTTTTTTGTAATCTCGATTTATTTTGTAGTTTTTCTGAAGAAAAAAATCCCCAAAAAGCCTATTTTTTCGACCTCTAGAGTGGCTAAAGTATTTCTTTCACGAACAAGAATATTTAACAATTAACTGATTTTCGTTTATAATCAGGTAAAAATACATTCCAGAATAGTGGTAAAATTTCAAGCCATGTTACCGAAATTTTAACGATAAGTTACGACTCTAAATATTGTCTCATTTATACGGCGCTTTATGTAGATGACACGCTGCCTACATTTCTATCTAACAATTTATACACTGAATGACTTTAGATGCCTCATATAGACTGCATACGCGTATCAAAAATGCCAAAGATTTCGTAACGACAATAAAAACAGGTGGTTACTGGATGTTTAGAGAAAATATTAATGATGAAACTTGGAAAAATCTGACTAGCAGAAGAATTTTCGTAGCCGCGTCTTTTCAGAGAAAATGTTAAAATGTCTAAATCTACTGAATTTGCGCGAAATTTTTTACTCCAGATTATCGTTGGGTATAATAATTGATTATGACTTATTTTTATTAAGCGCCGCTGTAAGTTACCAATGATTCAGAAGGGCCATCCGTAGGCCCCCAAAAATATGGTCCTCCGCAAAAGGAATACCGTAATAAGCCACGGTCTTACGTACAGGCCTTGGAGCTCGATCAAATTTCAATGGTGGGGGTGACACGCGAATTTAAGCTGTCTTTGGTGTCGCTAGTATCGAGGGATGTTGTTTTGATAGTGAGAACATAACCTGCGTATTCAGTAATTCCGCGTATATGGTTACCACATAGTGTGGTCAGTCGAGTGCAATAAAAGTATTAGAGACTTATAATTTGACTTTTCTATGCGAAGAACATGGCTCGGATATTTTATCATATACGATTGTTTATTATATTAGGTTGCGCATGAGGCAAAATGCACTGCAGGAAAATATGAAAAACTCGTCTAAATTGACAAACCAATGAAATGTTGGTTATTTCGCTACATAGTACGTTTTGTCTGCAATTATTTTGTACCTGCACAACAGCAATTAATAAATATCCCTCATTCCGCCCGCATGTTGAATTTTAAGAGACAGTTTTTGTAGGATTTACCTACGCGAAGTTATTTTCGCATGAAATATATGTACAAGGTGCTATATCGATATTTATTTTTAGCGAAAATAGCAGTCCATGTACACGTGTACATAGAAATACTTACAAGCAGTAACCTCAATTATGCTTGCCATTCACAATTTATTGAAATTTAGATTCTTTTTCTGCAGCTATATATGCATTAAGGAGATTCGGTGATTGGAGCGAGTCCAAGATAAAAACCCGATTTTTTTTTATAGCATTGTCGAGACCTTTGTCCATGCGTATGCGGAGTTTCCATGAGATTTACCGTACAGTTTCCGAGTTATTAATTGTTAAAGTTGGTGAATAGTCACACGTTGACGACAAAATGTGCCTGCCCTCTCATATATCGATTTTTCGTGCTACTTGGAGCCAAGATATACGTAAAAAGACTGACGCTTGCGTTCGTTGAATGTTTGTGATCAATAAAGCACCTTGAATTGGAAAGCTGACCGCAGAAATAAGCAATAAATTTAGAAATAAAGTCGCAAAAAACTGAAGTATTCGGAGAGCGAGACTTCTCGTGACGTAACAGCAGCCATCTTACTCGAGGTGTGACAACGCCGGATACCCGCGCAAATTTGATTCGTCTATCGGATATTTTCAACGCGAATTAAACATATTAATGAGCGAAGCCGCAAATTGTTGATGGTTTATAAAGGGCCTTTCATCGATATTTACTTATAGTTTATTCATTTATAGCCAAAGCATCTCAATTTTTCTGGCGACACGTATACAGCGCATCTATATATAAATTCAGCATGGAAGAACCGCCATAAAAAATGAAAGTTCCTTTTTATATCAGCAAATATTGTGAAAATTGGGAAAGGATAAGAAACACAACAATCGATGAAATATGTTTTGATTTTGGACCGATTAGACATTGGACATTGAGGTTAACCTCAACGTGCCGTTTTTTTTATTTGCAATCGCAATATCATCGTTTCATTTTCTGATTCTTGTCCGACAGAATCTACCTTTATCTCTGAACTGGACTTCTGGTACAAACCCGTTACTCTCTTGATAAACTTCTACAGTATTTTCATTCTCCATGTTTACCGACTACAACAAAATAATAAGCCGGCGCGTAGGAGCCTTGACGGCCATCAGCCATCGAACTTGGCGATATTACGGCGCAACATAGACTCTAAGTTTACTAGCCTGATTATTACCGTACCTTCTCTTAAAGTAATCCTATCGCCAGGCTTCAATCCATAGGATTTTCATTTTTTTTGAGCTCACTAAATATATTAATTATCGTCTCTGTAAAATTTCAGGGTCGGTTATCGACCTCATTACAGAGAAAAAATATTGAAATTGCGTGTTTTTGTGAAAGAATTCCGAGACGACATACAAAAACCCAATTTCCGGTCGCTACAAAAGTGTATATAATAGTGGGAATCCGTCAGATTCTTAAAAATAATCAGATTTACATACGAGGGTGGGGTGAAAAGTTTCCGGCCTGACCAAGAAAAACGATGTTTAAAAATTTTTTTTTGCTTTATTTTTCAACATAATGTCCATCAACACTGATATATTTCTCATAACGGTGTTCTAATTTAGTTATACCAGTTTTAAACGTAGATTCGTCAAGCTCCTCAAAATACCGATTTACAGCTTCGATAACTTCTTCGTTGCTCTTAAATCTTTTTCTGCCAAGCAATTTTTTGAGGTTAGGACACAGGTAATAGTCGCTGGGGGCTATGTCTCGAGAATAGGGAGGATGCGGCATCAATTCAAACTTCAATTAGTGGATTTTGGACATGGCAACAATCGACGAATGCGCTGGTGCGTTATCGTGATGAAACAAAACTTTTTTCTTCGCCAAATGAAGTCGTTTAATTTGCACCTCGTGCTTCAAACGTTGCAATAACTCTGCGTAGTATTGACCAGTGATAGTGATAGATACCCTTTTCAAGGTAATCAATATATATAATTCCTCTCGCATCCCAAAAAACAGTAGCCATAACCTTGTTTGCCGATAAAATTATTTTTGCCTTCTTTGGGGTTGGTTCCCCTTTTCCAACCCACTGTTTTGACTGTTCTTTATTTTCAGGAGTGTAGTAGTGGACCCATGTCTCATCAACAGTTATGAATCGACGCAAAAATTCGTTTGGATTACGCCTATACAGAGCCAAATTGTCGGTAGAAATGGTTTTTCGAAGCAGTTTTTGGTCGAGCGTCAGCAAACGCGGCACCCACCTTGCACACAGCTTTTCCATGTTCAAATGGTTGTGCAAAATATTTCGGACACGTTCAGCTGACATCCTACAGATCTCAGCTATCTCATGCACTTTAAACCTGCGGTCTTCCAACACTATTTTATGGATTTTTTCAATCATCTCTGAAGTTGTGACTTCAACGGGCCGTCCTGAGCGAGGCTCGGCAGAGGTGCTCACACGACCCATTTTAAATTCAGAAACCCACTGCTTAATAGTTGAATATGATGGGGAGGAGTCTCCTAGTGCTGAATCCATCTCTTCTTTTGTTTTGGTGTAAAACCTTTCAAATGGAAGTATTTGATGACAGCACGTTTTTCCAATTTTTCCATGTTTACGAAAACAACGGAAGCGTCTCGCGCAATGTGCTCTCAAACGCAAACTAACGTAGCGATTGGGCTGAAACTGTACATATAAGCTCGGTAGGAATGGTACTGTAGGACGCCGCTCCAAAACTAGACCTAGTGGCACCATCACTTGGTCAGGCCGGAAACTTTTCACCCCACCCTCGTACTTAACACTTGTAGTAATCCAATGCTCTCAGAGAAAAAAAATACGCTTATTGACCTAATTTTTATTTAATGTCAAGTTAAATTTGAACTTCCGGTATTGGATTTATTACCACTTACTACGATAAAGAGACGTGATAGCAAGGCAAACAGCTGACTGTAGCCCTAACCGCATCTCACTCATACGAATTTCCACACATATTTCATTTTTAACCGAGATATTTCGCCGACACAAATTTTCCACGCGTTTTACCAATCGTGGCCCGAATACAATGCTTTATATTTCCCGCACCTGACATTGTTTTGAAGGATCGACGTTAAAAAATATGGTGGTTAAATTCGCCTGGTTAAGTAAAAAGAGACGGAGATAGAACCAATGTTGCCAAATATCAGACCTAGAAATACTGCACGAATCATTGGAAGAACTATTTTTCATTTTTGAGTTATTGCAAATGATTATTTTTTGCATATGTTAAAAATGTAAATTGTACAAGTCTCAACTATGATCAGTGGTATGACTAGTGTGAAGTGATAGGATTACCCTAAAGAAAAAAACCAGTGCACGGCAATTGAATCGATTATAACAAGCTTTTCAACCAGGTGTTACGTCCCAGAGCGACACTTAGGTGGGACTCGCGAGGTTGCCGAGATAGAGCGCGAAACTTGAATTGATTTAGGTTACGCAGTCAGTCTTTGTTTGGCTTCCGCGTGCATTCTGAACAGAATTTAGGGGGCCAGTCCACTTTGAAAATTTCAAAAAATCGAAAGCAAGCAAGACTTGAAGTAATCGACGATGATGAGCAATCGGAAGGGATTTTGTACGGTGCAGAAATTGCCGATTGAGTTTAGGTAAGAGTTTTTCATAGTATAAACTTCAAACGCGTTTTTCTCGAAACAACGTTTTCAAAATCTAGCTCCATCGTATCTCTAAAACTAATAAATCGATTCTCTTGAAATTTGAACCACATATTGCAAACATGATTCGCAACAAGATGGCCCTCGATGGTTTTAACATTTTGATTTTTACTCTTTTTTGCGAAAAACTGTGGAAAAACGCGTTTTTTTACTTTTTGCGTTTTTCATCTGCCATTTTTTTTATTTTTTGTTAACACTTTATATCCGAGGGCCCTTTTGTAGCTGGTGTCATACTGAATCTAATGGACTTTGATTTTTTTGTTTCAGACAAGCCGTTGCCAAGTTGTGATGGAGCTACCTAGCCCATCTATTTTTGAGGCGTTACTTTAAACTATAGTTTTTTTTACTTAGAAATGAATAAAAAAGAATTAAATTTTTTTTAAAATGTATTTCAAGACTTTATTTATCAAGCCCAACAACGTTTATATTTGTATCTCTTATTCGTATCGCGAAAATAGCCTTTTTTCGTGGCTCCAAAGTGGACTGGCCCCTTAATAACACTTTGTATTTAGATGAATTTGAGGTGCGTGATTCTGGTTTGAGAGTTGATTTCGCCCAATGGATTATTAATCGATCGAATGAACGTTGGGACGCGTAGATGTGGTCTTAATTTACATGATTCACTTTATTAAGCTTTAAGTCTTATAAACTTGTGATACGGTACAAATATAAATACGCATACAGTTGTTTAAGTATCGTTGGACGGCAACGTAGGCCGGTTATTTAATTTGATGAGCCGACTATACAATTCGAAGATCAGTAACAGAGTGACGCTCCTCCGTGCAACAAAAAACGAAGTGAGTTTCGTTTGTGAGGGGAAGAAGCTTTCGGGGGAATACATTTTCCGTGATGCGTTATTCAGGGATTGGGTAATCGGTTGTTAGGATTGGATAAACTCATTTGATTGGCTTGCGTGGTAGGGGGGAATAGTTCTAGATTCGTTATTGGTTGCGGCTATGATCAACGCAGTCGCTGTTCTAATTCCGAGAATTGGCTTTAGCGCACGTGTAGTCGTAAATCTTGCTAAGGGCCAGTTTTACGACCGCGCGGAGTCTCGGGTGAGTTTCTCTTGGAGGTCTGTTTTAGATCTTAGGATAAGGGATTATCTTCGCTTGGGTCATACGTTTTTCTATTCGAGTGTTCCGTGAGTGGAGTTTCTCTTTCCTAACTGCAAGTGTGCTCGCTCGTAAACTTTATTTACCGTTGACTATATTTACGCGTGGGAACGTACGAGCGACGCTTCCCATTTGGGTGTTGTGGTGTATTTCGACCGTCGCATCCATAAGTTTTACAAAATATAGGTTTTTGTCGATAAATGAGAGTGCCGCTATCGTGCATGTTTGTGTTGGTAGTTTCGAGGAAAGGCAATAAAAAAAAAGAAGGTTGGGACGTAACACAGGCATCAACCCATTCAGCTAGAATGTATTTTATAGATGAAAGAACAAGATTAGCTTATCCGTATTAAACTCGCTTGGATTTCAATGGTACCGTTGATGGAATATTCACCAATTAATTAGATTTTGAGTTATACTCGTTAGTTTATGAATTTATGTATTTCTATTTGCAAAGGAATATCATTCGTTTTTTAAGAACTTGTGGACCAGTTACATTCTCAGGTAAGCTCTACTAGCATTGCACTCTAAACATTGATAACAATGGACAAAATCGTAGAAGTGAAAAATGACTCGAGATTTTGCTGTGTTGCAGGGTGCCGGACGAATACTAAAAGTGAATTGTCTTTCCATAAGCCACCTAAGGATAAAGTATTTTTTTTTAAGTGGCTGGTGGCTCTGGAAACGAATCTCGTTAGGCCATAAAGGCGAGCTTGTAGTCACTTCATAAGAATTTTTCCTTCCAAATTTGTATCTTGATCAATAATAAATCGAGGAATACTAAAAGTTATTGCTATTATATAAAAAGAATGTGTATAATTTCAGACGTCCCTTGTAAAAAGTAATGCTCTGAAATAGCGTACTGTGCAAATGTTTGTTCTCGTCCCAATCTATCATTATCGATGTCACTGTCGTAATCGTTCTCACCGTTATGAGCGTGTGAGAGCTATTACGACGAGAGGGATACACATATGGAAATAAAATATATGAAAAATATATCGAAAGATATATGAAACATGTATTATATATAATTTGTTCCAAAAATTGGATATGCCAATAATATTTTTGGGTATGAGTAAAACCTATGCGATATATAAATATAAATACATCTAAGATATATCTTAAATATATCAGACATACAAACTGAATGTACGTTTTACATATTTTGAATATGAAATCCGAATATATTTAAGGTGTGTATAGCTTGTCAGTGGACAACGTCACAGCTCATCAGTCAGAGGTCCCGGGATCGAAACCATCCTACGACGTTTAACCGTTTCTGATATCATTTAAATTTGAACCATTAATATATTTGCAGCGCAAATTCCATAATCGTAATTAATGAACAACGAAGAATATTGTAAAAGAGTACAATGATGTAAATCATTTGCAAAAAAAAAGTTTAAAGACATTTAAAGTATATTCGAAACTTGATTTAATGATGTAAATAACTTGTAAAAAACGTTTAAAGACATTTACAGTCCATTTCAAGTATAGTTTAAATATATTTTAATAATATTTTCAATGCATTATGAACATATTTTGAACTGAGTATGAATATATTTCGTATTTATTTTAGAAATAGTTTAAACACATTTAAAGTCTATTTCAAATATATTTCGATTACATTAAAAATATATTTGTAGTATATTTTGAAGGTAGTTTGAGCACATTGTAAGTATATTTTCAATACAGTCTGAATGTATGTAATCGCACATCCAACATATATTTTTTATACATTCTGAAGAACTATTTTGGCCCAAAAGTTTGATATCGTACAATAAAAATTCTAATGTTTTTTCCGTATATATTGCATATATCTAATATATATATCTAAGATGTATAATATATATCTGAAGTATACTTCACATCTATATTTTAATATATCGAAAAGTATATTTTTACATATATTTTATTTCCGTGTGGGTATAACTGTGTGAGCTTAAGGGGGGATTGTCTTTTTTTTTCGCAAAATTTACCGCTTTTTGGGAATTTTTTTGTGAAGAAAGTATACAACGGAAAACTTGTGAAACTTGGCATATAGTTTTATTGATCTGTTTACTACATACAAAAAAATTTTTAAACAATTTCATCAAAAAATCCGCCTCCCACCCCCCTCGACGCGCGACGGTCCTTTTTTGATGGTGTGCACGATTACAGCCTTCACGTTCATCCTGCAACGAAAACCCAAAAAGCATTTTACTTTAGACACATATAGCTATCGTTCGATGAAGGGAAAAAAAAATTGACGATTTGGTGACGTTTTGAACTTGAAGTATCGATTTTTCGAAAAAAATTGATCGATTTTTTGTTATAAATAAAAAACTATTAAACGTATTGCTTTTTTGCTTCATCAAACGATAAAAGGATGTCAGCTGAGCATTCTGTCCAAATTTGAAGGCAATCGGTTGAATAGTTTTTGAGAAATCGTGCACACCATCAAAAAAGGACCATCGCGCATCGAGGGGGGTGGGAGGCGGATTTTTTGATGAAATTGTTTAAAAAATTTTTTGTATGTAGTAAACAGATCAATAAAACTATATGCCAAGTTTCACAAGTTTTCCGTTGTATACTTTCTTCACAAAAAAATTCCCAAAAAGCGGTAAATTTTGCGAAAAAAAAGACAATCCCCCCTTAATCGCTCGCAGTTATATCCCAGTCTCGCTCGTTGAACGACAGAACCCAAAATATTCCAACGTCGCAGCCGTTCGTCAGTTGAGCGCCTGTTATTTCGGGGTTCCGGCCTAAACGTTGATTGTTCCGTAGCATACGGAACGAGCAAGCAGGTAATTATTAATTTTATTCAAAATGAGAATTCAGCTAGTGTTACAATTTTTTATGTAATCATGGTCATTCGTCATACTCCCAAGGTACGCCATTCAAGAGGATTTCTCTTTTACCTGAAGCCTACAAAAAATGGTCAATAAGTCCACGCTCGGGTTTCCTCGACGACTCGCTCGTTCGGTGGACCACGTGCACGATTGACCACGTGCGAACATTTGGTTCGCAAATGTTACTTTTTATATTTTGAAGCCTATACGTGACTACCTTTAAGCAGCGCATATCGGCGCACCAATGTACCCCTAATAAAGGGATTTACCAAGTGTCCACGCGATGGTTGAGTCCAGGGCCAATGTCCATGTGTCACTTCGATGGGCAAATATGTAAGACTGTAAAATCCGTTTTGGTCACATTATCGGAAAAAAAAATTAGAAAGTTCATCACCATCACCACGACCAATGGATACCAATATTTTGGATGGATTTTTTAATACTACATCTCATGAAAAATGTGCCGGAAACGTTTGGATCTTTATCGAAAAAAATCTTTAAATTGGTCACGAAGTCGAATGCTCGGAGAATTGACATAGCTTTCGATCAATATTTCATGCTATCAATCAAAGATCACGCGTGTTCATTAAGAGACGGATTTCAATGCAGTAATTATAATACAAGATCACTAGGGCTGATCAAGCCAGAAAATTTCAAAATTTTGTAAAATTTCGTTTGTCAAATGTATAGATTATGTCGAGGAAGGTAGATTACATATTTTTTAATTAATTATAAAACCATCCGACGGAGAAAAATTCAAAAATAAAATGATGAACTGTGTCCAACTTGCCTCCCTGCCAGGTTGAGCTGCATCAGCAACGACTGCGGAGCGGATACATCGCGAGCATCTGGAATAATGCTCATCTGGAAATTCCGTCAGATTTAAAAGCTGAAGGAAATGGGTGGATGGAGGAATAATCAGCATATAAATTATTCCTGACATTGTAACTCAAAGAGCAATTATCCGATTGACTTGAAAATTGAACTGAGTACTATTGAATACATTTACTCTACAATGACGTAGGAAATTTTTGATTGAATGAAAATTGACGATTTGGCGTTGAAAAAAACGACCATTTTATAGGCAGGAAAACAGACTTTTTTTCATAACTACGCCATTTTATTAGATTTTTATATTTTTTGAAAATCCTACGTTATTGTACAGGAAATATCTTCCAGTTTAACGACATTTTTTCCTTTTTCGGTTTCAGCTACTCAATCGGCCGGAATCATGTCAGCAGTGGAGGAACTTTTTTTGGCGCCTCCGAAGGTAGCGCATAAGTCGCTTGGATCTCAATATTTTTCTATGAAAAAATTATGTAATATAGGACAAATATAGCCAAATATATTCTTAATTTTCCAAAACATTTAATTGAGTACTTTTCTTCCAAAAAATTCCCAAAAATCACCCAAATTTTCAGCGTTCATACTGGTATAGCCCCTTAATATGTATTCCCGAAAATAATCGATTTTAACGATTTTTTTAAACCAACAACAATTATTTTGTCTCAAAAATCGAAAAATATCAATTTTTGACAGTGGTATTTTCGATGACAACATTTTACATCGAAGTACCTAGAGGCTTTGTGATATGTTGAAACCTTTTTCCGAAAATAATGATTTTTGGCGACTTTTTTTTTAATGGTATAGCCCCTTAATAAGAAAATTTAACTTTCGTAATTTTTAATTACTGCAATTTGGTAAATTGGTACATGATTGTTATTAATATCACAGTTGCATTAACAATGATATTTCTTATCGCGGGCGAAACGGCCGGGACGGCTAGTAAAATCATATTTTGCAGTTGATGAATAGACGCTCTACGAGAAAAGCCTTACAGTTGCGAATTATTCCGCGAATATTCGGTTTTTCATTTTTAACGAGCACGACAAGGATAGCATATCCGAAAACAGCCGACGCCCCGAGAGACCGCGTAGCACTCACCGACACGCTATCCCTCTACGCAGCCTTCGCAATGCCCCTCAGCCGATTCTCATGCAAATAGCGGGACTTTCGAAATATTTCTTAAACTTGTTTCCCCCATTCTTTTTGTCTGGCAATTTTATACCGTTTTATGTAATTAATCTTCTCGTACTGAAAAAAAGCCAGGACTAATACCATTATTTGAAAATTAATTAATTTTAATTAGTTTTAATTGATTCTGGCAACGAAATTCCACCACGCGATCGATCTGGCCATTTTTTTGTACGTTTTTGAAACATACAAACATTTGAAAATTCGAAATATACATCGGTCGCGAGAGTATCCCAGATAGACAGTCATGATTATCACGCCGTGCAGATAATTGACGAAGCAAATTTTACAGCATATTGACTACATGACGTGATGCAAAGCCATGAACTCATTTAGTATCATGAATGTATGGAACATTTTCTCGTATCTCTGTGTCCGCAATTAATATCCGTAAATTTTATGTCATATTGAAGTCATGTGTAGACATTTTGGCGTGTATTCACTATGGCAGCATTAATTGTTCTCATGAATTCTACTTAACATGAACGCAATTTCGTTTACGTTGCTGAAGACATTTCATGAGCATTCAGTATCATGAATTTGAGATCCATCGTGACTTAAATTTGTCGTTTCAAAATGCATCATCCATATACTACAAGATGAACCCATAAGATGGCAAATTTGAATTTTACAATGAATATTTGCAGATTTACGTCATATGGAAGTCAGCCAATGATTTTTGTTGGTGTATTCACTGGGTTAGCACTGATAGTATACATGCCATGCAAGCAATATGACCGTGATATGCATGTTTCTCAGTGAGACATTCGATGTGCGCAACATTACGGCGATATGCGTGTTTCTCGGTGATACGTATTGTGACGGCGATATGCATGTTTCTAAGTGATACATTCGATGAGCGCAATATGACGGTGATATGTATATTTGCCAGTGATACATTCCGCAAGCGCAATATGACGGCGATATGCATGTTTCCCACTGATACATTCAATGACGGTGATATGCACGTTCACAGTGATACATTCGATGAACGCAATATGACGGCGATGTGTATATTTGCCAGTGATACATCCCATGAGCGCAATATGACGGCGAAATGCATGTTTCCCACTGATACATTCCATGACGGTGATATGTACGTTCACAGTGATACATTCGATGAACGCAATATGACGGCGATATGTATATTTGTCAGTGATACATCCCACGAGCACAATATGATGGCGATATGCATGTTACTCAGCGATACTTTCCATGACGGTGATATGCATGTTTTCAGTGATACATTCGGTGAGCGCATATGACGGCGATATACATAAAAATCAAGAATGATACAAATAGGCAAAGAAAGAAAGAAAGTTTACAGAAGTGTTAGAATGGTTAGGTAGGAAGCGCGCTAGAATTAGAAGACGTACATTCAAACCGTAGGTAAGTAAAAACTTTAACTAGGCAGGATACGTTTTAATCCATTTATCATATAGGCAGGAACATAAATAAAGCACATGGAAATAAAGATACCATCAGATTTTTTTAATCAATATTTTTGGATCTTTTTATTTTTCACGGCGTGACACCCATATGAGCTCCATATGAGCACATCATAGTTACGTCATGCCATGCCGCCAATCTGAGCTCCATAGGACCACTACAATTTCTTCACGCCGTGACACCCATATGGGCCCCATATGCGCTCACTTATTGTTAGATATTTCTGAGCCGATTTTGCTAGTCTGATGAATCCACTGCATGCATATTCGCGTGCGAACAACTTTGCTTCATTCGAATGTGTTATTGTGAATCATCATGTGATGACTATGATTTCAAGGGGAGCACTCATAAGGGATACACAGCTGTGAGACTTTCTATGCCGCAGAGCAGATGTACATATGATGCCAACATGAAGTACATCGGTCTATCTGGACTGTGTCTATAGTCTCCATGGATAATAGTACAGTGTTTTCGGCGAAATCCATCGAGAAAAGTTCTTAGTTCGTTTGTTGGCTAATCAGCGCTTCCCAAGCATGCGTTGGTCGAGTCTTAAGGGGGGAGATCTTTTTCTAACGTGAATAAGAGCTTATGGTCGAAAATGAATTCCCCGAGGAAGCTGAGGCCCTACTTCGTGACCGCGGAATCGCAGATGAATCGGTAGGTCATATAATTTTGGAGTCTTGAAATTTAAATCACGTTTTCGTGAACCTCGTACAAGACTACTCCAAAACTATCTGATCGATAATTTTGAAATTTTGCACACTTCTACATAACATAATGACGGTCTATGTGAACCTAAAGTTTTTTAAAAACTATCTTTAAAAAATTACTTTTGGGTTACCCAAAACTACGGCAACGATTTCTTGAAAAATAGAACATGTTTTTAAACTCGTGCCATTTTTCGAATTTCTTCTTTTTTTTTCTTTTTGTCGGTTCACATATAGCGTGTGGGTCTTAGAAATTAAAAACTTTTTGACTCTGATGTTTCCCATCAATGCACCAGGCGCTAGGTTGTACGCCGTGAAAAAACTCACGCGGCAACCGTCTCCGAAGCACGTGTCGTTCAGCAGCCATTTTTAAACATGAACAAAATTGGAAAATTAACCGATGTAAAAATATGTACATAACATTTTAATTACGCAGAATAAATACTTTCAAAACAAAAAAAGTCTTAAAACTTTGCTTAATTTCGATTGCCTAAATGGGCTACATTTATCAAGGTAGGTAAAAAAAATTGCATTTTCCAAAAATATTTTTATTCGATAGTATCACGTTTTAGCTATATTCCCTGAAAATTCCATCGAAATAGTCCTAAAATCGAATAACCTACAGCTTCTAACAGTCGGCCAGCCGAGTTGTAGCTGCACCATACTTCAAACTTTAGGGCCGGAGATACATTTACAACGATTAAAATTAATTACACATCTATTTAGTATGAATATCAAGCTGTTAGAAAATAGATATTTTTTTTTCGATGTACAAAATGGCCGACAACTCGAAACATCTCCAAACAGCTTTTTTCGAATTGGCGTGACAAGTAACTTCAAAAATTTTCGCTCGATTTACTTCAAATTTAAAAGTTATGTTCCTAATTGCATTTCGCAGAGGAGTACGTACGGAATTTCTGATTAATCGAAAACTTTTCATTTTATGAGCAGTTAATGAGCAGTTATATCGAAATTTTTCACTGAAAATTCATTTCTTAAGTTCAAATACCTACAACTTTTGAATAAAACAATATTTTTTAAATTCCGTACGTACTTCTCTAAGTATTCTAACGTACATTGACGAGAATTTTTGTTTTTGTCCTAGGTAAAAAATTGTGGATGCTTAATGTCACGCCGCGGAGCACCTAAAAAAAGATAACAGAAGAAAATATTAGTAGTCGGCCATTTTGTACATCGCAAAAAAAAACGTATTTTCTAACAGCTTGATATTCATACTAAATAAATGTGTAATAAATGTTATGAGTGAATCACTTTTTCATACGAAAGAAAATTGTTAAATTCGCACATGATTTTATACCAGTTACTGTCGCCTAACCCCTTAAAAATACCGTTAAGGTATACCTAAATAGACGGTAACAAAGTCGGTGGACATAAAATCTCGAGAACCACTTGATGGATTGTTTCAAAATTTATCGAAGATACGATGAGAAACAGTAAAGGTCGTTGACGATCTCACTTGGTCAAAATCGATCTTCATTCTTTAACAGTTACGTAAAAATTACGACTTTTTTCATAAATTTTATATGCTCGAGTATCAATTCGTCGCCACGTGGTTAAAAAAACGATTAAAAAAATCGACGATCGCCAACAACTCGTATTTATTGTCCACTTAAATAACTCGTTTGGTCTTTAGATTTCGGATGCCCGGTTTAAGGTGAAGAGCGTCCAACGCGAAACGTCGCGAAAAAATTCCATCATCTGCCGGCGGCCATATTTACGTTGTTTTTCCGTGTTTTTTTGGTCACTTTTTTTCTAAAGACTCAATATTCAAACACCTTTTTATTTGAAAAATGGCTTTCTTTTTCACCAACCGTTTCCCAGACAAAAAAATCTCGACAGACAAAGTCCCTAAAGAGATATGCCCCCAACGTATCACCTACACCTCAATCCGGGCGTGAGCTCAAATCCCATGGTAAAACAGTATCGAACCCGCGTTGACGTTCGCCCGCCGCCAGATGGGGGTTCCCGTCCGAGTGATTTCGACGATCGACTCTAGTTGCAATCTCCGCGTCAGTCACTCGAAGAGACTTCGAAACGAGAGCAGACGAATCGAATAAAAATGGCCGTAAGTCGTTTGGTTAGTCGAACTTCCATCAGGAAATATGCCACCGGTCTCCACGACGAAGCAGCGAAGGCTGAAGCAGGCAAGCTTTCCAACACATTTACCCTTTGGATACGAATATCCGTACAATTTTCCACAATCATCTGTACTTTCCAATTCGCTGTCACCGTCACCTTTTTCCCCCCAGCAATGCACACGAATCGTCAAAAATCGTCTCGCCCGCAGCAGACTCGTTCAATTGCTCCACAAAGAAAAGACCTTCCATCCCTTAGCGATTCGCCCCGTGTAAATTCTCCCTGCGTCGCGTCTCTCCGCCATTACATAACGGCACCTTTTCTTTCGCAGGCAAAACCGCCGCCATGTGGGAAAAGATGTTTTACTTCGTCGGCATACCCGCTCTCGTGTTGGCCCACGTCCAGGTTTATCTGAGAAGCAAAGACGAGCACTGGGAGCGTCCCGAGTTCGTGCCTTACGAGTGCGTCAGAATTCGCACCAAGGTCCGTGGCTTCTATCCTCCGCCGTGCGTCAACTCCCGCGGCAAACTACAATTTTTACATTACTTTGCAGCCTTACCCGTGGGGCGACGGTACGCGAACTCTCTTCCACAATCCTCACCGCAACGCGCTGCCTACCGGATACGAGGAAGTGCACGAATGAGCGTATCGAAACACCGTGTAGTTCACCGGCGATCCGGACCGCTTAGAACGAGTACCAAACGAGGATGAACTTGTCAATTTTCCCCTCGGCGAAATAACGACAAAACGCGTCTGCTTAAAAAAACCAACGACCATCTCTCGTTTAATCCTCTAAATCACAGGGCTTTCAGATTACAATCAGCTCTCATCGGCGTCGCTGTGCGACGAAACTCTCCGTTTCGTCCGACAGACTTGTACAAAGGGCACGCGAAGCGCGTCGATAATAAAACAAAACGTAAAAAATTCATTAATCAGCGCCAAGTTTGTTCGACGTCGAGCTTATCGTACGAGTAGAGAGTATCTTTGGGTGACGTCGCGCTGTACTGCAATCTGGCGAGAGCTTCCGCAGGTACGGGTCTACAGGTGAGATGATGATGCTCCGTCCAGTGCGCCTCGTGACACTCCGACGAGCAGTAAAAAGCTTCGTAGCATTGCTCGCAAACGACGCAGCAGGGTTCTCCGCAGCGCAGACATCCCGTCGAGTCGATCTTGGCCACCGACGTGTCTTCGTGCTCGTTCGTTTCTCCCGAGAATTCCACTATCGCCGATGTCGCTGCAGCGCTCTCTCCCATGTTGTTGAATACATCTTTGGTAATAGTTTTAACATCTAAAATACTGAAGTTTGGCTCAATATCGTCGCTGTTCGCTTCATCGTCGTCGTCGAGGATCACCACGGAAGACTGGCTATCGGAGAGCGTTGTCGCCGCGTCGTCAACAGTTGTTTCATCGTTCGCGTTCACCGCGTTGTCTCCTTTCGTTTCATCGTTCGCTTTCACCGCGTTGTCCGCTTTCGTTTCATCGTTCGCGTTCTCCGCGTGCTCGGGTTTCGTTTCCGCCGTGTTCCCAATCGTCTCGGGGCTAGTCTCGCCCGTTGTACTCGGCGAAACGATTGCTTCCCTGCTGGCGTTCCTACACCCGTTTTCCGTGTGGCCCTCATTGTGAGAGCACGACGGCGAGGATAGCCTTGCCAGCGTTTGCAGCACGTCGTTCACGCTGACGGAGGCGTTGCTTTGCGGTGTAGCCGCCAGGTGGTCGACGCTCGGAAGCCCCCTGGGAGACGCGTTTTCCGGCTGCCGTATCGCCGAAGGAGTCGAAACAACTCGAGATTCGTCTCTCTGCGGGGGGTTCCCCTCCAACGGAGTGCGCCTCGTACCATAATCGTTCGCGCTAACGATTATCGAGTTTCGCGTAGCTGCACTCTCCTTCGGCGCCGCCGTTCCTTTCGCTTTCGGTGTTCTTCGTGGACGCGGCCCGGGGACGAGCGCCGGGCTCGGCTGTTGCACCGGGCTCGGCTGTTGCGCCGGCACCCTTGAGTGTAAATATTTGTACCACAGAACGTGATTCCAGAGGGTCTTTAGTTGCTGAGGCGTGAAAATCGTCGATGTCGTTTGGCTGGATGATCCTCTCGCGGATTGGTCGGAGCAGCACTGATCAGCTAGGTTGTGAACCGGAAGTGCCTGCCGCGGTGGGTAGACCGGAGTGGAGTATCCAAAGTTCGGCAGAGTTGGATAAGGAGGAGGCGGATGAGGAAGAAACTGTGGAGCAGGAGCTATGGGAATGTTACGCGTCGCTGTTCCCTCCGAGGGTAATCGCATCGTCGATGGCTCCAAACGTTCGGTACTCAAAACATTCACGAATTTCTCCCTGTTGAATGTTCTACGTGCCGCTGGTACCGCAGCCTCGTAGTGTCGCATCACGTAATCGACGATATGCCGAATATCCAGAGCTCCGATCTGCATACCCAATCGGCTCAGTATCTGCCACAATTGTTCCCTCTTCGTGTGAAATTCTCGTTGCAGCGTGGACGTGTCGTATCGGGGATCAAGCATGTTGTATTTCTGTATGCACGCGTCGAGGCTCATAAGTAGCGCGATCGTATAAACCATCGGGGAATTATTCGGCACGATTATGCGTGACGGGCGTGCCGCTGGCGCAGCGAAATTCGCCAGCTGCAGCGGATAATTCGTCGAATTGTTATTATTAATAATGGTCGAATTGTTATTATGAATAATCGTACTCGTTGAATCGTAATCGAATGATTGCCTCGGGCCTACCGACGGCAAAGAATTGTCAGGAACGAGAGTAGTTCGTTGAAAGTTTACGTTGATCGTGGTGTGATCGTCGCGAGGGGGAAGTGACTCCGTCGCCACGAGGGGGCTCTGCGAAGCGTGGGAATCGTTGGACGGAGGTGGAACGTTGTGAGGCGTAGGGCACCATCGAGAGCCCAGTTCGCTGGGACGAAGTACCCGTAGCTTTGGAAACGAGACGGGAGGTGGCAGCACCACCTCGACGTTTCCTTCGTTAATCGCGACAGCAGGTGATTCGCCCTCATTCTCCGTTAACGGAGGATCCTTCATTAACGGAGGATCCTCCGTTAACGGAGGATTAGGAGGCTCGCTGACGATCACCGAAGCGTCGATATCGCGTGATTCGCTCGTCGGCATTTCGCTCGGTGTCTCGTCGACGAGGGATATCGTCGCTTCCTCGCTTTGCTCCGGATTGTCGCGGCCTATCGTTACCGTCACGCCTGAATCGGCACTCGAACTTCCGGTTCTCGAGTAATCGACGATTATCGTCTCGCTTCGTACGCGCAGGGTCGTAGATTCCGGGGACGTTATCGGGGTGGGTACTCGGTGGGTATTATCATCGCACGGGACTTCGATCTCCAAACTGACGGGTGAAAATGCGTCCGGAGACTCGGGATTCACGGGCGACACAAGAATCGTCACTTTCCCGTTGGTCTTGGGCGTTTTATCGTCGTACCGCGCCTCGTTAGTTTCCGTTTTGACGTGAATGACGTCGCTGGTGCTGCTGTCGGGCAACGAGTGAACTTCCGGCAGGGGACTCTCGCGAGTGCTGCTCACGCGGATCGGTGAGCCGTCCAACGGTGGCATGGACGGGGCGCTCGGTGTTTCCGGTACGAGAGACTCTTTTTTATCGACCGAGCAGACTTCCGGCGTCGATGCGGCGTCTAGTTTCTCGTCGAGGGAGCCTCCGTGCTCCGTAAGATCCACCGTATCGTCACGCTGCTCGACCAACATGTCATTCGTGTTGGAGTCCGTCAGACTTACCCCCGAATCCAATGAACTTCGGGCTTTCTTTTTTCTTCGCTTACGTACGAATCTCTCGACTATGTCCTCTTCCTCGTCGAGCTCGCTCAGCGTTAAATCGTTGCCGAATATTTGACGAAACTTACGTCGCAAGCGTAGCTTCTTGCCGGAGAAAGAAACGGCCAAGGCTCGCTTTTTCGTGATCGTCCTTGGGATGATCCAGCCGGAAGATTGACGAGGATTGAGCGAGACGCTGCTCGTTTCCGGTTCATCCGGCGTTGGATCCTCGAGCCAGGTGACGCTCGGTAAAGACGGGGCCGAATTGGACGAATTCGGCGGCGCTCGGGCGAATATCGTTCCCTCGACGCACGTCACATCCTCGATGATCTTTGGCTTCATCCTCGAGTTGCTGTTCTCACTCGCGACGCCAACCACGCTCGCCGACGTTTCACGACTCGTATTGCTACCGTTCGCACCCTCGTTCTCGTTCTCGTCGTCGTCGTCGTCGTCGGTTACACTCGAGTCCGCTATACTTATCTCCGTGCTCGATCGCCGGTGAACTTCTTTACGGTAACGCTGATGCGACGATCCGTACGCGTTTAGATTTAACTTAATCGCGGAGCGCGGTATCGTTACGCGAAAAGGCGATCCGGTGCCGACCTCCTCGCAGAGTAATTCCGGCGTCGACGACTTGGGTGGCACGGCCGATGCTGTTTCGTTATCGTTGACCATTGCGGAGATGTCCTTCGTACGTGCTTTATCTCGTGCCATTTCCTTCGCCAAAGACAAACGCTCGTCGGAATTCGCGGTAGTCGGGCTGTGATCGCCATCGGTCCGGCTGCTGCAACGAAAACAAAACGTTGAACAATCGGCGTAGATAAGGCGCGTGTTGAGAGTTTCGCTCATGGTCGAAGAAACGATAGCCAAGTGTTTACGTATGGGGTTTCGGGAAATCCGAGAACGAAAGACGAAGATTTTTTCACGTCGGCTCACCAACGGTCTATTCGCTATTCGGTGGTGATTGGTTTTCGTTCCTCGTAGCGGGAATCCATTGGAGCAAGAGAATATTGAGTTTTTAAAGGGTCTTCAGTTTAGACGCTAAAAAAGGCAATTTTCGGGAATTTTTTTCGATAGGTTTACATTATAGATATTGATATAAACGCTGTTACACTTGATAAATACATTCAAAATAATTATTTATAGACGAAAATGGCAGTTAAAAAAATGTCCTAAAAAAAGTGTTGGTCTGCGCCGTTGATGAAATCTCGGAGATGGATCATCCGAAACAAAAAATCAAACGGTTTTAGATTCAGTGTGCTAATGGCTAGAGCGCATATCATAAGATTTTTCGTATATGCAAAAATAACAAAATGGCGGACATTTTTCGAAAAAACAAAACAAAAAAACGTGTTTTTTTTCACGGTTTTTGGCAAAAAAATCGTAAACAACAAAATTTAAAAAAAATCTTTATATGCGATATAGCTATAGTCGTAAAGAATATGTGGTTGCAATTTCATAAGGATCGGTTCAGTAGTTTCGAAGATTTTATCAACAAGCCGTCGAAAACGTTATTTCGAGAGAAAAAAAAACGCGTTTAAAGTTTGTTTGGGTTACATAAATACATAAAAAACAACTTTTATATCAATGTCTATGATATGAACCTATCAAAAAAATGCAGGAAAATAGCCTTTGTTTTTAGCGTCTAAAGTGAGAATACCCCTTAAGAAGATGAAGTTTTTGAAAATATCGATTTTTGGTTTTCCACGGATTCTCGAGTATTGACGTTTGAAAAATATTCTCTGAAAATGTCGAGTCTATCGTTTTGAGAGTGAGCCATGCGTGTTTACAGGTAGGTTCCCCCGAACCGGCGAACTTTAAACGCGTTTTTCTCAAAACGACTTTTTCAAAATAGTGGACCATATCGCAAAAATCAGTGCACCGATCGGGTTCAAATTTTACGAGCTTCTTTTTCGTATCGAAAAGCGGTGCTTGAACGAGGGATTTTTTTTTGCGATGCATAGTTTTTTTTTATCAACGAAAATAGAGGGTTTTTTTTCACCGAAAATTCCATTGGATACTTCGAATTTGCACTGCGGCGATTTTTTCGGAAATCAATATTTTACCGCTAGATAATTTCATGCAAAAACTGCATGCGTTTGAAAATTTGCACTGAGAAAAAAATTCAGTTGGTTTAACAAAATGTATCTTTAAATACGTTCAACTTGATTTTTGATTGGCATAACAAACATTTTGTTAATCTAACGATAGTTTTAGTGGTGTGAATTGTAGCTAAATAAGCTACAGTTCACACCACTAAAACTATCGTTAGATTAACAAAATGTTTGTTATGCCAATCAAAAATCAAGTTGAACGTATTTAAAGATACATTTTGTTAAACCAACTGAATTTTTTTCTCAGTGTGGTTTCGATCTGCGCAAACCATTGTATTGGGATGTTGAGAATGGCTTGTCCAATTTTGTCCAAATTTGGATACAATATTCTTCGATAGTTTTTCTCGTTCGCCACGTAGGGGTTTTTCATTCGATTGAACCATTGCTTTTTTATGCAATGTATATGCAATCCCAAATCGTCGGAGGAAATTGCGACCGAAAAACGAATGTTAAATTAAAACGGTCGCGATTTCGTCAAAAATGAAAATTTCAAACAAATCCTACGTGGCGAACGAGAAAAACTATCGAAGAATATTGTATCCAAATTTGGACAAAATCAGACAAGCCGTTTTCGAGATACATCTGGCATCGACTTTGAAAATTATATTTCGAGATAAACGCGTTTGAATCGCTTCCAGTCAACGAATTTATTTAAAAAAATTCCTAAACATACCTCAATGTACATATTTTCCAATATAAAAAAACCCGAATCCAATATAAACATTAGTTTTTTAGATAAAAATTCCCGAAGTTTATCTGTTTTTCTCGCCGTTTACTCGGGTACCTCCCCTTAAACGCGTTTTACTCGAAACAGTGTTCTCAAAATCGGTACCAGAAATATCTCCGCAACTACTGGACCGGTCGGGATCAAGTTTTGCACAGTTATGCTTCACACAATAATCTAGTACTTATCGAGCCGTTTTTTCGATACCTCAAAGTTGTTTTTTTTTTCATCATAAGTTCTGAACAATTTTGAGGCGAAAAATCGCCTGTTTTATTCCAATGACTAAACTACTCTACGCGCGTAAAAAAATCGAAAGATTACGTAACAGCAATAAAAACCGAGGGTCACCGAATGTTTAAGGAGGTTGGAACCACAGTCCAAGGTTAAATTTAATTAAAAAAAAATAGATGTTATTGTTTACACTATACTGAGTCTTCACGAATTTTTTGAACTTTTTTCACCACCAAACACCAGAGATAAAAAATAGTTTAATGTATGTAATTTAACGTGCGGTTAGATGGGCAAGACTTTCACACTAAAGGTTATGTCATTTTTATTGTTATTTAGCACCAAGATAAAACATTTCTAACAACGGATTAATGCAAACTGAACCTTGGTGAACATTTAGAAAAAAAAATCCTTATCTTGCCCATCGTATGCTATGGGCCAATAATCTCGTGACGTAAATATAAATAGGCATAATTATGAATTACTCAAAATTTCATTGTGAATTGTATAAAACATTCGTTGTCGTAGTTTTTTCATAATAATCATCGATAATTTTATGCTTTTTCAAATTGATAGTAACACAAAAGTTTTTCTACTTTACGTAATAAAAATCTTAAAATGCATAATTTTGCCCTTCTATTATATATTTTAAAAAATTAGCATATATAGAATAAATCTGTACCTCGTATGCTTTTTTTTATGTTCATTGAAAAAAAAACGAATAAACCGTCATTTGACTCAACTGAATCGCTCGAACCTCCTTAAAGAAAATATTAATGATAAAACTTGGAAAAATGTGACTAGCAGAAGAAAATGTAAAAATGTCGAAATCTACTAAATTTGCGCGAAATTTGTTATTCCAGTTAAACGTTGATTATAATAATTGATTGTAACTGATTTTTAATTAAGCGCCGCTGTAATTTACCGATGATTCAGAAGGACTCGCGTATGCCCCCACAAAATACGGCCCTCCGCGAAAAAAATACCCTAAGGGAGACTACCAGTCTAGAGTTCGGAAAAACGGTGAATTTCGCTCATTTTTTTACGGATACCCAGTTGATATAATCGAAATTCCGTTTAGTGGCTTTTGTTCTAAGTATCTTCGAGTATCTTTACAAATTTTTTTTCACAAGATTTTGTAACGAAATGTCGTCGCTGGAGCTCGTGCGATAATATCCTGCGGGCGGCAACATAACATCGCAAATTTTCGGGGATTCGCAAAATGTTGAAAACTTTATCCGAAAAAAAAAATATTTCCACCGACTTTTTGACGGAAAACAATTTTTTTCTTAAACAATGCGCCATTTTGGAAAAACCGATATTGTTCTATTTCGCTACGTGCTTAGACGGCTTCTACTTCCCTACGTGCTTATTCAGAACTCAAGCGAATATTCGTGCCAAGTAAAAAATTGGAGAACTCTTGCCGACCGCAGGACACTATCGGACAAACGTGACTCACTTCATTCAGCTTCAGCGTCGCCATTGTGTTACGAAACCTTGTGAATAAATTTGTAAAGATACTCGAAGATATGTAGAACGAAGGCCACCAAACGGAATTTCCGCTCTATCAACTGGATATCCATGAAAAATAGTCGAAATTCACTTTTTTTCCAGCTCCAGACTGGCATTCTCCCTCGAGGTAAATATGGTAAAAATCTTCCCAAACGTCAGACTGACAGTTACATACATTTGAAGGTATTCCTTTTACGACACCCGAATATTTAACGGATGACTGATTTTCGTCTATAATCATGTAGAAATACATGCCAGCATATTGGTAAAATGTTAAGCCAAGTTACCGAACTTTTGATAACTTTTAATTAATAATGCAACTTTTAATTAATTTGATAATTTAACTTTTAATTAATTTAATAACTTTTAATAACTTTTAATAACTCTAAAAAATCGCATAATTTATACGGCGCTTTATAGAGCCGACACGCTGGCCGCATTTCTATCTGATTATACACCAAATAACTCTAGATGCCCGATATAAGCTGCTCACGCGTGTAAAAAATCTAAAGATTCGGCAACGGCAATAAAAACCGCCACCGCGTGTTTAAGGGGTAAGGCCACTGTAAATTTTTTGAAAAATCGATTTTTTTTATTGGCTTAAAAAATAGTTTAAACCCTCTAGAATAAGAAGACCCCTTAAAATAAGAACTTCTTTTTTAAATTTTTTCCAATAAAAAACTATTCGCAAAACTTTAAACGCGTTTTTCTCGAAACATGGTTTTTCAAAATGGCACGCAGCATAACTCGAACAATTTTCATTTTTTTTACTTGAAATTTTAACCAGATGTGAACATTTACATTATCTTGAGAATGTCGATCGGAATTTTCAAGAACTTTATTTATTGATTTTTTATTAACAAAAAACTTGCCGTTTTTTTTCGTCAAAAATCAATTTTTTTTTTCAAACGCACGCCAAATCCACAAAAATTGATACTTTTTAAAATCCGATCGACATTCTCTAGCTATAGCCCTCTAGATTAATGGTTGTTTTTTGTTCTAGATTCAAAAGTGCACCAGTGGTGCTGCGTGCCGCGGAGCCCTGGAAGCAAAACATGTCCCGGGAAGATAGCTGTGGAACCGCCATTTTGTTTTTTTTTACTGTAAAAAAATTTTATAATAAAGTTTAATGTATGCCCGATAACACCATTAAAAGTTTTTTTTCAAATACCTTCAATTTCGGGAGCAAAAAATTAGTGAAAAAACCTTTTTTTTTGGGCCGTTACAGTGGCTTTACCCCTTAAGGCCTTAGGCTACTCTAGAGGCCGAAAAAAAAGGCTTTTTGGGGATTTTTGTTCTCAGAAAAACTACAAAATAAATCGAGATTACAAAAAAGGGTGTTTATCATACATATCAGTGACTGTATACAATAATTTTTTTGAAGCGATTATTTTCAAAATGGCGGCTGTGCAGCGTTTATCTCGAAACTGCATTTTTTAAGTTGGCCGGAAACATAACAGACAATTTTCAACCGATTCACTTGAAATGTTGAATATATCTTGAAAAATCCAATGTCTATGGAAGTACGTAGGATTTAAAAAAATTTATATTGCATAGTTCATTTGTTATTAACAATTAACAATTAACATAAAAAAAATCCTACGTACTTCCATAGACAATGTATTTTTCAAGATATATTCAACATTTCATGTGAATCGGTTGAAAATTGTTTGAGTTATGGCCAACTTAAAAAATGCAGTTTTGAGATAAACGCTGCACAGCCGCCATTTTGAAATTAATCGTTTAAAAAAATATATTATATACAGTCACTGATATGTATGATAAACACCCTTTTTTGTAATCTCGATTTATCTTGTAATTTTTCTGAAAAGAAAATCCCCAAAAAGCCTATTTTTCGGCCTCAAGAGTGGCCTAACCCCTTAATGAAAATATTAACGACAAAACTTAGAAAAATGTGGCTGTCAGACGGATTTTGCGTAGCCGCGACATTACACAGAAAATGTCGAAATGGCCGTCTATCGTGGTGTACAAAAAATTCATCGTGCCGTTTTTTTTTACCAAGCGCCACTGTTAATTTACCAACGATTCAGGGCCCTCCTTACGCCCCCACAAAACACGGCCCTCCGCGCGAGCCCTCAAGTGCGTCCGAATTTTGTTCCACGCGCAAAAATCGGCACAGTTTTTCGCGTATCCCCGACAAAACTATCGCGCACAGTGAAACGTAGGAATGGCGTTCCAAACGAACGTACAGCAAGTAGGTGAAACGTGCCGATTTATCGTTCCCGAGAACAAAGCATCGTCCGCGAGTAAGCAAAAGAACGAAGGAAAATGCTGTCCGCCGTCGTTTGTTTTGCCGATGAGAAATCGATTGGACACGGGCGGGCGAGTGACATGTCCATGCAAAAAAAAGAGATCCGAGGGCGCGCGTGTTTACCTCATATTTGCGCTTATCTTCGAGTGATCGTCGAACTTTCGCGACGTACACTCGTACTCCGCTATTTTCCCTCCTGACGTATTATCCTCAAGCGCTATTTTCTCAGGAAGGTTTTCCGCAATTTGAAAATTCCCAATCGCCCGCGACGCATCGTCGTCATCCGCGAAACTTTCCCGCTGGCGCGAATTCATCGTCGCGTCGACTTTTTCCCTTTTCCTCGGCAGAGCGCCGGAGCGATCGCGCTCCCGTTCGTCGCCGATCACCGCGCCGATTCGTTTGCGTCTCAATGGCAACAATTCCGCATCCTTCGCGCGGCCCTTTCCGTCGAATTGGCCCATGATGACGGCCGCGCGATGTCACAACAACAACAACAACAACAACAACAACAACCAAAAAGAAGATCGCCACGAATAACGCCACGTTCTTCACACGCACGCACACTCGCTTAACTTTGCGCGATCGTCAGAGCCGTCGAACGATGTTATCGTCTCGCGCGAGCTTACGCGACCCACAGACGAGACGCATCCGTCCACCAGTAACACAACGCATTATTGTTATTATCGCGGTTACTATTATTCATCTTTGCAGAAAAAAAAAACTCGAGAATGTGGCACGCGCGCTCGTTTGTTGTCACGGTATCTTTTAGCGAAATTAAGAGAACGCGTTTAAAGGCACGTAACCGAACGACTGGAGTATACGTGTACGATTTTTGCAAATTTAAGGTGGTAAATACGAGAAACTACGAGGGAGAAATATTTTTCTTGATGGTGTCACACGATGAAGGCAAAAGATCGGCGGGGACTCGCAGCGGGAGACCACCACTGCGGAGCGCCGCAGTACGACTACCCTAGTCCCTCGAGAGAGAGGGAGTACACGCGCATCGTTCTGTTTGTGTATACACAGGACCGATAGGAAGTAACGAGGGATCGGCGCTCGACAGGGAGGGAAAGGGCGAAGAAGGTGTGAGAAGATATTGACGACACTGCTATATATATATATATATATATATATATATATATATATATATATATATATATATATATATATATATATATATAATATGTATATACATACATATATATTATATATATATATATATACATATAACTTTTTTGTAATATATATATACAATATATATTGATATATTCTAATTTAATTGGAAATTCCCGAGTAAAAATGAATATATATAATCATATATAATTGTATACAAAAATTGGCCCGATAGAATTGTATAAATTTGTATATAAACGTATACAAATTGTATACGTTTATATACAAATATATACAATTCTATCGGGCCAATTTTGGTATACAATTGTATATGATCAATTAATATACAATTATATATGATTATATATATTCATTTTTACTCGGGTAGTATCTCCATATATCATTATATACAGAAATATGTATAATTTTATCAAATAAAATTTGATGGAAGTACATTTATATCGGATTATATATACAAATGTATAGAGTCATATATAATTGTATCCAAGTATATACAATCATTTTTACTCGGGTCATATACAGTCATATACAATTTTATATACCGTGAATAAAATTTTCACGTATATATACAATTATGTACAACACTATATTGAATTATATATAACTGTATATAATATTATATCTAATTATATAAACCGTAAATAAAAGTTTCACGTATATATATAATTATGTACAACACTATATTGAATTATATATAACTGTATATGATATTATATCTAATTATATAAACTCCGTATCAAAATAGTATCTCCATATATCATTATATACAGAACTATATATAATTTTATCAAATCAAATTTGATGGAAGTACATTTATATCGGATTATATATACGAATGTATAGAGTTATATACAATTATATATAAACCTATATATAAATATATATGATTGTATATCATTTTTATATAATTGTATCTAAGTATATACAATCATTTTTACTCGGGTTGTGTGTAGAATTTGACCACTATTGGACTACTACCACAAAAATTTGTGTGAATTTTTGCACACAATAGTGTATACCAGGAACTGTGTTCAAAATGACTTTTGTGTGTGTGTGTGTGTGTGTGTGTGTGTGTGTGTGCGTGCGTGCGTGTGTGTGTGTGCGCGTCGTGTGCGTGTGTCGTGTGTGCGTGCGCGCGCGCGCGCGCGCGCGTGTGTGTGTGTGTGTGTGTGTGTGTGTGTATTAAGGTGGTCCTTATTTGGGGTGTTTTTGAATTTTCCTGCGCACAAAGCAGAAAAAGTTTTCAAATTAATAAATAAAAAAGTAGGCTGAAGCTGGAGCCTGTAGGCCAACTCAAAGTACTCCCGCCAAGGCCGTGAATTTTCCCATTTAATTTCAATGGAAACTCGGGCCTACTACACTTTTTTTTGCCCCCACCTAAATAGTATTTTGAAAAATCTGAAACTTGGTATATATCTTTCCAGTAGTCATAGGTATTCTACAAAAAATTGGGCGATTTACAACAATGGAATTTTCAAAGTACCAGCGCGTCAAAGTTGCGTCTTGAAGTAAAAAATCATCATTTACCGAAATAAATGGATTGATAAATAATATTAAACAATTAGATATACTTACATGAGTTTTTACAAATTGTATGAACTAAGAATTGTTACATTAAACAATTTTTGTAACTTGTTTAAAACAATTAAACAATTGTGCGATTACAAATTGATAGACAAACGAATTTTTGACGTAACGTTAAACAAATTCAGGAATCATTTGTGGTACTTAACTGTTGCACTGGCGTTTTTTGATGAAACATTGTCGAATGAAACGAAAAAACAAATAGTGTCTAGGCTGAGCATCATTAACGACGAAATAAATTGTCCGAAACGAGTGGAAGTACGTGACATCGCAAGTTTGCGTAATTTACCTGTCGAGCCATTCGTTTCGTCTCAATCGCGGAAATTTTTCAAACGTTTTGACATAAAACAGGATTTTTTAAAGAGTAATCCAACACAGTGGCCAAAAGATCATAATTATAAAACAGGCCTTCAGCTCGTAAAACATCTAAAAGTTGTAAACGATACTGCGGAGAGAGCAGTTAAATTAATTCAAGAATACAACGAAATTTTACCGAAAGATGATGCGCAAAAACAATTCATTTTATAAATTGTATCCGAGAATAGAGCGCAATTACCTGATGCTGGGAAACGTACCGTACTAAGAATATTCATAGATCATGTAAACTCATTGTACCATAGTAGTTTGATCTAAGCTGTGTAAATAAAAATGCAATTGTAAATTCGAGTAAAAATAATGTGTCTCGTCATAATTACTGCAACGACATGTTTAATGTAACAATTCATAGTTCATACAATTTGTAAAAACTCATGTAAGTATATCTAATTGTTTAATATTATTTATTAATCCATTTATTTCGTTAAATTATGATTTTTTACTCCAAGACGCAACTTTGACGCGCTGGTACTTTGAAAATGTCATCGTTGTAAATAGCCCAACTTTTTGTAGAATACCTATGACTATAGGAAAGATATATGCCAAGTTTCAGATTGTTCAAAATGCTATTTAGGTGGGGGCAAGAAAAAAGTGTAGTAGGTCCGAGTTTCTATTGAAATTAAATGGGAAAATTCATGGCCTTGGCGGGAGTACTTTGAGTTGACCTGCAGGGTCCAGCCTCAGCGTACTTTATTTATTTATTTATTTGAAAACTTTTTCCGCCTTGTCCGCAGGAAAATTCAAAAACACCCCAAATAAGGACCACCCTAATATATAAATATATATATATACACACAAAAAAATAATTTCGAACATAGTTCTAAATTTTATATATATATATATATATATATATATATATATACACAGTAAACTCCCGTTTATCCGAATCGCGTCTATCCGAACGAACTTTTTCGTTATCTGAAACAACCGCCGTCCCGATTATATCGGATAAACGGGAGTTTACTGTAATTAAATATATAATTTAGATCACAGTTCATACATATATATATATATATATAAAAGTAATTTAGAACATAGTTTCTGGTATACACTATTGTGCGCAAAAATTCACACAAATTTTTACACCAAAGTAGTGGTCAAATTCTACACACAATTTCCTATTTTTTTGTAAAATAGAACGCATTTAAAAAATATGCTCGGGATCTTTTTTTTGTAATATACAAATATTACAAATATACGAATGTGTTCTAAATGATTCTGCTTGTATGGCAATGTCGTATACGGCAAAATATGTGTGTGTGTATATATATATATATACAGGGTGTCCCAGAACTCAACGTTAAGCCGACACGGGGTGACAGGATTGATTGTAACCATCATGAGAAAAATCAGAAAAAAAAGCAAAAAAAAATAAAGCAGGGCCTTTCAAAGTAGACAAAGTTTGAAAATTTTAAATTCATAGTTTAACAAATAGTCTTAATTCTAGGAAATTTGGGATTGTTTGGGTTTGTTTGGGTTTTTTTCACAATAACCGAACAATGGTTACAGTTTGACCAAATTTCTAGGTTTTTCTTAAATGCCCATAATTTTCAAACTGCATGGGATACATTTTTTCTGATCTTTCTCATGATCGTTACAATCAATCTTGTCACCCCGTGTCGGCTTAACGTTGAGTTCTGTGACACCCTGTATATATATATACATAACATATATATATATATATATATATATATATAACATATATGTGTGTGGGTTTTTTATGGGGAAAAAATTCTTAAGAGCCTATTTCCTGGAATACTCTATCCGTATGCGAAAATGTACCCATGTATGTATGTGCGTGCGTGCGTGCGTGCACACACATACACACGCGGATAAATTTTCGCATACAAATAGAGTATCCCAGGAAATATACTCTTAACAATTGTTTCCCCATAAAAAAATCCTCCATACAGAGCACATTTCCTGGGATACGCTATTTGTATTCGAAAATTTACCGACATTATGTATACAGGGTGTCACGAAAAACAGAACACCTAAATATCTCTGTTGAATTTAAAAATACGAAGTATGTACATATCGGAATTTAAATGGTTTGGAAGGACGCATATGTCCATTGCAATATTTTTAAAAAATTTAATCTTTTTCGTTTTTTTTCAAGGTCATCAAAGTTTTTGTTTTAATAGAATGGCATATTTTATCCGCTTGCACATTGTAACCGGCATCCAAACGAATTCAACCACCTAACATAGTATGACATTTGAATGACCTTCAACCCAGAAATATTGAATAAATAATAATTCAACGAGTTTTTGCTTTATTTCTGTGACGCTAAATGTTCAAGATGAACATCGACATAATATCGATCTTATCTTCCTTCGAGTAATGTATTGTGAAATGTTCATCGACAAACTGATTAATCGGGGTGCTCGGGACCGAGCAATCCACGGATAACTGAAACCACGGTTAATCCGAAGTAAATGTTATACAACTTTTTATAATTATTGATCCGATCTCAATTTTGTTATAGTGTACACGTGGCTTCTTATATTTAATGATAATCATCTACGCTATATTGCGTTATGTTTTACTTTTCTTTCTCAAAAAGCTAGTTGATTTCGTTTGTTTTTGGTTTTGCGCTTGCTGTGAGCGACCGTGCCTGGTCGCACGTGCGAGGCACGTGAGAGCCGCACGGTAATCCCGCTCCACGGCTAATCCGACCCCGGTTAATCGGGGTTGTACATATAAAAAAAAAATTCCCATAAAAACGCTATACGTATGGGTAAATTTTCGCTTTCACCTAGTGTATCCCCGGAAATACGCTCTTAAGGCTTTAGGCCACTACAGAGGCCGAAAAAATAGGTCTTTGGAGATTTTTTTTTCTTCAGAAAAACTACAAAACAAATGGAGATTACAAAAAGGGTGTTTATCATACATATCAGTCACTGTATACAATAATTTTTTTCAAGCGATTAATTTCAAAATGGCCGCTGTGAAGCGTTTATCTCAAAACGGCATTTTTTAAGTTGGCCGGAAACATAACTCAGACAATTTTCAACCGATTCACTTAAAATGTTAAATGTATCTTGAAAAATACATTGCCTATGGAAGTACGTAGGATTTTTTTTTATATTGCATAGTTCATTTGTTGTTAACAATTATCTGACGATTTTTTAAGCAAATTTTTCACTTTCCAAAAATTTGCCTAAAAATCGTTAATAACAAATGAACTATGCAATATAAAAGGAAAATCCTACGTACTTCCATAGACAATGTATTTTTCAAGATATATTCTACATTTCAAGTGAATCGGTTGAAAATTGTCTGAGTTATGTTTCCGGCAAACTTAAAAAAAGCAGTTTTGAGATGAACGCTTCACAGCGCGCCATTTTTTAATTAATCTCTTCAAAAAAATTAATGTATACAGTCACTGATGTGTATGATAAACACCCTTTTTTGGAATCTCGATTTATTATGTAGTTTTTCTGAAAAAAAAAAAAATATCCCCAAAAAGTCTATTTTTTCGGCCTCTAGAGTGGCCTAATCCCTTAAGACAGTTTGCATAGCAATCTCGTATATAGCAATATTAGTATATTGCAAAAAAAAATAATTGAAAACATGTTTGTATATTTGTAATTCCCTGAGTTCCAACGTATACCCTTGCGGGTCTTTACGTATTGCCCTTACTAATCGAACCCTTTCCTATCACTCCCTACCCGCACTTCACTGATCTAACCGAACTTTCCGTTGCGTCCACAGCCCTCTTCAGCTACACTTTACCGAATGTTTCGAGGGTACAGAGAAAGTGGGAAAACCCGTAAAGATATAGACAGTTCCATATTCTTCTGATTTTCCGATGCACAGACGTTTTACTCGAGTATCGACACCAAGGTCTCAGAAGTCTTGGCCCTCCGCTCACTGGTTGATGGGCCAGCCGGTGCACGGCTGAGCGGTCACCGCTGCGAGTATTGGTCATTCACAGCACTGTTCAACTCGATGAACCACCGGAGTCAAAACTGCACCACCCAGTGTCGGTATTTGTGTTACATCCCACCCCAACCCCACGACAATTTATCGTTGGTCCATCACGCTGCCGCGAATGATATTAGAAAATCAACTTCAGTTCCCCCACCAATTGACCGACCCACCCCGCTAATAAAGTCGCCTACAACCGAATCCTGCAAAGGGCATCCGAACAAGTGCAAAGGGTGTACGAAGGGTGTCGGTGGCGAAGAGGCGAGGTTTGTCGTAAAAACCGTGGGCAGCTCGTAAATGGAATCAGCTAGATCACCCGAGAAATAAAATCACATCAAATCGCATCTGATATTGATGTGCAGCCCAATCTTACTAGGAACACCCAAATATTCTATATAAAAGCTTTCGGCGCCGAAAAGGCGAGCTTTGTCATAAAAAGCCAAGGGTATCATAGAAATCGCAATCAGACAGATCACCCCTTGGACGGGTTGAAAAGGGAAGCGCCACTTAACTGATACAAATATCACTCATAGCACAACATCCGACCGAACTATAAAAAGAAACACCACTAACCCACTTTTATTAATATCCGGGGGATCGTAAAAACCGTTTCCAGGAATCCAAGAAATAACCGCCACTGGCACCGCAACGAGAGACACCTCTGAGTCATACGTACCCCGTAAAAACGACTACCAGGAATACGAAGGTCACCCAAGATTGCATACACGTGGAAGACCTCTTATCGGAATTACTGACTTCGTCACCGAAGTCTACCAGTCGAAATTCAGCAAAGTACGTATTGTTCTGTCGCATTTCATCTTCCAATATCGGTCGAAGGATCTCTTCAAAACAAGTCTAAGTCCATCGCGAAGTGTCCAATTGTCAAATCTAAACCCTCGTAATACTACCGTATCTTTTAACCTCAAAATTCTGCGAATATCTATCAAACTGTCGAATACAGCCCAAATCTAAACCACAACGGCTTTAACCAATTGACTTCAACGAGCTATATTCGAAGTCCGTGTTGCGTTCTTCCTAAGATTTGATAAGTTCATATTTGGAATCTTTATCGATGGCAAAAAAAATATTCATATATATTTATGGCTGAATTTTTTGCACGCTAACAGTGTACCCCAGGAAATATGCTCTAAATGATTATTTTTTGTATATAGTTTTCGAATACCACTTGAACAAAAAAAGAATCAAATTTTTTTGTTGAAAATTTTGGTTTTTTTTTGTTTTTTTGTTTTCAAATTTGGACGATATTTCATGAGAAAATTTTGGAGGAAAATCGATGAAAAATAGTTTTTTTCCATTTTAATAGCGTTTGTGCCATTTTCAGGCCCAAAAACGTGTTTCTTTAAATCCTCAACGAACTTTGATCACGATGGGTAGAAACACACACACACACACACACACACACACACACACACACACACACACACACACACACACACACACACACACACACACACACACACACAAATCCTGGATACATCTGAAATAATTGAAAATTATGTTCTCACTTGAAAACTATGAACTTTATCAAAAAAATTTTTCCACAAAAGTTTTTAGTTTTCAGCTGACAAATTTTTTGGCAATAAAAAAAGTTATGTTTCCGTTTGAAAAAAACATGTCAGTCTTTGCAACGCCGCCATTTTGAATTTTGGCTCCTCAAATAAATTTTTTTCAAACGTCCCCCTTCAATCCCTAGAAGTTTTGTTCCACACAATAGTTCGTCCAAGCAATATTTTTCGAGAAAATTCAGGTGTAAGATTAAAATGGGACACCCTGTATCGTACCTGTCAAAGGTTTTCGATCGCTTTGGATAATTGCATATTTATATTAGAATAACAATTCATTTTATAGTGTTATTTAATATCTTCGTAAAATAAGAAAAAGAAAATGAACTATATAATTCTAATATAAATTTGAAATTATCCAAAATGATCGAAAACTTTTGGTCGGTACTCTATATGTTACAGTTAAAACTCGTTTTCAGTTTAAACGCATTTTCCCCAGTTGAAACTAGCCCTTACTGAAACCCTTCGTTACAACTAATGTTTCCCAGTGAAAACTAGAGCTTTTTGATAAATAAATTTGAATGTTAGTTAAGGTCTTCTCATTTTAGACTCTAAAAAAGGCTAATTTCATGAATTTTTGGATAGGTTTATATTATAGATGTTGATCTAAAAGTTGTTACACTTAATAAATACATTTTCGAAATATATATATTTTTTTAATGTTATGTATTTATGCAACCCAAACAAACTTTAAACGCGTTTTTCTCGAAACAACGTTTTTCGACGGCTTGTTGATAAAATCTTCGAATCTACTTAACCAATCCTTATGAAATTTTAACCACATATTCTTCACGACTATAGCTATAGCGCATATCAAGGATTTTTTAAGTTTGGATATTTCCTATTTTTTTTTTGCCAAACACGGTGAAAAACACGTTTTTCTTGTTTTTTTGTTTTTTTTCCGCCCTTTTGTTATTTTTGCATATATCAAAAATCGTATTATATGCGCTATAGCCATTCACATACTGAATCTAAAACCGTTTGATTTTTTTGTTTCGGATGATTCGTCGACAGCGCCAACCTATAATTTTTAGGACGATTTTTTAACTTCCGCTTTTGTCTATCAATAGTGACTTTAATAAATAAATAAAATTTTTAAATGTATTTCGAAAGTGTATTTATTGAGTGCAACAACTTTTATATCAATATCTATAATGTAAACCTATCAAAAAAAATTCATGCAAATAGCCTTTTTTAAACGTCTAAAGTGAGAAGACCCCTTAAATCTCGTCGACTAACCGACAAACCCACACAATCTCAAATGAACCCAAACGCGTCTTAACTAGCAAAAAAACGAGTTCTAACGAATTAAATCCATTGAAACTGTTTTCGAGTGAAGTCAAGGTTTCCGTGTTTGGGATTCGAAACGTAAATTCTAGTTTTCACTAGGAAAAACTAGTGGTACTGAAGGCATTCAGTAGGGACCAGCTTTTACTACGTACTAAGTGCGCGACTAAGTTTCCGGTTTTTTTTACCAATAAAGATCGAAAATTTCAAGACAAATACAAAGAATGATTCATTCGAAGTATTGTCCCTCGGTATTTACACATTTTTGCCATCTCTCTGGCAATACATAAATACCGCGACGAGAAAAAAAGGCGTCTTTGGACTGAAAACATTGGTCCAACCAATTTTTTACTGCATTGTAAATGGCCATGTGTAGCCCACCCAAGCCATGCGCCAACGACCGGAACAAGTGATAGTCTGAAGGGACCAGATCTGGCGAATACGGCGCGTGCGGTAGCAGATCCCATTGCAGTGTTTTTATGGCGTCCTGGACGATGGAACTGCGATGGCACGGAGCGCTGTCGTGCTGCAATATCACACGTTCGTTTCTCGTATCCCATTCTGGCCGTTTTTCGAGCAATGCGTGGTTCAAATTGATTAGTTGTTGTCGGTAGCGATGCCCATTGACAGTTTCGCCCGGTTTCAGCAGCTCATAGTACACGATTCCTTTCTGGTCCCACCACACGCAGAGCATTGTCTTTTTTCCGAAGCGATTTGGTCGTGCCGTTGATGTTGACGCTTCGCCAAATGAAAGCCACGATTTTCTGCGTTTGGGATTCTCGAAATATATCCATTTTTCATCGCCAGTAACAATTCGATGCAGGAAACTCTTTCTGTTCTGCCGCAAAAGCGAAATTTCGGAAGTGGCTCTTCGGTTTTCCATTTGTCTCTCAGTCAACTTATGCGGCACCCACTTTCCTTCCTTATGAATTTTTCCCATGGCATGCAAACTTTTCGAAATACATTGCCGAGTCACATTTAACGCCTCGACAAGTTGATCTTCTGTTTGAGTGTCATCTTCATCCAATAACGTTTGCAGATCGACGTCCGCAAATGTTTGCGATCTTCCCGAGCGCTCCTTGTCACCAGTCTCAAAATCGCCACTTCTGAACCGCTTGAACCAATCTTCACACGTTGTTTTTTATGGTATATGTTCGCTGTAGGCCTCCTCAAGTAACCGACGTGCTTCAGCTGCAGTTTTTTTAGGTTGAAGCAGAAAAGCAATGCTTCCCGCAAATGCTGTTTGTTTGGCACAAACTTTGACATTTTCGAGGTTAGAAAAAAGGTCGTTGTGTTGCGATATTTGTTTATATTACGACTGGGTATTCTTAACAGATGTCTAAGCTATTAAGACACCCAATTTCAGACCTGTATGCCGACTACATGTGTCGCTAGCGCCATCCATGTGTGAAACCCGGAAACTTAGTTGCGCACCTAGTAAAATGCGTTTAAACTGAAAATGACATTTAACTGTAACATACATATGCAGTAGTATCCCAATTAGCCAGACCGCTCGGGACCGAACGACCCACGGATAACTGAAACCATGGTTATTCCGAAATAAATGTTATACAACTTTTTATAATTATTAATCCGATCTCAGATTGATTGTAGTGTGCAGATGACTTCTTATATTCAAAGATTATCATCTACACTTATATTGCGTCATATTTTTTTTTTAATTAGTTGATTTCGTTTGTTTTCGAAAATCTGATGACATTTCACAAGTGTAATGTGATTTTTCCCTGTTGTTTGGTTCAGGTTATTTTTCAATCCGTCCACTCAATCCCGAGATCTCATAATTCACGACCGAATTTCCAAGCGAACTTTTTCCCCAACAATCGCGGTTTAGGTGAATCGAATAAAGTCAATTCGTCATGTCGTAAACATAGTACACGCGCCCTTTTGAGCGTTAATTAACAAATAGTTTAACAGCGCAACGAGCGACGCTTCTCAGACTCATCTCGCGGAACTCGACAACTGATTGCTATCTTGCCTGCTATATATACATATAATATAATATGGTACAGAGTGAGGCGTTTTGACAACTCTAATCTTTAGTCATGGTTGGAGCGTTTCCAAGCTTGAAAGGAATGGCCCTGTTTGGGGCGAATAAAAAATTTAACGAAGGTTCCCTGTGTCGGAAATGTCTGATTCAAAGAATTAATCGAATACGAAGGTCTAACGGGCCCTTCTTAAGGCCAAAAATAAATTTGACAAAAGTTCTTCGTGTCTCATATTCAAACCTCAAAAAATTGTTCGCAATCCGAAATAGGATGGCATTGAGCACATGCCCTGGAAAGGATAAAACGGCAAAGCACCGAATCGACTTGCATTGAACATTGGTACGAAAAAAATGTATATATTGATGGTAATGTGAGAAAAACGAAGAATTCCTCCTCTATATCGGGGAATATAAATTTATTAAGTTTTAGCTTTACAGTCTTTAGAGCTATTAAATGTTGATTGCTTTTAGTTAAAAGGTAAAAATGTGTATTTGTCTTACAGTAACTAAAAACAATCAACATTTTGCATCTTTGGAGACTGCGAGACGAAAATTATGGATTTCTTCACAGTGATCGGAGCCTAATAACTCCAGTGGTTGATGCGATGCTTAAAATTTAAAACAACATATACTGTCGCAGTAGTCATTTTTTCATAGAAACCAACAATGTTACATCTTTCCGAGCTTTTTTTCTTAACCATGCACGCCAAGTCGTTGCACAGCATTCCCAGTGTACTTGTGTGGTATATACGTTGTTAATTTGTTGTTAAATCGTTGTTAAATTGTTTAATTTTTTCAATGAAAATATACTATTTGAAAATATATTATTCCCGAGGTATAACAGTTTTGTGTACAACATTTCTAGTAAACTGGCTTGGCTAGTTTAAAAAATGTTATCTTATTAATTAAAAAAATAGATAAAAACCATCGCTTGAATTAAAATAAAAAATAACTATGAGGTGAATCAGAATGTTTTTATAAGTTAAAATAAGCGATAATGTTTTTGAGGGGATTTTTTTAAATAGGCGTTTATTTTTCACGTTTTAAAAGTAGATTCATTCTGTGGATGCTTATTTTTAATGAAATATATAATTAAAGAGTGAAATTATGCATATTTATATTTTTATTACGTAAATAAGAAAAACTTTGGTGTTACTACTCGACGATTATTTTTTTTGTTTAACTGCCTCAGCCAATGTTTTATACAATTCAGAATGAAATTTTGAGTCATTTACAATAATGCCTATTTATAGACTAAGGTCAACAATTAAAGGATCACTGAATTTTCGCCAAATTTTTACCATATTTGAACAGCTATATTTCAGTACAAAATAACGGTAGAAAAATTTGAATAAAGCATGGTGAAGCGTGAATTTTGCCTTTTAGAAATGTTTATTTTTTTTAACGATTCTTTTTCAATGGTTTTTTACCCCTTGAACTACAAAAAGCAGAAATTGAAAAAAATTGCACAACTTTGAGGATGTGTATGGGGAAGGGGATTTTTTTTTTCGAAACACTGTTTCCGTGGTTATGAAGAACCACACTTCCTGCTCTAAAATTGTTTTTTAGAAAGCTCTCTACGATTTTTTTGTTTACTGAGTTATTGACGGTCAAGCAAAAATTGCGTATTTCGACTTTGAAAAGTCATGACTACGGTTAAAAGGTCGCACAATGTTCACGAGGAGAGCATTAGGAAGGTGGAGTTTTTTTCGCGAAAAACTGCGAAAAAACGTGTTTTTTTAATACTTTTTTCATTTTTCATCTGCCATCTTTTATTTTTTTATAACACTTTATACCCGAGGTTCATTTTGTAGCTGGCGTCATACGGAGTCTAATGACCTTTGATTTTTCGTTTCAGACAAGCCGTTGCCGAGTTGTGATGGAGCTACCTAGTCCATCTATTTTTGAGGCGTTCCGTTAAACTTAAAAATTTTGTACTTTTTTGTACTTAAAAATGAATAAAATGAGTTTTTGTACTTAAAAAAAAATGAACTTAAAAAAAATTGTACTTAAAAATGAACAAAATGAGTTTTTGTACTTAAAAATGAATAAAAAATAACGTTTTTTTAGCATTTCAAAACTTCATTTATCAAGCCCAACGACTTTTATATTCATATCTTTTCTAAAATCCTCAAAAAAAATCGCGAAAATAGCCTTTTTTCGTGGCTCCAAAATGGACTGACCCCTTAAGTGACTCCAAACCCTCTCTACTTGAATTCGGAGTGCGCGTGTGCGGGCTAATATCGCGTATTGCCACCTCGGTTGCGGATCACTGCCACGAGGCGGTCGCGCATTAAGGGGCTATACTAGTGTGACACTTTTAAAAAATAGTTTTTTTTGTTGCCTTTCTCGACAGTTTATACTTTCAAGAACATCATTTATATCATTTATATCAATATTATTTTATCTTGCAAAAATCAATAGTTAAATCTTTAAACGCGTTTTTCTCGAAATGCAATTTTTCAAATTTGCTGACATTGTAACTCGAAGAGCAATTATCCGATTGACTTGAAATTTCAACTGAGTACTCTTGAATATATTTATTCTACAATGACGTAGGATATTTTTGATTGGATGACTTTTTTTCATAATTACGCCATTTTGGTAGATTTTGATATTTTTCGAAAATCCTACGTCATTCTACAGGAAATACCTTCCAGTTTAACGACATTTTTTACTTTTTCGGTTTCAGCTACTCAATCGGCCGGAATCATGTCAGCAGTGGAGGAACCTTTTTTGGCGCCTCCGAATACAGCGCATAAGTCGCTTGGATCTCAATATTTTGCTATGAAAAAAATTACGTAATATAGGTCAAATTAAGCCAAATATATTCTTAATTTTCCGAAACATTTAATTGAGTACTTTTCTTCCAAAAAATTCCCGAAAATCACCCAAATTTTCAGCGTTCACACTGGCATAGCCCCTTGATGCAACAACGAATCGTCGCTGGCGTAATACTGCGCCAGATTTGAACGAGTGCATGCCTCAAGTCGTTTAAATTCGCAATGTTCGAATCATCCCGCCGTAACCGACATCCAACGATGTCCCAAAGATGTTCGATTGGATTTTATTCACTGGATGGTTGAGGGCAGCAATGCGATTTGCTGCCGAAAATGCTCGTGAATATGCAGAGCGGTATGGCACCGTGCATTATATCACGCATCAACCGGAATCGATGGCCGAGCCGTAACCGAAGTGGCAATACGTGTGGTCTTGGAATTTCGTCAACGTAACGTCGCGCGTTTGGACCTGGTGGAGGAATAATAGCAAGTCGTGTTCGAGAATTTCGGGCGATGCCTGCCGAAACCATCACGGAACCGCCATGATATGGTCTAACGGCTGTGGTACAGTCACACCTGCAGCGCTCGTCACGCCGACGCCAGACCCGTTGCCGACCGTCATTGCCGAACCGCGTGAATCTCGACTCATCAGTAAAAAAGAACATTGCTCCAGTGGCGGAGACCCCAACGCCATTGGAGACGTGCGTACTGTAGTCGAGCTCGTTGGTGGCCATTGGTTAAAAAAGGCACGCCACTCGATCTGTAAGATCATAATTGGCTCTCACGCAAACGATTCCTTGCCGTAGTACGTGATATGCACCCACCGCTCCCGTTTCGGGATTCATGTACATTGTATACAATTTGCAACGTCGTGATAAATCGATTGTTACGTACAAATCAAGCAATCAACCGATCTTCTCGTGCGCGTGTCACTCGCCTTCTTTCTTGGCCCGGTCGCCTGGAATATTGGTCACTTTCACGGAATCGGGCTCTGACTCGACTAATGACGGACTGACTAAAAAGAATAATTTTTTTTTAATCAACATTTCCAAACAAGCAAAATTCACGCTTCAAAATGCTTTAAAATGTTTGTTTTCTACCGTTATTTTCTACTGAGATACAGCCGTTCAATCATGGTCAAAATGTTGGCGAAAAATTAGTGATCCTTTAATTATTGCGCTTAGTGTATTTGTGTCACGAGATTATTTATTATTACCATTAATTAATATAAAGTGTTGCCGGAATACGGCAACTTCGCGGGCATTGAGGTTGTCCGTAATGCGTTTCATTCGCCAGCCAAGATTCATAATCTCAAATCAAACCTTGATGGTTTAATATTGAATATATATGGTTTACTATGGGAAAGTTGGGGATTTTTTTTTCTAAATGTTTACAAAGGTTTAGTTTAGAGTAATCCGTTGTTATAAATGCTTCATCTTGGTGCTAATACCCAAAAAATTACATCGCCCGTAACATGAACGTCTTGGCCATCTAGCCGCACGTAAAATTACATACATTAAACTATTTATCTCTGATGTTTTGAGGTGAAACAATTTCAAAAAACTCGTGAAGACTCAGTATAGTCTTGACAATAAAATATACTTTTTTTAAAATTTTATCTGGGTTTGTCGCCAACGCTCGAACCTTCCTAATGCAAAACAACAATATTTGAAAACCTGTGCACAGTTTTCCGGAAACAATTCACGAACATTCCTATTTTGTTCACCAGAATAAAAATGCTTCTTTCTCGAAAGCCAAAAAAATATCGTAGAACATACATGGGGGTGTCTCGGATAAGTATTCACAGGAGGCATGTAGATTTTCCTTTCGGACGCCACTTTTCGGGCCACCCTGTATATTCTTACGTACGGATATGAATTATACATATGTCAAAAGGATATATATATCCTCTCGATGGACCTAAAGGGTCGCCCAAAGACCCGAGGCGCCCACCGTTTCTCTATTGCCTAATCATCTCAACACTCGACTTTCTTCCCATTTTGTAATATATGCACACTGTACGGCATGGTCCGTTTCTCCGACGATCGGCAATGCGACCCCTGCAGACCCGGTGAGCTTACGACTCGCAAGTTTCGTGCGTAATCCGAGAACGGGGAAACGAGAACATTTGCTGCTTGGCCGTGCTTATTGACCGGGCGTAAAGAGTTTTTATGGTTAGGGCAATAAAAACCCGTCGTCCCGAAGGGTCGTCGAGCCATAAACCGCTCCCCTCGGTATGCCTGCGCGTTGCGTGACCGTGCCAGAAACCAAAGAAGTCTTCCATAGCAAATAGCTCTCCATACAGTGTCCATAACCCAAAGGCTTTCGATACTGCGCGGCAACTAGCGCCGCCTGTCGGATTAGTGCGCGCGCGACACCACCTCGAGACTCTCTACATGTTACGCATGTTACCAAAAGAAATACGCAATCTTACCCAAAGAAACGCATTTTTTAAGCACAAAGGTACATATACTGAGAGACGTTACAATCACCAAAACATACAGAAAAGCAACAAAAACATGACCGCCGGCAGATGAGACTATTTTCGAAGTCGGTGGACATGATGTCTCGAGAACCATTTGATGGTTTGTTTCTGAATTTACAGGCGATACGATGAAAAACATTTAAAGGTCATTGACGATCTCACTTCGCAGCATTGAAAGTGCTTTCAAAACTGTGTATGTTTGTTGCGGTAGACTTGGTATAGGAGTCTCAGCTGGATGCCACACGAAACTAACGCTAGCCCCACTTCTACTTCGTTTTAGTAGAGTGGGGGGAGCTGCGACATGGTGAATGACTATGATTGGTTGAAAAATGCCCTCTCCCCACCCAATTTTAATCTTGCTATCAATTTAAAAATTATATTACAACTTATATTACAAAGATTATATAACAATTACTATACAAACAAATCCAATTATGTACGTCAATGTATCAATCATTTATGAAAAATAATAAAAAGCAACTCATATTATTTGCATGTACCTTTTTTTTACTACCCGAGAAGTCTAATTACATTTTTCAATGCCATAAAATAGTTGAACTTTGTGTAACATCTGTAGATTTACAAAATAAATCTTCATTTTTCTAATAGTTATGTAAAAATGACGACTTTTTTCATAGATTTTGTGTGCTCGAGTTTCAATGCGTCGCCACTTTGTTAAAAAAAATGATTTCAAAAATAGACTCGTAATTATTGTTAACTTGAATAACCCGTTCAATTTTAGACTTCAGATGGACCGTTTAAGCTGAAGAGTTTACACCGCCAAATGTCGCAAAAAAAATTCATCTGCACTCAGAAAAACGTTTGGTACCGTCAAAGAAAAATTGTTTGAATCAACCAAATTCTACAGTTGTGGGTGGCGAACGATATGAACAATTCAATTGACTGCAAGATTTTGTTGAATTACAAATATATATTTGTTTCCGGCAAATAAACTTCTTCTTGATTCTAAAACGCATAGAGTACTTTCAATTCTAAATTCCGGTGTCCTGAAACCAAACTTTATTTTAACATACTGAACGATTGGGTCGGTAATCTCTCCCTTAAAAGCAATTTCAAAATATATAGTTCAATGAAAAACATATACAGTAGAATGAAACATGTGGGCATTTAATGAATTGCAGAGCATATTTCAGTCAATACATAAGGGGCTTGAACCGAGTGTCCACGTGGTTGGATTTACCGAATTTAATCGAAATCTGAAATTACGGGAGAACCCGTGCCCGCAAAAATCTCAATCACGATTCCCTTAGCAATCCTTCAAAGCTTATGCACTTGGTGAACACGCAACGTTAAATGAAACTCACCGGCTTCCACTAAATTTACTATCAACACCCGAGAGACGCCGTACAATGTTTTTCTCGAAGGATATAGCACGCAGCGTGACAACAATGGCGGACAAAAAGAAATGACGATCATACACTTCCCTCGAAATGTAGCAACAAGCGATTGAAGTCCCCAATCAATCAAGATGTCTTCTACTACGCACATTTTTATATTTTCGATGTAAATCGTCTCACAAAACGTATCACAATGACTATTGTAGTTTTCTACACGCTCACAGGGGAGATGCACGTCAACAGCCAGAAGAGAAGACATGGACAGCCGGAAGTCGAAAGGGCGACCGTAGCGCTGTTCGTGCATGCATCTGAAACTACACTGATTCGCGATTTCCACTAACTAATCGCTCACAGCGATCGAACAGAGCGCGCCCGTGGTCGGATTTGCCAAATAAAATCGTTATCTATAAGTCGTACCGGGAAAAAAGTGATCGAGTGCATCCAAAAGAACTCAAGTAGCAATAGCAATCAATAGCTGAAAAATATGCACATCGTAGAAAAAAGCAAACACGGTCTTACCTCGAAGTAACTTTAATTAAATCATTTGTTTCAATTAACTTATTCAATTGTAGAACCAACCATCATTCGCTTTATGCGTAATAATTAATTCAGTTGGAAAATGTAGTTTATTGGCCAATATAACGACCAAATATAAATTTCAAATAAAACACGGATTACTTGTATGAACTCCGATGTAGTTAATCTAACCCATTATATGACCAGGGATATATTTGCTATTTTGACATGATAATTTGGTTGTTTCAACTAAACTGGCTTTGCCACTAGAATCGAATTGTATTTCAAGCGAGTAAAATTAGGTTGCTTCAAGCAAAATTGCTTCAACTAAATATACATAGTTGGTATCACCAAACGTTTTTCTGAGTGTGCTGGCGGCCATGTTTTTGTTGTCTGTATTCTTTGGTGATTTTCTTTTTAAGGTTCTCAATATACGTACCTATACTTTAAAAAAAAATGTGTTACTTTTTTACCAGACGGTTCCCATAAAAAAGTCGGAATTTGGCAGTTTTGTTGGGTCTCTAGGTGTAGCCCCTACCTATATGTTTAATAAAAAAGCGTTACTATTTTACCAAGCGCTTCCCATAAAAGCAATCGGAATTTTGTCGGGCCTCTAGGTAGGTGTAGCCCCTTAACGATCCGTGAATATTCAGAATTTACAACGCAGGTATTGGGGAACAATAACTCACCGGGTGTCATCGCGAACGCACCATCGCGTTAATGATACCTGTGGCGTTGTGGCCAACTGGAGCAATCCTTCGTACACCTCGCGCCGTGTCATTCCTCGCCTCTCGAGATCTCGTTTCAGCTGGCCGCGATCACGATAAACGGCACCGACAAATAATAGATTTGATTCGTCATTGATATGTTTTTTCTACCGATAGAATTTGTGTCCTGAACGCCGTGTTGTGGTTTTTACCTTCTTGAGAAGTATTTTCCGTTCGAGTGTGCCGACCTGCGGCAACCACGATCTCACGGCAGAATTCTCGTGACCCATTGTTACGAACGCGGCAAAAGTTTGGACAGCGCGAGAATCCTCTTGTTCTTATGTATATTTGTAGATATGTATCTATCTATCTATATATATATAATATGTGTATATGTCAACAAGTGGCCGCGCGTTCGACGGCGTGCTAATGTTCCTCCCAGCCTCGAAAATATTGCGATTTTTCTTGAAAGCCTTCAGCAACTATTTCTTCACACATTTCAACGGTCTGTAGAAAGCCCTGAAACAAAAAGCAGTCGGTACGTTGAGTGAGAAATGATTAGCTCCGTTTGCTTTGTCGCTCCATCACTACGAAAAACCGCCAGATCTTTTTTTAATATTCTTACAATTATAAAAAAAACTTAAGACCGGCGCCTTAATTAGAAGATTTAAAAAAGCGTTTGTCCGGGAATATTTTTAGACGGGAAAAAACACGTGCGCCCAGTAAACATTGAGGTACCGTTTCATGTATATTTAAAATGTATTTAAAAAAGATGTTCAACACGAAACAATAAATGACTGCAGATTTCTAGGCCTATTCCATGTGCGTCTTGCCACTGCATTCCCCAATCGGGGGGAAAAATACAGCTCGTAGTTCTTGACTGAAACAAAAAAACAAAAAAAAATTCAATTGTCATATATTTTTCTTCTGGATGAACTAAGAAAAAGCTGAAAAAATTGTTAAATTATAACTTTTCTCAGGTTTGAAAAAAAGTGTTTGAAAAAACAATTCAATGTGCTATCAAAATTATTAGAAGAGTTTTTAAAGACTTTTTTTTAGTTCACTTACAAGGAAAAGTTGCCGGTCGATCTCCCCGATTTCGATGAAATTTGGCATGCTTGTAGAATGGGTAAAAATAGGTGACACGTATTTTTTTATATCTGTGAAACCAGGTTTTTAAGGGTTGAAACGCACCCTCGAATATTGGGCCGTTTTTCATTTTTCGTCGATAACGTTTTAACGGTACGAGATATGAAAAAATTTTAAAATGCAAAACGTTTATTTTTTTGTGTACTATACATTGGCAATGAGAACTACGCAGATAGCAACAAATTTCACATTGTTTATTGCAAGAATGCAATTTTTTCAACCGTATCTCCGTGAATTTTCAATCGATTGGGATGTGAATTTGCATACATGTAGAGAATGCGAAACTAGCGGATACGTGTTTTTTTCTTTTTCAGATATCTCACAATTAAGGGGTTGAAAGAGCCCCTCGTTTTTTAGCCAAGAGCATTATATAATCAGGTAGCCTTTTGGCATTCCGGTCGAATTTCACGTTAATATAAGTTCGTGTTATGACGCAATTGCATATTTGTAACATTCCACTAAATCCCCCCCCCCCCCGCCGGTCCCCCTCTCGAACGGCAAACATTCAAAGTTCTTGCTGTGCGGTATGGACGAAAATTTGTAGACATAAAAATAAGTTACAAAGAAAGTACAATCAGCCAAAATAGTCGATACAAATTTTCTCGTTTTGGCGGAACGACATTCTTAAGGGGTCAACGTACCCTTAAATACTTGGTTTTTCTCTATAACTTTTGAACGGGCCGAAATAAAAATAAAGTTTGAAGAGAAAAAATGTTGTATTCTTCGACCACTAGACGTTCATGATGATAACGATGATTATAGCAACAAATGGTGTGTTGTTTATTGCAATAACTCGCGAATCACTGGTGAAAAATCACTCTCTAGTTTTCCGCTAATATGGGTACAGGCAAGGATCGCAATCACGGATTGACTTCGTGCTTCGGGAAGCAACTAAATTATAATTGTATATTTACGAAGAAATACCACTCCACTCACCGTATTGAAGGCACTATCTGCAGAGATTACAGCGTTTTTGGGTTGCTGTTGCAACTCGTGAACAGAATGATGCAAAACATTTTTATCAGCTTACACCGCAGCATAATTTAATCTTATTCACAAACACCAGAACCAATGAACGAAGGAAATAAATCTGTGCAAAGCGCGACTACGGTGGAAAGAGCGGCTACCTCATGATAACCTTCAGATCGCCTTGATTGAATTTATTTACGAATACAAGACAAAGACCTGACTGGAGATCCTGGGCAAACGGGAATAGAAAATTATCATCTGTTTAAACAAAGTTGAGAAAGGTGATATCAGTGTAACCGCAGTTATGCCGGTGAGCCCATAGTATAAATAAGCATACAAAAAAACGTTAACAAAAATAGCTCACTATACGATAAACAATTTTAAAGATGCTTTGGACAAAAAGCTGCCTGTTAATGATATGCGACTTCGATGATGGGCCTTACGTGTACGAGAAATTGTAGAAATGCCAGCCGTAGATTTCAAACCATCCGCTTCTTGGGTAAGAACATTCAAAAACCAACATCGAATTGTGGAGATTGCTAAATGTGTAACAATTTATAGAAACGGTGAAAGTCAACATAGCCAACTTTGGGGTTGAAAACACATTTTATTCTGATCAAAGTGGATTCAATTTAGAACTACATGCAGGCCGTATATTGGCAAAAGCAGGGCAGAAATCCGTTGAGACAGTAGTGCAATCGAAAACATCCACGACACAGAGTTATACTATATACAGCCTTTGATTTCTGCGAATGGTTAGCTTTTGGCACCTATGTTGATCTTTTAAACGAACCTACTGGCAAATTTGGACCTCGAGTGGAACAAAGTATGTTCAGAGTCGAAAATATATTTCTATTGGCTTCGAAATCTGGAAAATTGACTACTAATCAGTTCAAGCGTCGGTTCCAAGAAGTATATAATCCCAATACTGGACCAAAATCGGTAATACTTCTGAATTCTTGCAGCGGTCAATGTCCAACTGCATTAAAAGAAATGGGTATGCAAGGGAATGGATATGCAACATTAAGGTTTTAACCATTCCAGCAGGTAAATATATTACACTAGTTTCATTAGTTTTGTCGACAATTGGTTCACATTATAGTAAGCGATTCTTGCAGGTACAACTGGAATGATACAGCCCCTCCATGTTTATGGCTTCCGTGTATGGAAAAACTTCGTCACTTTTCTAACGCAGTAATATTATACAATTACGACGTCAATCTGCAGACAATATTGTTAAGTTACAATCTCTTACTCAAAACCAGTTTTCTTCTCCACGGTTTACAGGCCTTTTCCAATATGCATGGTACAAAAGCGGTTACAAAGAAGAAAGACCACCAAACTTCGAAAATTCCGTACAATTTTGCTTTTCACAAAATGCACTGATATGCGATATATGCGGCGAGGCAACTATTATCACTTATGCGTGGTGAAGAAATCTGTTCGTTTCGAACACTTTTATCATGACTAGTATTAATGTAATAAGTATGATCCATAGAAAAAAACATAAAGTTAAAACGTTTCCTAAATAAGTAAGCGTGAGAACATTTTTCCGATTATATTTTAATCTTCAAAGGTGTCGGGGGAGAATTTCGTCGTAAATATACAATTGTAATTTAGTTGCTTCGCGAAGCACGAAGTCAGTCCGTAATTGCGAGCCTTGCATGTTCCCATATTAGCGGAAAAGTGAAGAGTGATTTGTCACCAGTTATTCACGAATTATTGCAATAAACAACATTCCATTTGTTGCTGTACTCATCATTATCATCATGAACGTCTAGTACTCGAAGAAGACAACATTTTTCCCCTTTAAACTATATTTTTATTTCCCCCCGTTCAGAAGTTATAGAAAAAAAAACAAGTTTTTTAAGGGTGCGTTGACCCCTTAAGAGTGTCGTTCCGCCAAAACGAGACAGTTTGTATCGACTATTTTGACTGATTGTACTTTCTTTGTAGCTTATTTTTATTTCTACAAATTTTCGTCCATGCCGCAAGGTAAGAACTTTGAACGTTTGCCGTTCGAGAGGGGGACCGGAGAGGGGGGGGGGAGTTGAATTTTACAAATATGCAATTGATCATAATAAGAACTTATATTGACGTGAATTTAGACCGGAATGCCAAAAGGCCAGCTGATTGTACGATGCTCTTGGCTGAAAAATCGTAGGGCATTTTCAACCCATTAATTGTGAGCTATCAGAAAAATAAAAAAACACGTATCTGCTACTTTCCCATTCTCTACATGTATGCAAATTTACATCCCAATCGATTAAAAATTCTCGGAGGTACCGTTAAGAAAATTTTTTGCAATAAACCGGGGAGGTACCGTTAAGAAAACATTTTTGCAATAAACAATGTGAAATTTGTTGCCATCTGTGTCGTTCTCATCTCCAATGAATAGAACACGAAAAAATAAACATTGTTGAAGTTTGAAATTTTTTCATATCTCGTCCCGTATAACCGTTATCGACGAAGAACGAAAAACACCCCAATTTTCGAGGGTGCGTTTCTCAACCCTTAAAATTCGGGTTGCGCAAATATAATGAAAATTCGTGTCGCCTATTTTTACCCATTCTAAAAGCATACCAAATTTCATCGAACTCGGAGAGATCAACCTCGCAACGTTTCCTTGCTAAAAGAGATTTTCATACTGAAGAAAATATACTTTGGTTTGATTCAATAGGTCGTTTAGTTTTTTGCTGTCAGGACCGTCAATGTGGAAAAATCGTGAAAATGAAAACTGAAGAAAACGCGCTTCGAAGTTTTCAATAGAAGGAAATATCAATTTTTGCTTACTTACACTAATAATCTGCTAATCAGCTATACCTGGTCCCTACAGAAGTTCTTCTGCTTCGTCAAAGTACTCGTTCAGATGACTTTGGTCGAGTCTACGAGCTGAACGAGCCTTCTTGCTGCTAAATGAATGACGCCTGTCCTCCCTCTCGATCCGTTGCGCGTCAGCGAAACCAGCAAACATTTTGCAATGCTGGCCAATACTCAAATCGAGCAATTGGATGGTACTCAAAATGGCTTAACACCCTTCGTTGAACATACCTGCAGCCATGTAGGCAGCCCCTTAACGACTTTTTAGTCGGAAATCAGGTGTTTTGGAATGATGCGCCAGGCTGTTGAGATGAACGACTTGTTGCAATTTTGCGTGTGACCGCCTAAGCATCGCATTACAAGGACATCGTTTGAGGGTTGTATATAAATTGGGCGAATGTGTTTCTCAATTTTTTCATCACTCAATCGAGCAGGATGCTTAAAAGATTGCAGTGGGTTCATGGATTCAGCTTTACACCATTCACACAAGCTGTCGACGCCTATTGGACAATTCTCGTGCCGAGGGGATTTGTCTGTTGAACAATGAGGATCAAGCGTTGCTACTATAGCTTCTTTTATCTTTTGGACAGAATCAATATTTCTTCTAATTGCCAAACCATAATAAATTATTAGTTTTTTTATGACACCTTTCGTCAGCCGGTTTCTACCACCGAACTTCTCTTCTTTATATTTCGAAGGGGTGTACCGATACGTTTTTGTACATGTTCAAGCACTCATTTTTTGTGACAGGGCAATCGTCACCGTACGGATTTGTGTTCAAAATACCCGCAAAAGTTTTCGAACCAACGTTGCCGATTTAATTTGTATATTTTACGCCAAATTTTTCGTCGGGTCTTAAAAATGTATTTATGATAGAATCAACCTCCATCTTTCCTGCTGACCTTGCGTGATTTAAGGAGCACGATTCTTTATGATTTTCATACCACTCTTTAAGTTCGTCGTTGCGCAGTATTTTCTTGTTCATGGTACATGCGTGGCAATATCAAATTTTTATGATAAGGTCGACTACTTTGCCGTAGTAGTACCGAATGAGAGCTGTTACACCGTACAATGAAGTAGAGCGACGTTTTTTCCAGGATCCATCGCCGGACGCTTTCAAATGAGCTTCGATTCTTTCTTTTTCTATATTCTTTTCCCGCTCCTGTTTGACAGCTTTCTCACTGACTGTTTTGAACATCGATTCCGATGCCAAGTAAAGGTGCTGCACTATCCTTTCGTACGTTGATTTCGCCATCCCTTGGCACAGGTCCATGAGGCCACAAAATTCATTGATGCCTTCTCGTACAACACCAAGTAGCCTTAACGAACACGATCCGTCTATTTATTTCGTAATCGGCGTTTATTAACAGTTCTGAATTAATTTCTCCTCGACCGCACATACACAACAAAGTAATTCTGAAACCTAAACCTCGATGTCCGCTCTCTCCAAATGTTATGCTTTGTTTGCACGATCTGCAGGAGGTGAACACCTCCTGCAGATCGCCTACAGATCGTGGCGCGAAACACTCACACACCAGCTCGACGCTTCTTTGCTTTTGGGCTTGTATCTTCAAAAATATTTATAATTCGCCTCTGTAACTTTGTAAATATATTCTTGGATAGTTTATCTATCGATTTAAGTAATTCAAAAAACGATTTTTCGATTCTTCTAATTCAGGCTCCGGCCTTAATAAAAACGAAATTAAAATTGTTAAGGTTTGGCTTCTTAACATTTTTTCGTTAGTTATTAACAGTAATGTCATTCTTCCTAGAAAAAAAATAAAAAAAAGACTACATTTTTATTTTGATAATTGAAACACGATAACAAAATAAGCTAGATCATTTCTAGCCAATATCATCTATTATGAGGAAAAACTCGTTTTCTTTTTGTTTCAGATCAACCGGGTGGCCAAAATCAAGTACACCGTTTGAGCCCCGCGCACTCAAAGCTCCCTCACGAGAATGTTCATTACTTCTTTAGTATTTATTTTTTTTCTAAATTTTGGTACACAACTTTCTCAATGTACATACGAATAACGATTTTTCAATCATCTTATTCGTTCGAAATATTAAAAAAAAAATAAACCTACTTTTCAGGTCATCACTGTAGTCTAAACCCTTAATAAGTAAAATAAAAATTAACTAAACTTTTTAACAAATTAGGTAAGATATTAATTTGAAAAATGTATAAATTGAATTCAAAATCAACTACCTTTTAAAAATAACCAAATTAAATTAAAGATTGATTTGAATTATTTTTCAATATTTTTTAAATGCGCGTTCTCTTATATGGAGGTTAGAGTAAAGAGGTAGAGTACAGATAAATCGAAAGTATGCAATATAAATACGGATACAATGTGTAATATAAAGAGTGCATAAAAATTAAAAGTTATTAATATGTTTTTAGCGAAACCCGAATCTCTTAATTAACTCAAAATTTGAGGTAATTAAGAGATTTAATTAGTTTCTTAAAAAAGGACCTAAGTTCCCCAAGGTCACGCAAGCCTTGACCAATCGCGCGAATAAAAAGTTGGTACAGCAATTCGTTGATTCCTCTTATTTTGCGATGTTGAAGATTGCATCGTTGGAATACGCTATGAAAATTAATAACTATTGCTATAAAGTATAAAAATACCTAATAAACACTTCAGGCTAATAGAAAAGATCGAATGCTTTTTTGACTCCTCCCATATCTTGCTCATTGTAAACCATGCAAAAGTTTTGGGCCATCCTATTTTTCAGGCATTTCGCAATGAAATACGTCGGTGGGGAAAGAATTAACGAGTTATGGCAACATTTATTCATTCATATTTGAAAAAAAAATTATTATATACATAAGTATTGTTCTTAAATATTTGATTGTCCATTACTTTACATTTAACGAGTGTGCAAAAGTATTGTGCAGCCTACTATTTCGTGTGAAAGCATACAAATTTTTTTTTAAAACAACAAAATGAGATTCGACCGTTTTCACTAGATTGACAATCAGTACTTTGTTGGCATGCCCTTAGCAGCGATAACTGCGGCACATCGACGAGGCATGGACGCTATTAATTGTAAGATCCATTCTTGTGGCAACTTTTCCCACTCATTTCGCAAATGATTCCACAATTCCGGCCTGTTACAGTGATTTTTTGTTCCCACACGATCTTTCAGGTCTTGCCACAAATGCTCAATTGGATTTAAGTCTGGTGATTGCGATGGCCATTGAGGCGGCGCCTTTTCGTCGCCGAAGAAAATCATTTACAAGACATGAAGCATGTTTGGGCCCGTTATAGTGTTGAAAAACCCAACCACGCGGTATTTTTTCATTACAAATGGGAGCATATGTTCTTAAAATACATTTCTGTCGATTGTAGCGTCCATATTACCTTGAATTTCTATCAGCGGACCAACGCCATAGTCACAAAGTGCTACCCAAACTTCAATGTTTCCGCCGCCATGTTTTACGATAGGAATTTGATACTTTACGTAAAGTCTGGTACTTGTTAAACGTCTCACGTACTTCCGACCATCACTTCCGAATAAAAGAAATTTGGATTAATTGGAAAAAAGCACTTTCCGCCAATCTGATGCTGTCCAATACTGATATTTTTTTGCAATATTCAATCTGGCCTTTTGATTCTTTCCACTGATGAGTGGCTTTTTTACACCAATGCGTCCGATCAGTCCTGCAGCCTTTAGTCGTTGGGATAGTGTATTTCGACTAATGTCGGCACGATTTTCACTACGTATCTCTCGAAATGCCTGCTGCAGTTTTTCGTGGATCTATAACGCACTTCCTTTGTATAATTTTGTCAACGTATTTCGTAGTTTTTCGCGGCATACCACTTCGACTTTTGTCACACAACGAATTTGTTAATTTATTTTTACGGATAATACGATTGACCGTACTTTTTCCAATGGATAAAGTAGTCGCACTATCGCGAGAACTCTTTCCTTCTGAAGAAAATTTTAACACGATTTTACGGACCTTAATATTCTCGTGTTTCGCCATCGCCGCAAAAATAATACTGATTTTCCATTGTCATGCGAGTTTTGAAACTAGTACGAAAGAAAATGTAAACAAACTGTGCGTGCGAAGCCGAGCGAGATAGCGGCTCGATACCTTTGCACACCGACAAAACTCGTCCGACGCAGTACGCAAATAATACACCGTACAAAAAAATAATATATCACACTATTATTCATATCATAGCTCTCTTAAGGTTGATATGGGGTTAGGTCAACATGTTACCATCGAGCTGATTGTTTTTCTGGACCTTTATAACCTCTTTGCTGATGACCCTGTGCAGTTTGAATACGATCCATAGTACCGTTTTTCAGAAGAAAAAAATCGGCAACTCGACGTATTTCGTGGGTTAATTACATTACGCTTATGGAAAACTCCCGATCATTTTTCAGTATATTAACCCTTCGAGTGCACACCTCCGCCGCTAACCTATAAGTGCATCTTCGGTCAATCTGACCCAAGGTGTTTTTTAAATCGTTGCATTCCTGTAAATATGCATTTTTTTGTAGAGACGTTTTTTACAGTAAATTATCGATATTTTATGGCCCTGAATTTATTTTTTCATGAAAACGATAATAAAATGTCAAAACATTCGTTCAAAGTGGGGCATACGTGGAAAAATATGTTGAAAAATACTAAATACATACGGTCAAAACGACCCAGTGTGCACTCGAAGGGTTAATAATATCTGCTAAGTGTATGTTACCACGGAGCTGAAAAAATAGGTACGGTTCGACTAATTATCGGACCGTGGATTCCCTTGGTACCGTGGAAATGAGGATTCACAGTACCGTTATAAAATTATTAATGTTTTTGATAGCGAATTTGTGCGAAAATCAAGCACACAAAATATTAGACCGCGCGATCATGGCAACGTCGTAGACGGCACAAATACTACCTATCTTATCGGTATTCGGTAATTATGCCCGGGAACCTCAAAGTAGTCGGTCAGGATAATAAACAACGAATATTATCGGTACTTATTCTCTTAATTAGTAATAATTACCTAATATTAACTTTATAACTCTGTTCAGAAATTATATATTTCCAGACATTTGTAGCCAAAGACAAAATAACGCGGATTTTTTTCGTACATAAATTTATTTTTTAGAATATCGGAAATTTTTTAAAGTTTTTGATTTCTTCGAGATTATGGGCAGCTTTAGTACACACTTTTTCTTTCTAGCAGGAATTTTTTTTACTTCGACCGATATTTATTTTTGACAGCTCCTTCGGCTGATATTGAGGTTACGAACGGGGCGCATATGTCTCTAATTACGGGAATTATGATATATCACGATTTACGACGTTGCCAATTCGTTTCGCGTTAACTGAGCGAGCAAAAGTTCTAGAAAATAATTATACAAAGTAATGAAACACTTAATATAACTACCGAATGTTCAAAATATGCCTTTTTGAACATTCGGTACTTACATTGAGTCGATATTGAACCATGAAGGTTCGATTACGAGTCTTGGCTGGCAAATGAAGAGCATTGCTGCCAATCGCAATGTCCGCGAAGTTGCCGTATTTCGGCAATACTTAATATTAATTCATGGTAATAATAAATAATCTCGTGACATAAATATAAATAGGCATAATTATAAATTACTCAAAATTTCATTTTGAGTTCTATAAAACATTCGCTCACCCAGTTTTTTTTCATAATAATCATCGATAATTTTATACTTTTCCAAATTGATAGCAACACAAAAGTATTCCTTATTTACGTTATAAAAATATAAAAATGCATATTTTCGCCCTTTAATGATGTATTTTATGAAAAATTAGCATCTGTAGAATTTTATTCACCTCGTACGCATTGAGGTTCATAGAAAAAAAATCATAAACCGTTATTTGACCGAATTGGAACTTTCTAACCTCCTTAAAAAAGAAGCAAATGTTAATTCGTAATACTTCTCCAGTGCCTTTCCTACCGGCACATGTATTATAAAAAAATCATTTATAATTCGAAAAAAGTACCGATCTCAATGCTAATTTTTAACATCTGTGCGTTATTTTCTTTCTTTTTCAAACGCTCACGATTTTAATACACTTCTCTCCGGTACTACAGCAATTCCGTTACGAAGAACGTTTTCCGGATTATTTTTATAAACGGATTATTCCTATTCTTTCTCAACAATTGCTACCTCCTGAAAGTCCTCAGAACTTAACTATACCGTCCGAGTGGAAAAATCGAAACGAATTTAACGTCGGAAAATGCGTTGGTATTTTTTCCTCTCGAGGTGCGGGAGAAAATAAAAAAATCACGCAGCACGGGGCTCGAGTTTCAAGATATCCCTACGCTCTAAGCCTTCCCCCCTCCAGGCGCATGTATACAAAGGCCGCGCTCATAGCCTACGAACTGTATACACGTAGCGTCACACTCGCAGGCCCTTGGCCCGGGACGAGAATTTCTCGGGTGACAAAAAAAAAGACGCACACAGATATTTACGGCCGAGTACAGTCGACGATTTTTTTTTGTCCACGTGATGTCCTTCCATACTCGAAGTGAAGAAAAAAAAATTGTGTGACTCGTTCGTAGCGAGCTCGATGTAAAGAGGTATGGATAATAGACGGTGCGCAATAGTCAGAGAGATGTGTGTGTCTCTCTCTCTCTCTCTCTCTCTCTCTCTCTCTGTGCGCGATGTAGAGTTGACGAATCAGCAACACTGCGCTTGACGATAAGTCACACGCGCGCACCCGTTTTTGCGCTGACGTTTTACAAAAGTATCTCTTAGACTAGAAGCGACGTTCGGGGTAAATGTCGTAACACGCAACGACCGATCCTTATGCGTAGACGCATTAGAAAGAAAATGTTTCCAAAGAAAATTAGACGTTGTTGCATATGCTTACTGCTCGGGTACTGGCTCCGAGAGGAAAAAAAGACCAGCGGGGTATTCATTCCTTACAAAGTGTGGAGAAAGTGTATGAATAAAATATGCTCGAACCTTCAAGCCGCGACGTTCATTATGCCCTCTTCCATTATCCCACAACACCGGCATTTCCGTCGTCCTTATTTTTACAATGGAAAAACTTTTGTTTCCATTCCGGCAACTCAAATATTTTGAATTCGACGTCGTGTTAACGCGCTGTAAGAAATTCAGACGGGCTTTGTCTTTTTCTCGCGCTCACTCGCTGTCTCGACCTGTCTCGCGAGTAACTTTCATATTCGCGGGAATAAAGACGTAAAATTCTCTCACGAAGACTGAAAAGCGTTGTGCGTTTAACTTTTGTTGGATTCGAGGTTTACAGCGCTCGATCCTTCTTTCAATGAAAATAAAGTCTAATTCACAGTCGTCGATGTTCGGGAAAAACAAGACTCGAAAACATCAACGCACCGCAACGCTTCATCGACGTCTGAAGAACTTTTCTCGTGTGTGACTAAGGAGACGAGGACGAGATGGAGATAGCGCCATTCGTTTGATTCAAACGATGAACGAAATGGTCGCGGAATTATCACGGACGCTCTGCGTCGACCTATCGCGCCGCGATTACTATAGACGATGCGTCAGATGCTGGGTGACGAGTCAAGTCCGACCCGAAGTTGGTTAACGCACGTGGTTCGGACTGCGTGATCGGTGAAGTCAGCCTAGATGGACGCGGCTTTCGGGCCATTTATTTTGCCGGGAACTTCACCCGTATTCATATTCGTTCCTTGAGGAATTCTTATTCCTTATTCTTTGTTCAGAACAAAGAACAAGGAGGCCTTATTTCATAAGGAACGACTATGAATACGGGGGTTGGCGTCGTGCGAAGTTGCAATGATAATGTGAAGGGTTTTGTAATTTTGAGAGGTATATTGGAATGGCGATGACGGAGCTTGTTATATGGGGCTGAAAGGGCAGGGACGGATACGATGGAGCATAGGGTATAAGCCAGAGAGAGAGAGAGAGAGAGTGAGGAGAGAGGGCGAGAGAGAACACTCGTAGACGTCGGTGGTACCGAATGTAGACGTTGATGCGGCGTTTAGCCGCGGCGCCACGATCGCGTGGGCCGATGCGCGAGCTAGACGACCATAGAGCAGGTCAAGGAGCCTAGATCACGGTCTTACATACAGGTCCTGCAACAAAGCAAAATTTTCGTGGTGGGGGTGGGCACGCTTATCGGCTTCAGTTTTCGATCCACTAGGCGCCGCTACGCGTCGCTACTAGCAAGGGGAATTACCAGGTGTGTAAGTATGAAACCGGAATTTGCCCATAGGTGGCGCTAGATGTCGATGCAGTTACCGACACATCACGTCAGCGGTGTCTTGTTATTGTATTGATATCCGACAAAGATTTCCAACTCACAATAACACGAGTTTCATTCAGTAGCATTAGTTTATTAGAGATAAACATGTCGAGTTTTGTGCGAACAAATTACGATTTGCCGACAGCACTACTTTTCTGTTTTCATCTGAAGAAAACCGCAGCCGAATCGCATCGAATGCTTGTGGAGGCGTTTGGTGAGCATGCTCTCGGTAAAACACAGTGTTTCGAGTGGTTCAAACGGTTCAAAAGTGGCGATTTTGACGTGAGGAACGAAGAACGTGGAAGACCACCGAAAAAGTTTGAAGACGCTGACCTGCAAGCCTTGTTGGACGAAGACGACGCTCAAACACAACAACAACTGACGGATGTACCTACGGTACATATCATTGTATACAAAGTATCATATCATTACAATAAACGTGTTTTTTCTGTACAAAAATTCCGGTTTCATACTTACACACCTGGTAGTTTCCCCCTTACCTCTTACCGGCGAATGGACCCAAGGTGTTTACGTATGTTTTTGTGGCGCGATTGTCGAAATAACCTTTATTTGCGACCATACACCAGAAGGTTCTACGCAATTTACCGTGATACATTTTTTATCGTGTTTTTACGCATAAGTGTGATTTTTTTGGTAGTGTTTAGGAAGAAAATGCGATATGGCTAAGGGTTGCGGGGTTCGCAATAGTAAAACGGGGTACAAAAATTGTAAGCATAAATGTTCCGTGTTTCGCGTGCCCAAAAACGTCAAACGATACAAAAAATGGCTCGATGCTATTCCGGGACTGAAAGAACATTTCGAAGAACGATGTATTGTGAGACATTGGAGAAAAAAGGATGTAAGTGGTCGTAATATGTGCTGTTATGAATTAATGTATTCAAAAAGTTGTCCGTTTTTTTAGATGAAAGTAGTCATCTTTTTTTAATCAACACATTTTTTATTGGTTTCGTATATTATGCAGTTTACAAGACAGTACGGTAAATTAAGTTAAGGCAAACGGCGCATGCGTTGCGTTCAGGAGGGAAAAGGACAAAAGAGCTATTTCTCTCTTCGTCGCACCACTACTTCCCCTTACCGTCACGCACCAAGCGGCAGAAATCGAAATAAAAAACAGAACCGCTAAGGGTGCCTATCCCCACTACCGCCGTTGTAGGACCTGTATGTAAGACCGTGGCCTAGTTACCAGGAGCACTGTCTTACATACAGATCTTGCAACTCTAGTGGTGGGGGGTGGTTCCCTTGCCCAAGCCGTCCGCTAGAGTTGCTGTAATCGACGGATATTCTTTCCGACAAGGTCGACAATAGCCACGCATTCTCGTTGTAGCCCAACCTGAAAAACTAAATGTTCCACAAGTTATTAAAAAACGAATGATATTCGTTTTTTAATAACTGACTATGCACATAGTACATAAACTTTGAATAAAATGAATTAAAAAATTTAATAAATGACTATGCGTATAGTGCATATACTCATAGACATAAACTCATAAGCTGACGAGTTTAAATCAGAAAAATCCATCCAGTAATTAATTTGCGCATAGTCCATCAACCCTACCATTGAAATCCAAGCGAGTTTAACTTTGTAAGAACGCGGAAATTTCCATTAAAATCGATTTTTTTTTACATGAAAGATATCAATAAAATCGATGAATTTCTCAATTGGAGTCCCAAGCCAGGCTGCTGGTCGGTATATCGACCAGCCCCGTCCGCAACGAAAAGTCCAATTCTAAAAATTTATTTAAAAAAGATTGAAAGCGTATTCCTATGTAATTTGATGCGCTGAATACGGGGAAAATAATGAAAAAATCCTGGTGGCATCCTTGATCTTGAAAATTGCCATTCGAAGGTCAAATGTTTTTCTCTGCTAGTTTGGCCTCAACATTTATATACTCACATTGTAGATGCACTTAGTACAACAAAATAGGCATATATTTTGTAAATGTCATCCTGAAGAATATTTCAAGGACGCCAGTTGTTATAGATCAAGCTTCGTCAGTAAACATACTCATTGCCTAAAGCATGTCACAAGAAGACTGCAGAACAATCGTGCATTATTTTCAGAAATACTCCATCTTTCGCTCTCAGCGTGACCCAGGACCAATAACGTGGATGTGGCGAAAATGTGATCCCTTTGGGGTGCTTGATTTTCGTGAGTCCCCTTGCCTAAATATTATGTGCCCCCTGGCTGGTCGATATATCGACCACTCCCGTCCTTAAAAGGCTAATAGGGATAAATTAATTTTGTTCCATTGTGTATAAAATATATTCTAGCTGAATATGATGATGCCAGGTTGACAAATTTGTTGTAATCGATTAAATTCTCGTGTACTGATTTATTTTCTTTAATGCATATATAGCTGCAGGAAAAATGCAAATAATGATCAATTCGAAATGGCACGCATGATTGAAATTACTCCTGGCAAGTATTTCTATGTACACGTATACATCGACTGCTACCTTCGCTAACACTAAACATAGAGTTAGCACCTTATATTTTGCACGCGAAAATAATTTCGAGTCGATAAATCCTATAAAAACAATTATCTATCCCTTAACATTCGAAATAATGGCGGAATGAGGAATATTTATTAATTGCTATTGTTCAGGTACAAAATAATCGCAGACTAAACGTACAATGTAGCGAAAGAATCAACATTTTATTTGTTTGTCAAATTGACCATTTTTTATTGTTGACTTTCATATTTTTTCTGCAGTGCATTTTGCTTCATGCGCAGCCTAATAGAATAAATACCGCATATGATAAAATACCCGAGCCATGTTCTTCGCATAGAACAGTAAAATTATAGGTCGCCAACACGTTTATTGCACTCGACTGACCACACTATGAGGTAACCATGTACGCGGAATCACAGAATACGCAGGTTATGTTCTCACTATCAAAACAACATCCCTCGATACTAGCGAGACACTTCAAAGACCAAAGACAGCTTCAATACGCGAGTCACCCCCACCATTGAAATTCGATCTGTATGTCATTCCTGTAGGTAAAACCGTGACCAGGAGACTAAACTCCAATGGAAAGACACTGAAAAAAGCGTAATCAAAAATGGGACGAACAGTGATGGTGCTGCGGTGCCGCGGAGCCCTATATATAGTAATACATTGGTTGACGAGGTGAAATTGATCGGATGAGATTCTAACCTCACGACAGGCCTTGCGTGGCAGCAAACGTTAAATTTTCAGCCGATCTAAGCTCCATAATTTTCACATGACAATTTGAACAAAAACTCTTTTGAAAGCGAGAAAATGTGAGTCTTTTGTTTAAGCATACTTAATATTCCGGCTGAAAATTTTATCGCCCGTAGAGGAACTTTTTCTATAATTGGTGACAAAAGAAACGTTCTTGATCACTGAGAGTCTAGATAGAAATAAGTCCTTTTCTGTTATAGATGTTACGAATAATATATCGTGCCGCTTCATCTGTACTGTATGCGTATCAATCGCCGTATCACTTCGCCTAAAATTTTATTATAACTCTGACACTTAAACATGAATGAAGGTTAGGTAAATCAGCTGTGTTCTGTCCAGGTCCCTGCCACAGGGCAGTTTCATTGGACCACGAAATGTCGCTCGCCGCTAGGGGCACTGGGAGTCGTGTATCCGGCTCGCTCGCAGGCGCATGTAGGCATATTGCGTTATTTAGTAGCAATACTAGTTATAATAGCACACCTAGTACACTAAATAACTTTAATATGTTTTAATACCATAACCTCCGAACAATACGAGATGCGAATAAATGCGAATCGATGGATGCGAACGATAAGCTCTACGACCTATATATATATATATATATATATATATACACACAGTCAACCGGGCGCTCGACTACCAGCGCCACACAATATAGTTATACTCGAGCAACAACGCTGGGGACAGAGAGTGACCACTTTTTTACCATGGGAAAGGTCTGCAGTGTCAGGGGCATGGTTCTGTTCAGGGGGCTGGCATCTTTCAGATTTTTTGCTACGGCAAAATATCCTCTGTCTGTAGTGTCCTACTCTGCCGCTGGTGGCGCTAGTTGTTCTCGACAGACCTGATGCGCGCGCAGGGGCTATGTATATATACACACATACACACACATAATTCGAAGCCTTTCCGTAGCTTTGAATGCGAGGATCGGTTAGTACGGGGAAAAATGCACCTTTTCGGGATTACGCGGGTACCCTGAGGTACAACCGTGCACAACACACGGCATTAGCACACGAGCATAAGTAATTTCGGTAATTTCATCAATTCCGCACCGCGGCCTAAATGCCAAACGTCAAAACAGTCGTATTCGGCGTCGGGGTGGTTAAGTACGTCGTGCAGGCCTCGCGCCGGTGCAATAAGAATATTGTCAGTGACCTACTAGCGCCACGGGGAGCGGTAGAACTAAATAAAGCGTTTTTATACATGGTAAGGGATAGGAGATCCCAGCCCACTGGTCCTGTCTAACATAGGACCCATGTTTCGCGTATATCATCTATATATAGGGCGCCGGAGCACCTCAGCGCCAACATCACACGTCACCGTTTAAAGGGCGAATTGAGAGGCCGAGTGTGGCCTCCTGTATCCATGGACAAGCTGTTCTTTTTGAGGCAAAGTAAAAGGTGTACCGCGTGACACATGAGTGCGAGAGAGATTGCTAAAATTTTCGAACAGAGATTTCTCCAAGACGAATAACGTTTAGAGCAAGAAAAAATCGTCGACCTTTCCGTCTGGGAATTCCCCAGAGCCTGATGTTTTGTTGTTTTCTCTGAAAAATTTAACCATCTATGAGAAAACTGGGTTGGAAAATTTGTGGGGTTATGTTGAACTTGTACATGCCGTTAAGGGGCTGGCCTACTGTGACAAGGCCGAGTACTCGTTCGTAGCTTGAGACAACTCAACTTGAAGAGGTAGGTCCAACATATCGTGCTGGAATTGTAGATTAAAGGTCAGCTTGAAACACGTTTTTCTCGAAACTATATTTTTCAAAACGGTGTACACGATTTCTCTACATCTAATAAACGGATCGATTTGAAACTTGCTACGCTTATTCAGTGTACTAGTTAATTAGTCTTGACTGGGCGTTTTCTTTTAACATTTTTGTTTCATCAGCTAATAACAATAATGATTTCATTTTTCCTATAACAAAACCGAAAAAGCAAATTCACAATTTTTTTTTTCGATCTAGTTTTAGCTAATATTATATATTTTTAAAAAAATCTTCGTTTTTTGTTTTCTTCAGATCAACCGGGTGGTGAGAATCAAGTACGCCATTAAGCCCCTCACGTTTAAAGACCCTTCACGAGATTATCTATGACCTCTTCAATTATTCGGATTTTGAAATAAAATTCCGTACACAACTTTGTTTAAGTACATACAAATAAGTTTCCGAACGATTTTTAATCATCTTACTTATTGCTTCATTTTTTTTAATAATTCTGAATTTCAGCAAAAACAAAGCATGAGGCCCTGTAGAATGCCCTGACGCAGAGCTTGACGATTTTTTTAACCCTAAATATCATTAATTTCTGAGACTGTTACCAACTATGAGCTATAAAATAATCATTGTGTTAAGCGTACGTCGTCGAACAATCTTTTTTACAATTATTTATAAAAATACGCATTTTTGAACATTCGACGATTACATGAAATGTTTTCATTACTTTGTATAATTATGCTCCATAATTTTTTCCCGCTTAATCATCGGAGGTAAATTGGCAACGTCGTAAATCGTGTTATATGATAATGCTCAGGTTGGCAAAAGTGTCGCAAGGTTAGAGACATACGCGTCCCGTTCATAACCTCAAAATCGGTCCGAGTGCTACGTCCCCATGAACTTGTCGAATCTTAGGGAGGACGCAACACGGTATCGACTTCGCTTTCGGGTCAAGACAATTAAGGTTGTTGTGGGGTTAAGTCAACATGTTACAACCGAGCTGAATTTTGTTTCTGGACTTTGATAACCTCTTTGCTGATCATCCTGTGCAGTTTGAATACGATCCACAGTATTGTTTTTTAGAAAAAAAAAACCCGATCTTTTTTCAATACATGATTAATATCTGCTAAGTGAGTGTTACCACGGAGCTGAAAAAATAGGTACGGTTCGACTAATTATCGGACCCTTGGTACCGTGAAAATGAGAATTGATAGTACTGTCATAAAATTATTCATGTTTTTAATGGCGAATTTGTGCGAAAATCAAGCACACAAAATATTAGATTGTGTAATGCAACCTCGTAGACGGCACAGATGCTGCCTATCTTATCGGTATTCGGTAATTATGCCCGGGAACCTGAAACTACTCGGTCAGGATAATTAACAACGAATATTATTGGTACTTATTCTCTTAATTAGTAATAATAACTTAATTATTAATATGATAACTATTTTCAGAAATTATACATTTCTAGACATTTCTAGGCAAAGATAATATAACGCGGATTTTTTTTCATACATACATTTTTTTTGAATATCGTTAAATTATTAAAGTTTTTGATATCTTCGAGATTACAGACAGCTTTAGTACACACTTTTTATTTCCAGCGGAATTTGTTTTATTCGAACCGATATTCATTTTTGACAGCTCCTTGGGCCGATATTGAGGTTATGAACACATGTCTCTAACTTATCGCGACACTTCTGCCAACCTGGGCATTATGCTATGCCACGATTCACGACGTTGCCAATGCGTTTTGCGTTAATTGAGAGAGAAAAAGTTATAGAAAATAATTATATTAAGTAATGAAAACACTTAATGTAATTACCGAATGTTCACAAACGCATATTTTTACAAATAGATGTAGGAAAATAGTTCGAAAACGCACGTTTAATATGACGATTATTTGAAAGCTAACGGTTGGTAACAGTCAATCGGCTCCGTGCATAAGCATAGGGCGCTCCCCTCGTACGTCACCCCCGACGGCTCAACCCCATACAACCTTAAGTCCTTTATCCAGGGACGGAAGTCACATCTTTGATATGGAAGAAAAGATAGTTGAATTTTGTGTTGGTCTTGAGGAAGATCGAATAATACGAGAGTTTTTCATAAATGCTTACTCGCTCTATTTATTTGTTTTTACGGATAATTCTCTGTGTGTTCCTTTTATTCCAGAGGTCGTCTATAGACCGCGGTCATAATCTCCTTTATTAGAGGTATCGTCTTGAAATTCGGGTCATTGTTACGATTTTCTCACGATTATAATGTTCGCACAGTGATTACATGTAGATTAAATAGTTACAATATTAACACGTATATCGAAGGGTTATAGTGTTCGCACAACGGTTACGTGCGATTGAATAGTTACATTTGCACACAATTAAATAGTTCCAATGGTTGCAATGTTCAAGAAAGGAATATAGTTCTGTGAAGTCCTTTGGTATAAAGGGTTCGTCATTTGCATTTGGGCTGTATTCGACAGTTTGATAGATTTTCACAGAGTCTGAGGTTAAAAGATACGGTAGTGATGCGTGGGTTTAGATTTGAGAATTGAACACATAGCGATGTACTCACAGGAAAGATCGCGAGGCGTAACCCTCCGATTTCGATGAAATTTTGCATGTTTGTAGAATTGGTAACAATAGGCTAGACGTATTTTTTTATTTCCGTGGAATCCGAGTTTTAAGGGGTAAAACACCCTTGAAAATAGGGGTGTTTTTCATTTTTCGTCGATAACATTTTAACGGTACGAGATGTGAAAAAAATTGAAATTGCACCAACCTTTATTTTTCCGTGTACCGTGTACATTGGAGACGAGAATGATGCAGATAACAAGTTTTATATGGTTTATTGCAAAAATGCAATATTTTCATACGTATCTCCGAGGATTTTTAATCGATTGGGATGTAAATTTGCATACATGTAGAGTTGCCATACATAAAGTGAGCTCAGCGGAGTCCTGAGGATCCGCCGAAAAAAAAATTCATACCTCCGAATAAGTCGAAACAATTTCATCAATTTACAGTACAATTAATACATTGTTATGTAAAGTACCTATTTTTGTACGATTTTCTTTAAAATACAAACACAAAACCACGTTTTGCTTATTCTAGGGCTCTACAAAATATTTATAGTTTCCAAAGGGTTCCGTCCACAAAAAATTTCGAGAACCGCTGATGTAGAGGATAGGAAAGCAGCGAATACGTGCATGTTCTTTTCCCGATATCTCATGATAAAGGGGTTGAAACGGTCCTTCGATTTTTTAGCCAAGAGCATCGTATAATCAGCAAGCCTTTTGGCATACCGGGTTCAATTCCCGTCAATATAAGTTTGTTTTATGACACGATTGCATATTTTTAAATTCCATCACCTCCCCAACCGCCTCCCTTTCGAAGGGCAAACGTTCAAAGTTCTTACCGTGCGGCATGGACGAACATTTGTAGAAATAAAAATGGGCTACAATGAAAGTACAATCAGTCAAAGTAGTCGATACAAATTTTCTTGTTTTAGCGGAACACCACTCTTAAGGTATTTCATTCGCGGAGTATTTTGTGGTGCAATGAGGGGGACCCTTCTAATAATGAGTCACAATCTAAAAATAAGTCACAATCAATTATCATACCCAACGATAAACTTGAATAAAAAAATTCGCGCAATCTTAGTTGATTTAGATGTTTTTACATTTTCTCTGAGAAGTCGCGGCTACGAAAATTCTTCTGCTAGTCTCATTTTTCTAAGGTTCTTCATTAATATTTTCTTTAAACATTCGGTGACCCCCTGTTTTTCGTGTCGTTACGGAATCTTTAGATTCTTTTTACATGCGCGAGCAGTTTATATAAGGCATCTAGAGCTATGTAGTGAATAAATGAATGGATAGAAATATAGCCAGCGTGTCATCTACATGAAGCCCCGTATAAATGAGACAATTTTTTGAGTTATATTTTTCGTTCGAAGTTCGATAACTTGGTTTGAAATTTTACCAGTATACCGAGCTGTATTTTTACTTGATTATAGACGAAAATCAGTTAATTGTTAAAAATTCGAGTTCGTGAAAGGAATACCTTCAGGGTCCAATGCACGCTTAAAAACTTTGTTCTTTCCATAACTCGTAAACGGGCCGAGATAAAAATAAAATTTAAAGGGAAAAAATGTTTTTCCTTCGACTACTAGACGTTCACGATGATAATGATGAATACAACAACAAATGACGTATTGTTTATTGCAATGATTCGTGAATAACTGGTGAAAACCACTCGTCAATTTTTCGTTAATATGGGCACAAGTAAGGTTCGCACGGATTCACTTCGTGCTTCGAGAAGCAACTGAATTGCAATTGTATATTCAAAACAAACTTTCACTCCCCTCACCGTATTAAAGGCACTATCTGCAGAGATTACAGCGTTTTTGGGTTTCTGCTGCAACTCGTGAACGGAGTGATGCAAAACATTTTTATCAGCTTATAACGCAGCATAATTCAATCTTATTCCCAAACAGCAGGACCATGAACCATGAACTAAAAAATAAATCGATGCAAAGACCGACTACGGTGCAAAGAGCGGAAACCCCGAGATAACCTTTAGATTAATTTATTATAGATTGATAGTAGGTTTAATAACAGCCTGTGTCGTCATTATCTTTTCCGTGTGTGGTGATAAATTGCGTATCAAGTTATATAAATTCAACAACGATCATTATTGTTGCAGTTTACGACGAAGAAGCCAGCCATACATTTTGAGTTCCAAATACGAATAAAAATGTACGTTAATACGGTGAATATTATCCAACTTCTATCCATAGCGATAAGTGCTACGAATTTGCCTCGAACCCCAATCATCGAACGGGAAAAACTGTTCAGTAAGGATCTATATAACATGAGCATAGAAGCGATAGATCAACCTATGGAAATGGAATTCGAAACTGGTTTGGATTTTCTTTCACCAAATGAAATTCCTGAAGCAGCCACAATAGAAGATGAGGGTGTACTTCCGAAAAGCGGAAACCGAATTTCGACCTGGAATTTGGCACACATCTTCCCAATTCACATCAAATTTTTTTTAGCGAAAAAAATCCATTAAAAACCAAAAGCAATAAACGAAAAATTAAGAAAAAAAATGGAAGAGGTGCTCTGCGGCCACCCCAGTGTTCTACGCACCCCACGATTCGACATATCCGAGTTTGGATTTATTTGGGTACCAATAAATTCACCATCCAACGTGAAAACATAAAACCGGCATTACACCAAAAACGACAATGCGGCTGGATTTGGCAGCGGCTGGGGGGGGGGGGGGTACCCCAGACGAAGATCCGCACAAAGCGGAGAGCGCGATAAGATATATAGGTATAGCCATAGCTGGGCCTGTCAGCTATAGACAGCGCGTGCGCGCGATGAAAAAAATTACTTTCAAAAATCGATATCTCGAAAACTATGGCGTGTCGCCAAAAATCCTTTTCGGGGAAATCTTATAACATTAAAAGGAAGGTGTATGCCAAATTTCAAGGTCGAAATTCGGTTTCCGCTTTTCGGAAGTTTATCCAAAGGTGACAGTGGAGTAGATTGGCACGGACAACGAAACCTCGATCCCAACGTTGATGAAAATGTATGTATCCAAGATGTAGAAGAATTGAGTTACGAGTACAAGACAAGAGCTGTAGATCACTGGAGAACCGGCACAGACGGGAATGGAAAGTTATCATCTGTTCAAACGAAATACAGAAAGGTGAAATCAGTGACGCATTCACGCTGATGGGCCTATAGTATAAATAAGGGTGGCACCTACAAAGAAAAGTTTGCAAAAATAGCTTACTACACGTTGAACAATTTCAACGATGTTGCGGACGAAAAGCTGCCTTTCAATTATATGGAACTTGGACGTGCCTTCCGTGCACGAGAAATTGTAGAAATGCCAGTCGTCGATTTCAAAGCATCCGCTTCTTAGGTAAATTCGTTTAAAAACCAACATCGAATCGTGTCAATTAAGATTACTAAATATGTATGAAAACAAGAATTATTAAACGCTGATGAACTTCAAAAAGAAGTTGAAGAATTTATAGACACGGCAAAAGTCAACATAGCCAACGTTGGGGCTGAAAACACATTTAATTCTGATCAAAGTGGATTCAATTTAGAGCTACATGCAGGCCGCACATTGGCGAGAAAGGGCAGAAATCCGTTGAGACAGTAGTGCAATCGAAAACATCGACAACACACAGTTATACTATACAGCCTTTGATTTCTGCAAGTGGCAAGCTACTGGCACCAATGTTGGTCGTTTGAAACGAACCTACTGGCGAATTTGGACCTCGAGTAGAATAAACTACGTTCAAAGAATATCCAAGTGCATTTAAAGAAACGGATGTCCAAGGAAATGGATATACAATATTGAAGTTTTAACCATTCCAGTAGGTAAATATATTACACCAGTTTCATTAGTTCTGTAGGCAATTAGTTCATATTATAATAAGCAATTCTTGCAGGTACAACGGGAATGATACAACCTCTTGATGTTTATGGCTTCCGTGTATGGAAAAACTTCGTCAAACACGTTTCTGACATAGTAATATTATACAATTACGACGTCAATCTGCACAATATTGTTTAGTGGCAATCTCTTAAAAATAAACCAGTTCTCTTCTCCACGGTTTACAAACCTTTTTAAACATGCGTGGTATAAAAACGATTCGAAGAAGAAAGGCCACCAAGCTTCGCAAATCCGGTAGAATTTTGCTTTTCACAAAATGCAATGACCTGCGATATATGCGACAAAGCAGCTTGTATCACTTGTGCGTTGTGTAAGAAATCTCTTTGTTTTAAAATTTTTATCGTGACTATCATTATTGTAATAGGTATAATCCATAAAAATTATTAAATAACTAAACGCGGGAACATTTTTCCGATTATATTGTAATCTTCAAAGGCAGTATGTGTCGGGCGAGAATTCCTTCGTAAACATACAATTGTAATTCAGTTGCTTCCCGAAGCACGAAGTTAGTCCGTAATTGCGAGCCTTACCGGTGCCCATATTAGCGGGAAATTTATGAATGATTTTCCTCCGATATTCACGTATTGTTGCAATAAACATTACGCCACTTGCTGCTGTATTCATTATTGTAATCATGAACGTCTAGTAGCCGCCGGATACAGCATCGTTAACCTTCAAACTTTATTTTTATCTCGTCCCGATCACGAGTTATAGGAAGAACAAAGTTTTTAAGGGTGCGTTGACCCCTTAAGAGTGGTGTACCGCCAAAAACAAGAAAATTTGTATCGACTATTTTGACTGATTGTACCTTCATCGTAACCTATTTTTATTTCTACAAATTTTCGTCCATGCCGCAAGGTAAGAACTTTGTAAGACGGTAAGAATTTATAAGAATGCAGTCGCGTAAAAAAACGAACTTATATTGACATGACTTTAACCACGAATGCCAAAAGGTTAGGTGATTATACGAGGTTTTGATTTAAAAAAAATCAACGGGCAGTTTCAACCCCTTAATTGTGAGATATCGAAAAAAGAAAAACACGTAGCCGCGTACTTTTCCATCCTCTACATGTATGCAAATTTACATCCCAATCGATTAAAAATTCTCGGAGATACATATGAAAAAATTGCATTTTTGCAATAAAGAATATGAAATTTTTTGTTATATGCATCGTTCTCATCTCCAATGTATAGTACACGGAAAAATAAGCGTAGTTACAACTTGAATTTTTTATATCTCGATTTTTCTAGATGGTTTTCAAAAAATCGATTTTTTGAAGCCGTCACAGTGGTGTTGTCCCTTAAAACATCGTCGAAAAATGAAAAGCCACCCCTATTTTCGAGCGTGCGTTTCACCCCTTAAAAATCGGGTGCCGCAGATATAAAAAAATACGTGTCACCTATTTTTACCCATTTTACAAACATGCCAAATTTAAGGGGCTATACTAGTGTGACACTTAAAAAAAATCGATTTTTTTGTTGCCCTTTTCGACAGTTTATACTTTCAAGAATATCCTGTAAAAATTTCAAGGCCGTATCTCTATAATTTGATTGATTTGAAATTTGAACTGCGTACTATTGAGTATACTTACTCCACAATGACGTAGGATATTTTTGATTGGATGAAAATTGACGATTCGGCATTGAAAAAAAAACGACCATTTTATAGGCAAGAAAACGGACGTTTTTTTTTCATAACTACGCTATTTTGTTAGATTTTGATATTTTCCGAAAATCCTACGTCATTGCACAGGAAATACCTTCCAGTTTAACATTTTTTCTTTTTTCGGTTTCAGCTACTCAATCGGCGGAAATCATGTCAGCAGTGGGGGAACTTTTTTTGGCGCCTCCGAACCCAGCGCACAAGTCGCTTGGATCTCAATATTTTTTTATGAAACAATTACAGTACTACCTCCCTAAGAGAGCCCTCCCTAAGAGAGAATTTCCCCGCCGTTCCGCTTGAGCGCATTTTATGGCTTCCCCCACCTAGCTCGAGCTGTCCAGTGTACCCGAGGCCTCTCGAGTTTGTCGCGGACACCTCGATAAGAGATCGCGAGCGATTTCAGAAAATCGCACGTCGCACGATTGTCAAATGGATAATATTCCTTTGTATAATATATACGTATATATATAATATATACGTTTATATATAATATATACGTATATTATATATATATATATATATATATATATATATATATATATATATATATATATATATATATATATATATATATATATATATACGTATGTCGTATATATATATACGTATAATATACGTATACGTATATTATACGTATACGTATAATATACGTATACGTATATTATACGTATACGTATAATATACGTATACGTATATTATACGTATACGTATATTATACGTATACGTATATTATTATACGTATACGTATAATATACGTATACGTATATTATACGTATACGTATATTATACGTATACGTATATTATACGTATACGTATAATATACGTATACGTATATATATATACGTATATATATATACGTATATATACGTGTGTATATATATATATATATATATACGTATTATACGTATACGTATATATATACGTATATATATACGTATATATATAATATATACGTTTAAGCCGTAAAGTCGGAGAAAAAAACATGCACCATAATTAAATTTCAAGTAGTAATTTAATGCAAGTAAAAAATATTTTAATAGACATTAACACAGCATAGAATATTATTGATATTAATAAAAATTATCGAGGCTACATTATACTAGAGATATGTTTTTGAGTAATAGTAATAAATGCAAATATCGTACAGCATATACAATATGTATGTATCATAACATATATACTATACATCAGAGTATAGAGTCCTGTTGACGTCCCCAAGACTCGTAGAGACGATTATCCGAACTTTTGATTATCCGAACTAGTCTCGGTCCCAATTGGTTCGGATAATCGAGGTTCTACTGTATATGTTCGAGTTTCGATAACGAATATACTACGTATATTTTTGCGAACAATAAGATAATTCAACAATTATTGAAAGTTTTACAAATGTTTCCTTCATATGTGTTATAATATTGCAACAACAAAATATACCAAACAGCAGAATAAAAAAAACGCGAAGAAAAAGAAAGATTTACACATCAATATTCAATGAGATATACTTACGCATGAAACGACGAAACGCCAGTACACTTTCCGCAACTTGTTTACAGTTTTCTCAACACTTTCGTTCGCGCTCTCTCATAGAGGACAAGTGGAGAAACACATACACGCTACCACATGCGCGATTTTCGAGCGCGCTAACCTAGCGGTGGGGGAAGGCTTCGGCGACGAATTTCTCGAGAATTACTTCCCCTAACCGCCCTAGACCGCTCTCTTAGGGAGGTAGTACTGTATGTAATATAGGTCAAATATAGCCAAATATATTCTCAATTTTCCGAAACATTTGAGTGCTTTTCTTCCAAAAAGTTCCCGAAAAACACCCTAATTTTCAGCGTTCACACTGGTATAGCCCCTTAATCGAAATCGGCGAGTTACATCCGCAACCTTTCCTTTTAGGCTCCTTTTGTGGAGAGTCTTCGACCGATGTTGGAAGATGAAACGCGACTAGGCAATACGTACAGTGGACGTTGCTGAATTTCGACTGGTAGACTTTGATGACGGAGACTGACTAGCGTAACTTTAGCTGCAAGGTTGAGACTGACAATGGGTCTGCGACGGCGACAGTGACTGCTACTGTTACTCTGACGACTCTGACGACTCCCACGACTGCCAATGCGCTTGAGACTACTGCAGCTGCCGACTACTCGCTGACGACTACTTAGCGCTGGCCTCGGTGTTGAGATTAAGACTGCCGCGAGTGTGGCCCACGTCCCTCCTTTTACACCCCTTTTTAGGGGTGGTTTTCTTTCGAAAGATCTTCCACGCGTCGGCAATCTTGGGCGACCTTCGCATTCCTGATAGTCGTTTTCAGGGGTACGTATGACTCAGAGATGACTTTCTCGTTGTGGTGGCCGTGGCGGGTATTTCTTGGGTTCGCGGAATAGCCGGTTTTTACGATGCCCCGGATATTGATCAGTGGTGTGACCCCTTTTATAGTTCCGCCGGATGTTGAGCTATGCGTGCTTCTTGTATTGGTAAAGTGGCTCTTTCCTTTTCAACCCGTCCAAGGGGTGATTCTTATATGGTACCCTTGGTTTTTCATGACAAAGCTCGCCTTTTCGGCGCCGAAAGTTTTTATATAGAATATTCAAATATAATAAATATTCTTTATATAGAATATTCAAAAGCGACCGTATTAGCGGGGTGGGTGGGGTAACTGAAGTTGATTTTCTATTATCATTCGCTGTAGCGTGATAGTCCAAAGACACATTGTCGTGGGATGGGGGTGGGATGCAACACCGAGGAACTGTCAACAATGAGTATCGGTCCGCGAAAAAGATGCCTTCGCTGGAAAGGAAAAGTGCGTACTGAAGCTGTTTATAATCTAGAAGAAATAAAAAAAACTTTAATAATTTTCCGATATTCCAACAACTTCTTTCACGTTTGAAAAAAAATCCACTATTTTGTCTTTTCCTAGAAATATCTAGAAACCTATGGATTCTGAACATGGATTCCAAATTAATATGAACTAATTATTATTAATTAAGAGAATAAGAATAAATAATATTTCTCGTTAATTGTTTTGACCAAGTAGTTTGAGGTCGCCGGGCATATTTGACGAAAGTGGATAAGGTAGGTAGCATGTGTGCCCTCTACGACGTTTCCATGCTTGTGTATCCTAATGTTTTATGTGCTTGATTTTTGCATGAATTCGCGTAAAAAAAACATTAAAAATTTTATAATGGTGCTCATCCTCATTTTCGCGATGCCAAGGGTCCGATAATTGGTCGCACCGTACCAATTTTTTCAGCTCCCCGGTAGCATTTTTTTAGCACATGTAATTAATATTCTAAAAAATGATCGGAAGGTTTCCACAAGCGTAATGTGATTAGCTCATGAAATGCGTCGGGTTCCCGATCTTTTTTTCTCTAAAACGCGGTACTGTGGCTCGTGCCCAAACTGCACAGGGTGATCAGCAAAGGGGTTACATAGTTCCAGAAAGAAAGTCAGCACTGTAATAGCAGTTTGACATGGCCCCATAACAACCTTAATTTGTTTTCGACATTAATCGAAAGTAAGCAATATAAATACGGATACAATATAAAGTATAAGGAGTGTATAAAAATTAAATTATCAATGTGTCTCTACCGAAACTTCAAACCATGTATATATAATGTAAATTTGTAATACTTTTCTAGTATCTTCCATTATCGACCTATGTATAATACAAAATAATGTATCCCTCAAAACAGTGCAAAGAGTGCCGGTCTCAACAATAATTCTTTACATTTGTGCATTATTGTCTTTGTTTTTAGAACACTTACGATTTTCGTGCTCCTATTTCCGGCAATACAGCAATTACGTTACGAATAACGTTTTCAGGACTATTTTTATAGACGAATTGGTCATTTAATTGCTTCTTTTCAATTCTCATGTCACAGTCACTTCCGCTTTGCGTTCTGACTACTACTATATTGCTCGATCACTCGTTATCAGAGCGACGCCTGTGGTCAAAGATCGTACGCGCACTTTTCACTTTGCCACGCACGCTTCCACCGTTTCCCCTATGGATTTTGGCTTGCTCTACCCTAACCTCCATATGCCCAAACCGGAGAAGAAAATCGTGGATTGGTTCGTCTCTAAAATTATGGATGTAAAGGGTGGTGTTGCGGAATATCGGCTCCGATTGTAGGAAAGATGATCAACCAATCTAACCTTAATTAAATGTCAGCGATATAATCAAATTAAAGATTAAGTCATACACTGATTGGTACGTATACAGTATAGATGAAGCAGTAAAAAAATTAGTATTTAACCGCAGATGCGTAGTTTTTTATAGTGGAACATGAATGCTTCTTTGTTCTCGGACGTAATTTATCGACGTACAAAAAAGAGTATGTATTACACAACTTAGGTCCGCAGATATGATTAAATTTCTAAAGGGCTCACTTTTTTGCTTTTGAAATAGTTTTTCCCTTAAAATTCTCATGCGGACATTTTGAAAACGTAATGTTGTTCGGTTAGAACCTCGTCCGATCACTTTCACCCACGGTCTTACATATGGGTATGGAAACTCCGGCGTTTTTTCGTCGTGCGGGCAGGTCGCGTTTTGTAGACGTTTTTAAATATTATGGTGGCCACTAGAGTTGCTGCGATCGGTTTACCCGCTTTGGCAAGGGACGGTGTTACATCCTAGCGAATGTGCCTTCTCTCGATTATTCCCAATATCCTCATTTGCCGTAATAAGCTTATTATTATACGTATATATATATATATCTAAGAATAAGACGCGTAACAGCGTAAAAAGGAACGTGCATATGTTTCGCACGCATATTCAACTCACAGCGATATATACACGATAGCCGCACCGCCACAGTCATCGACTTTTTCTATCCCATTGGCTGTCAACAAGAATACGATCTCAGGCGCATATTCCAAGAAGAGCTGTCGAACGAAAAACCAACCATCAATTCGATCAACAGACTCCAAAAATCCTACGCCGGCCCAACCGCATGAGAACCAAGAAAGCCTCGACCCTAGATTATTTAAACACAACATAAACTAGACTTCGGCTCCGACGAACTTATAACTCCGACTAAATAATAAGACATCCGGTCACGCAGCGTAGTCCGATATATAAACCTCTCGATATGAGAAGTCACCATAGCTATAAATTCACATAACACAAACCATGCGCATGCTTACATCTCAAATGTCGAACACTATCCCGTGCACTTTTTCGCCAAAACACGAGACAAAGGTCTCCTTCTCTTCATACGCATATTAGTCAGAACCGATGCCCTGAAATAAGGCCACGCACGTACCTAACGAATCTGTAAAGTATTCGCACACCGTACCGCGACCAATCACGCTAATCGACCGATATCTTCACGACCAATGGTCCAATCACTAAAGAACTAGATGACCAAGACCACACTCTCCTAAGGTTCCTTCTCCCACTACTGAACCTCTCCTAATTTTCATATCAAGAAAAACTTCCTTCCTGAAGTCAGTCTCCCGTCAACTACCATCGACTCAAGTTCTTCTATCGAATCTCTATCCCAGTCTCCCGTCAACTACCATCGACTCAAGTTCTTCTATCGAATCTCTATCCCAGTCTTCCGTCAACCACCATCACATCAAGTTCTTCTATCGAGTCTCAATCCCAGTGTCCCGACAAACTTTATCAAATTCAGAACTTAGTCTTCCGTCAACCAATATTTCCGTCAACTGAATCACTCCTTATATCAAGACTTAACCCAGAAGCCTAACGAATATCGCTGATTATCCGTCATACGAACAGTCTTCATTTTTCGAGTCACAAAAGTTTTATTTTACACTTATATAATTTCTATCATCAGTCCATGAATATCAATCTCAATTCATCGACCTTGCGCGCCGTTCATATTTCTATCTACGCGTAGTGCCCGTCGTAGTAAACACGTCGAGTATACACACGTACAGCGTAAAATCCTCCGAGCGTCTTACCAGCAATTGTACCAGCGAGCGCACCAGGCCAAGAGCGAAGGCCCTTGTAACGCGAGCGACAACAAATATCTACGCAAGCGAGCGAGCGAGCGACCGACCGTCAAACACAACCAATGTAAGCTAACCATACCTTTTTGTTTTCTGTATGCATTCTTCAATATTCAATATTCAACTTACAATATTCTGCATTCATCATAGTCCTGGTCGCTTTAACCCGTCTAGTAATCTTATAATAAATAACATAGTGTCAATCGTACACCAATTCTGTCGAATTATTCCTCAATACCGAAATATCGCGTCAATTCATTAATTCTATTCTTTCCCACGCGCTACCCCTTTTTACCCTCATCCTGTGCTATTGCGCTAGGTGTAGGCAACAAAGAGGGAAACGAAAATATTATACTCTCATCCCTTCTGGATGTGACAACGGCGGTTACGCCGAAGCAGGTGGCTGGCACCTCCAATCCCTTACCATATATAAAAATGCTACGGTTCTTGACCGCTTTATTTAGTTCTACCTCTCCCCGTGGCGCTAGTAGGCCACTGGCAATATTCGTATTGCGCAGGCGCGAAGCCCGCACGGCGTGCTTAACCACCCCGACGCCGAATACGACTATTTTAACGTTTGGAGTTTAAGCCGCGATGCGGAATTGATGAAATTGCCGAAATTACTTATACTCGTGTGCTAATGCTGTGTGTTGTGCATGGTTGCACCTCAGGGTACCCGCGTAATCCTGAAAAGGTGCAATTTCACCGTACTAGCCGATCCTCGCATTCGAAGCTATGGAAAGTCTTCGAATTATATGTGTGCGTGTGTGTATATATACATAGCCTCTGCGCGCGCACCAGGATTGTTCGAGAACAACTAGCGCCACGAGTGACAGAGTAGGACACTACAAACAGAGGATATTTTGCGTAGCAAAAATTCTGAAAGATGCCTGCCCCCTGCGCCGGAGGGATGTCCACTCGTTGTCATCGGCAAGGAGACAACTGTCTGTGTTGTTATTAGCTGTCACGTAAGCTGAAAATTTTAATTTTTTTAAACCTCAATTCATTTTATGAATAAATTTTGTGTAGCTGTAATAGTGCGTCAAGATGTTTCTACATTTAAGTCTTAGTGCATTTACCCACCTAATTACAAACAAAAACACCTAAAAAATGCCATAACAATTTATATCGGGTGTGTGTAAAGTACGTAGAAAATGTCAGCTAGTGGGACATGCTAGTGTAAATTGCAACCTCACATACCACTGCCTCAATTCACACGAAACCGGAAAATGCACTTTGAATAACTCATCACATAAACAGCTCCTCCGCTGTGCAAATTTCAATAACCAAGATCACCCAGTGAATTATAACGTGTTGTTGAGGAATCGGCTTCGATTTCGATTTTCAATCGAGGCCGATTCCTCAACAACACGTATTATCAACACGGCCGCACACTACTCGTACTAAGTGAATTATAAGTGTTGCCTATACTACAAGTTCACATATAAACGCTCATAAAGTGAGATAAATAATGGTATCAACGTATCGGTATCGGCATCGCCGATACCGGTAGTAAATTGTAGCATATCGATACAATTTACAAGAAAACTTGATATAATAAACATTGTTCTTTTTATACCCTAACCAATGACCTAAACATTAAAAAGGTACTTAAGAGTCACGTCCTGAAGGAACGTGGGCATATATATTTGCGTTCTCCTCTTTGTATCGTACGCCTAGCGCAATAGCTCGGGATGAGGGTAAAAAGGGGTAGTGCTTGGGAAAAATGGGATAACGCGATAATCCGATTAAGGAATAATTGGGCAGACTCAAATTCTATCGACTCGGGTTTATTGAAATTAACCAATTTGGTTAATTCGATTAATTTAATAATGCAGAAAATATACAAAAAGTGGTAGGTTCGCTTACATTCATCGTTGCGGAGTGCTTGTAGTCACCGGAGTGTTGATTTACGTCTTAAGGTGAGGCTGCTTCGCAGGTTGGCCGGAACGCTCGGTGACAGGTACGGCCGGAGAACAACAGTGATGGTACGCACATACTTTTCGATATAAGATGGATTATGTATTTCTACCTCGAACCGGAGATCCGAATTAAATGACTATTCACAAACAATGCCAACGCGATGATACAATTTGGATGTTTTCGTGTGGTTGTTTTAGACTTCGGGCGTTGGTACAAGTCGAGTTTAATTTTACAATGGTACTCGGATTTAAGTTATTTTACAAAGAAGAGTCCTTTCGCTAGGGACTCGGGAGATCGTTGTGAGGATTCAATGTCTGATCGCGATGGAAACTGTTGGGAGACTAACTTCAACGAGTGGTGATGGAACTGACTTTCTTTAGGATGCTTCTTCACCAAGTGGAAAATAGGAGAGGTTTCGTTAATGGGGGAAGGAATGCATTTCCATGATGCATTTTCCTTAGGGATTGGTGGGAAAGACATCAAATATAGGTCTCCTCGGGTGATTGGTTGAAACAGAGAGTAGGGGCAGGACGTAGGTTGCGATAGTAACAATCGTCGCTGTATTTCCAGGAATTGGAGCCTCGTTTCTTTATCAGGAGCGAGGGAAAATATGGGGAGAGAAAAGGTCCTTGGTCGCGTCGTAGCGCTTACCCCAAGATAGGCCTTGTTGACCCAGGTGTGAGAACGCATGTGGTGCACCGCGGTTTTAAGATCGGGTCAACTTCCTGGGTCGGAGGATTCTCTCCTGGCCAGTGTATATTTGTTGGTGTACAGAAAATTTGAACGTTTCGTTTGTCAAGGGCCGAAATTTCCCATATTCTTCGAGTCGCGGGGCAGTCTCGTTAAGGCCTTAAGCCACTCCAGAGGTCGAAAAAATAGGCTTATTGGGGATTTTTTTTCTTCAGAAAAACTACAAAATTAATCGAGATTACAAAAAAGGGTGTTTATCATACATATCAGTGACTGTGTACAATAATTTTTTTGAAGCGTTTAATTTCAAAATGGCGGCCGTGCAGTGTTTATCTCAGAACTGCATTTTTTAAGTTCGCCGGAAATGTAACGCCGACAATTTTCAACCGATTCACTTGCAATGTTGAATATATCTTGAAAAATACATTGTCTATGGAAGTACGTAGGATTTTTTTTATAATGCATCTTTCATTTGTTATGAACAATTATCTGACGATTTTTTAGGCAAATTTTTGGAAAGTGAAAATTTCGTCAGATAATTGTTAATAACAAATGCACTATGCATTATAAAAAAAATCCTACCTACTTCCGTAGACAATATATTTTTAAGATATATTCAACATTTCAAGTGATTCGGTGGAAAATTGTCTGAGTTATGTTTCCGGCCAACTTAAAAAATGCAGTTTTGAGATCAACGCTGCACAGCCGCCATTTTGAAATTAATCGCTACAAAAAAATTACTGCATACAGTCATTAATATGTATGATAAAAACCCATTTTGTAATTTCGATTTATTTTGTAGTTTTTCTGAAAAAAAATCCCCAAAAAGCCTAATTATTCGGCCTCTAGAGTGCCCTGCCCCTTTGAAGTACCTTATCGTAACCTATGCTATGAATATTTAGAGTGCCGCCTTTTGTGTATTCCCTAGTAGATTGGGAGACCTAAAAAAAGACCAAAAATTGGTCAAAATGACCCTATTTCGGTCACGGTCATTTTCTACCCTTTTTGAACCGAAAAAAATTACTGAACAGTGACCGAACACGGTTTTTTTTAGGTTACTCACTTGACCGTTATTTTTCGGTTTTTGGTCTCTGAAATAAAAGTGAGGTTAGTTACTTGACCGGTTTTTTTCGGTTTTCGGTCACTGAAATAAAAATTAGGTTAGTCACTTGACCGTTTTTTTTTTTTCGGTTTTCGGTCACTGTAATAAAAGTGAGGTTAGTCACTTGACACTTGAAGTGTTCCATCTGATTTTCCATCTGTAAATGAGAAAGAAAATAATTATTATATGTTGACAAGAATGAAAAGAAATATACATTCTTTTATTGCAATTATTGCTCGCTGTGCTCTTGCGTGGGAAAGTACGCGAGGCGTTTACTTTTATTGATAGGTTACATTTTCGCCGTGGTAGGCCTAAGTCTAAAGAAAATATAAAGATCCGTCGAAAAATGAGAATCCCGCTATCGTGCGTCTTAGGCTTAGGTTAGTGGTCGTTCACGATTTCCATGGGAAATCGCCGTAGACCCCGTGTCTTCGCCGGAGCTCAACAGGGTAAGAGAAATCGAGAAAAGTAAATACATTGTGCGTATTTGGTCGCGACGTGACAATAAGTAAGACGATGAAAATGTGAAAAATTATTTACCTACCTTCCAGGAGCGAAAGAAGTGTCAAAATTAAACAAAAATATTATTATACTCTTTTATTTATTATTAACTTAAAATTTAGTGCTTGAAGTAATCTAAACTTGAAATTGACCTGAACTCTAAATAGAGAGGTTTGTACAGGGTTTTAAAGTAAGCAGATTTTAACTGTGACGTAGATAGTCAATAATCAAACTTGACCTTAGGGACGTTTTTGTTAAGAAAGCAGAGCTCATTGAGGTTATTTGCTGACAATCGGTTGCGCAAATCATTTTGGATAAGACCCGCAGTTGAAAAAACGTCACTCTGAAGCAATCGAGATCAATTGATAGGATAGATGTCTTTCGGCAATCTTCCCGCGCGAAAGCCATCGCAACAAAGTTGGCCATATTTAAATCGGCGAAGAACGTATCGGCGATGCCGATATATCGGTCCTACCGAAATATCGACCGATCTATCGGTGTCGTATCGGTATCGTTACATCCCTATTTATAAATACAAAATTTTTTTGTGAAAAATTATAAAATAGTTCATTTGTTATTATTTTATCAAGAACTGTCATCCCTCAAATTTTCAAGAATTTTGGCAATTTTTAAATATCCATCCAGTAATACCTTAAATATGTAATTAAATGAGATTTCTTCTTGTTTGCACTTACCTTAAGGGCGCGGTAAAGTATTAAATTTTTTTTTTAATTTTTTAAATGAATGCATAATATATCAAGAATATTGTGTTAAAATTTCAAGTCGATCGGAGTAAAATTGACGAATTTATGAGTATTTGAGCATCTATTGCTCCATGCCGGGTTTTATACCTGGGCGGCAGCTGCGCGGCGCGCTATTGTATTTTTCGACCCCGAATAAATTTCTTGATAAACGGGCCTGTTCCGGTCGAGTTATGTATATTCGAGGGCCAAGTTCTCACAAATGGGCCCGACAAGTTGACGATTTGCGAATTAGTAGAGCAGAGGAGCAAGCGGCGCACGACAGTAAAGAAGAAAGAGTTTTGCGTAGACAAACGCAAAAAGATGCTCTCGATCATCTTAATCGAGAGCCAGGTCCGTAAAGCCTTTTGCTTTACGGACCTGGCATCGACGACTTTGAGTGAGTATAAGAAAATTATCGAGTTTTATTTTGAATTTCTAAAAATTCAGAGATAATTGAAAAATCTGAAAAAATTCATACGTATTCAGAAAAATGAACGAATCACGAGAAAAAATTGGGTTGCGGGGAAATTTGTTGACTAATTTTTTTTTTTCATCATTTTGTTAATAACATTTTGGAATTATTATTAAGCAAAATTAATCTTTTGAGTACCTTTAATATGCATGAATTTTCTCAGATTTTTATGCAATCGAGAAGTGTTCTCAAACTTATGTGCAATGAGCGCTAAGCGACCAAACTCTGCGTTTTTCAAACCGTTTTTCTGAGACTTGTCATATTTGAATTCCGTGTGCACGATAACTCAAAATCTATTGGACCAATCGCTTTGAAATTTTGCACAGTACTTCTTCACATAATTCACCAGGTATTGTCGAGAGCTTTTTTGTTTTTTTTTAATAATTACTAATTTTTCAACAACAAATTAGCCGATTTTTTTAGCGAAAATCGGGTTTTTGGCTCCCAAGTGCTATCGAAAAATCGAAAAATCGAAAAAAAAAATCCTCCCGTCATTACCTCGAGAAACATCTCCTTTAACAAATGCATTTTGATTTTTTTGTTTCAGATGATTCTGTTGCGAGTTATGGTGCACACCGCAAACCAACTTTTTTTCGAGGCGCCTCCGGGGTTTAATTTTCACTCGCTCAATTTTGAATATTTTGCAATGCAAATTTAGGAGAATGTTGTTTAAATGTTACTTTATTATATGTAAATTTTCCAATAAACGAACACTATTCGTTACGACAAAAAAATCTTAAAAACATGCCTTTTTTTCTCCGAATTAACTTTACCCCGCCCTTAACTTTGCAATCTGGCATACAGGAGATATCACAATAAAATAAAAGAGAAGTAAAAGGTTAGTTTTTATTCAAAGTATTAAATATTATATTACCCCATTCGCAAGCTTCGTGGAAGAATTTACAAAAAAAAAGGCATGAGTATTTGAATTAGCAATATCGGGACTACGAAGCGGGCATAATACAAACTCTTCAAACCTCAAGTAGAAATGTAATCTTTTTAAATCGTTTATAATTGTCGGGGTCTCTAAGACTTCGAAGGTTATAGGTGCGATTGCGCTCCATGACATATTTTTCTGAGTGTATTCATTCCGGAACACCAACCCCAGCATGGGAGTTTTCAGATCTGTATGTAAGACCATGCTTTCACCTCTTCGACGAATATATTACTATAATATATATTACTATACTATATATATTATTATACTATATATAGTATTATATATTACTATACTATATATATTACTCCCCACCAAATATCTCCGTTGCCTTTAGAGTGACGAAAAATATCAGGAGGTAATATGATTGACTTCGAAGGGCTGATACAGTGGTGAAAAATTCATTTTTGTCAAGGTCATAGTTTTGCGTTCTCAAGATCATGGTATCATAGGTCTTTGGATTCGTTTAAATATCAGCTACAACGTCGTAATAAAAAAAAAACATGTTCCCATTTGAAAAACCATTGATCCGTTATCCGTTGGATAAACTGCGCCGCTATCACATCGGAAAGTATTCGAAGGTGACGAGAATCATTCATCCGACGTCTTCAAAAATGTGTCGAGGTTAATGGCCAGCACTTCGAACATTTGTTACAATAAATTTTATGCGCAAAAAATTCCATTACATTATTCCGATATTCTTATTGTTAATCCCATCACGATTTCCTGTTTTTACACGTGTCTTTTGGTGAAAAATCATTTCACGGTCATGATATCATAGGTCGATGGATTCATCTGAATATCAGCTACAACGTCTTGAGGCTTTAGGCCACAGTAACGGGTATAAAATCATGTGCGAATTTAACAATTTTTTCGTATACAAAAGTGATTCACTCATATCATTAATTACACATCTATTTAGTGTGAATATCAAGCTGTTAGAAAAAATACATATTTTTTTCGATGCACAAAATGGCCGACTACTCGAAACTTCTCGAAACAGCTTTTTTCATATTGGCGTGACAAATAACTTCAACAATTTTCGCTCGATTTACTTCAAATTTCAAACTTATGTTCCTAATTGCATTTCGCAGAGGAGTACGTACGGAATTTCTGATTAATCGAAAACTTTTCATTTTATGAACAGTTTACGAGCAATCATAACGAAATTTTTCACTGAAAATTTATTTTTTAAGTTCAAATACCTAAAACTGTTGAATAAAACAATATTTCTTAAATTCCGTACGTACTTCTCTGGGTATTCTAATGTAGATTGACGAGAATTTTGGTTTTTTGTTCTAGGTAAAAAAATAGTGGATGCTAAATGTCACGCTGCGGAGCGCCTAAAAAAAAGATAACGAATGAAAATATGAGTAGTCGGCCATTTTCTACATCGCGAAAAAATATATTTTCTAACAGCTTTATGTTCGTACTAAATAAATGTGTAATTAATTTTATGAGCGAATCACGTTTTCATACGAAAAAAATTTGTTACATTTGCACATGATTTTATACTCGTTACTGTGGCCTAAGGCCTTGACAAAAAAAAAATATGTTCTCATTTGACAAACCATTGATGATCTTGAGAACGCGACAACTATGACCTTGGCAAAGATGAATTTTTCACCACTGTATCAGCCCCTCGAAATCAATTAAATTTCCTCTTGAGATTTTTTTCGTCACTCTAAAGGCAACGGAGATATTTGGGGTGGTCACCTTAAGGGGAGATATACACCTAGATTCACCTACGTTCACACCTACATTTACACCTACATTCCGTCGACCGTAGAAGACCTACACTATGGGCCTGGTATCGATGATTCCATGTAAGTCGACAAATTTCATGATTTATTCATTCCCAAATTTTCAAATGCGTTTTTCTCAAAACCACGATTTTCAAATCGGTACCCAAAATTTCTCGAAAACCAATGAACCGATTGCCTTGAGGTTTTTTGTGGTTATTCTATACACAATTATCTAGTACTTGTCATAGGATTTTTTTCCGTTACTTAGTTTTTGTTTTATAGGCAAAATAATAACTAATTTTTTGCCCAAAAATCACTATTTATGTTCAAACGTCCGCCATTTTGTCATAAATCAATATTTTCAAAATCGGCTATGATAAGTACTAGATTATAGTATCTAATTTAATAATCTTTTTGGTTTTTTTTTTCAGATGATTTTTGAAGAAACGCCAGTGGGTACCGTATACGCAGATTTTTTTACGACGCTCCAAGGATCATACAATATCCTTGTATATTTTTGATATTTTTAAATAAAGAAAATTAAACATATTTTTGAATGTATATACTTTTAGATCATTAAAACCTCAATCCGAAATTTCAAATAGTTTTCCTTGGAAAAATTCACAAAAATGACCTTTTTTCCGGCTCCTATGTGTCCCCTTAAATGGTCCACCCTGTATATATATGGGTCTATTCGATCGACGCGCCATTCTTATTCGCATTTTCAGATACCCTTCATTCGCTGTCTCCTCATTGGAGCTTGTGCTCCTGTATCACGATCTTACATAGTCCCGTATCTATTCTCCATGCTGCTCAACTTCGCGTTGCCCCGTTACGATAAACATAACCCCAAAATATTTCAACTTTTCGTATCGAATCTCGGGCGAGTTTTCTCTTCGTTTATGCCCAAAGCTTTCCCGTGCCGAGTGCATGTTCGGGTTTGATCGATGCCGATCTGATGATATGAATCGTTGTTGCGACTATCAGAGAATGATCGTTGTTGTCGATATGGGCTGTGCGGATCCGTGAAATCCCTCTTTGCAACTTGGATTCACTGCTCGTCTGGAAAAACGGCTTTATGGAACGAGACGTTGGGACTTTGAGGAAATATGCCAAATTGGACGGGTCTCGTCAGGTTGTTACGCCGCCGTTTGGTGCTCGGTATAATATTCGGTCTCTCGCTCGCGTACTGTGCGATCTCGCTCCTGTCACACGAGGTACCGTTTCCCCGTCTCTTTTTTTCTTCCTTCTGGCATCGCGCTGCCAATCTTGTGACCATCGAAAACGTGTATCACGATGCTACGATTCGTAGAAATTAGAAAATTCCCTGCGAGGCACCCGAGAAGGGGCCAGCGGCGAGCTCTCCGACGACAGAGACGCGCCACTGGTGGACTACAACGAGAATGGCGACGAGGAAGCGTTCAGAGGGTCCGCGAAAAACCTCGCTTGGCATTTGCCGCCGGAGAACAATTACGAGGCTGGGAACGACGACACTGGCGATACTAATCGCGACTCGCTCGACGCCAATGGCACTTTTGTCGTAGCGCGTATGTGTCGCAACTCGATTCAGGTATACGCTCGGACCTCTTCAAAGTATTCCTTCCACAGAGGGCTATATTTGGGGGGGGGGGCTTAAGCAGGGCTCTTTCAAATGTTCTGCACGGAGAAAATACTGCCTCAAATTCTAACACTGGATGCCAGAATTCCAATATTCAGTGCTAGAAAAGTATAGCAGTTTAATGCCAGTTTGGAATTCTAAGGCTTGTTATTGAAGTGTAAAAATGATTCTCCTCACACCGTACAGTAACAATTATGCGTGAATATTACATTTGAAACTCTTCTCGCATCGGCACGAGTTCCATATGCTGTTTAGTAAAAATAATGCATGCATATTACATTTAAAACTATTCTCGCATGGGCGCGAGTTATATTTTCATATGGATTTAACTATACGTATAGCATGAATTTTTGTGTATCTATGGATTAAACTGTAGCATAAATCTTCGGCATATGGCGAACAATATTACGAAGTTATTAGTAAAATGTGACTCTTTATACCGTACTTTTTGTAGAATACCGGAAACTACACTGTAAAAAATGTCTGTATAAAAATTAATACGCAAGTGTAGGAAGTTTTTATGCGGATACCGCTTATGAAATTGCAGATACGATTTTGAAAATCCAAAACAGGTTATTTTAAAAATGAAAGTGTAGCTCCGTAATATTAATATACTTGTGCGTGTGAAAAATAATGCACGTGTAAAGAAATAATCACATCCAGGTATATTGAAATTAAGAACCATTTGCTGATATCAAAATACGAGTGTATATTAAATTCAAGAACCATTTGCTAATATCAGCATACGGGTGTGTATTAATTTTACGGAAACAAAGTATTACCTTTAATGTACACTGTAAAAAGCTTCTGTGTAAAAATTAATACACAAGTGTATGATGTTTTTATGCGGACGCCGTTTATGAAATTTCAGATAATATTTTGAAAATCCAAAGCAGGTTATTTTAAAAATAAAAGTGTAGCTCCGTAATATTAATATACTTGTGCGTTCGAAAAATAATGCACGTGTACAAAAATGTTCACATCCGTGTGTATTGAATTCAAGAACCATTTGCTGATATCAATATACGAGTGTATATTAAATTCGTTCATATATTAAGTTCGTAAAATTCAATTTTTTTGTGCCTTAAATGTAGTGTAAATTTAATATAATTTTCACATTGTTTCATGTGAATTTCATCAGCGTTTATGAATTTTTTTTTCAATTCCAGTTTCGCACCTTTAAATAAATCTGTTGTGATCATGCATTGTACGTATCGTAAAATGTAGATTCACATATATTATATTTTCCAGGCAGCTGTAAATAAATTTCAAATTTGTTTTGTATTTTCAATGCTCTGTTTTTTATAGTTGATTTATTATCCATCTGAAGAAAAACTTGTCTTTGAAATTCCATGTTGCATCTATTGAATTCTATATCCACGTTAGATTTTCATGTTCCTGTTTTAAATTTACGGTACAAGTATTTCAAATTTAATTCCGTCTACTGAGTTCGTAAAATTCAATTCCTTTGTATCTTAAATGTATTGTAAATTTCATATCATTTTTTACAGTGTAATTGTTCCAATCACGTGGACAAAATATTTTTTGAATACTACAGAAAATCACAATATGCCGAATAAAATGTATTATTTGTATCAGTTTACGTGCCATACCGTAGGTTAAAATTTAAATTTCTTCATTATTACTATACCATAATTACAATTTTTATCTTCCATTTAATACTTTTTGACATTTAATGTTATTTTTTTTAGAAGCATAGTATTCATTCTAAATTTCGAGGTCCCTGTTTTCTCCGTGTGTAAATTACAGTGGTGCTTAATAAAAAAAAAATAGGTTACAATCAATTTGTATACCCAACGATAAACTGGAATCAAACATTTTTGCCAAATTTAGTAGATTTAGACATATTTACTTTGTCCCTGATAAGTCACACTTACCAAAATTTTGCTGGTTACATTTTTCCAAATCTTACTATCAATATTTTCCTCAAACATTCGGTAACCACCTGTTGTTATTGTCATTACAGAATCTTTAGAATATTTAAATGTGTGGGCAGTTTATATCAGGCATCTCGAGTTATTCAGTGTATAAATTATTCGAAAGAAATGTAGTTAGTGTGTCATCCCCATAAAGTGCCGTATAAATGAGACGATTTTTAGAGTTGTAATTCTTTGCTAACGGTTTGGTAACTTGGATTGAAATTTTACCAGTAAACTGGGATGTATTTTTTCTCTGTTGTAGACGGAAATCAGTTAATTGTTAAATATTCAGGTTCGTGAAAGAAATACCTGAAGTTAGGACTCGTACAGTGGCTGGGTGAAAGAAAGTTTCGCTAGGAAAATGTTTAACCATCCCTGTTTAGATATAGAAAAAAAGACTAGGGTTTGAGGGAGGAGATCCCTCGAGGCAGCCAAAACGAAGTGAATTTTCAAGGTTTTTTCGTGTTGTAACTATTTCTTCTACATTACCGAGTTTTATGTACATATTGTTACATTTCTGAATTTTCCATCTTTTTCTTTATATTCAAAAGTGGTGGTTCTACGCCACTTGCTTCAGAGACAGGTGCCGCCTGTTGCTTCACAGTGTACAACCTGGCGTCTGGTGCATTGATCTGAATCATCAGAGCCAAGAAGTTTTGATTTCTAAAATCCACACACTATGCGAGCCGAAAAATGTAAAGAAAAGTGAATATTCAAAAAATGGTACATGTTTTTAAAAAATGTCCTTTTTTCATGACATTTTTACTATAATATTTTTTAATGAAATAGTTTTTAGACGTAATTTTCACTTTAAAACTTTAGGTTTACATAGACGGAAATTATGTTATCAAAAAGAGTGCAAAATTCGAAAATGATCGATCAGATAATTTTTGAGTTATCCTGTACGAGGTTCACGAAAAAGTGGTTTTGAGGGAAACGTGTTGAATGTTTTAGACTCAAAAATGTTGTGACTGAATGTACCGACTAATCAACAATTCCAGGGCCATAAAATAGTCTCTCAACTCCCTCGTGGAGTTCATTTTCGGCCACGAGCTCTTTACGTTATGAAGGTATCCCCCCCCCCCCCCTTAACTTCTCATGCGCATGGAAATCACCGCTTTTTCTATGCTTTGAATTCTGTAAAATATTGGGGCAGACCAGTTTTTACTCTTGTTGATTCACTGAGAGAAAAAATTGACACGTGAACACTTTGATACAAAAATATACAACGATTATCGATATTTTTTCCTGATGAGAGTATTCCAATGACGAGGGCGGAACTTTACACACAATTGATACAGAGTCATGCCAAGTTTGAGTTTTTTATTTATTGAAAAATATTGGTAAAGAATGACGTTATTATTTAAACAAACTGCACTTGTTGGTGCATGGCCAATCGGTACAGGTGAATCTGGCAACTAGGCTAATTCAAAATAAAAAATCTAAAAATATACCTTTAGTATAATAAGAAAACTTTCGTAGGACCGGGTATTTTATCGAAATTTTGAAAATTACGAAAATAGCAAGCTGCAGAAAAAGAAATTTTTTTCTCGACCAGAAAACAATTTGAATAATTTGTTGATAACGTATGGATATACATATCGAGAAATCCTCTGGTCAAACGATAGAAAACTTTTAAACTATGCTCTGTCCAAAATTGAAGTAAATTGGAAATTGATTTTGAGACACGTGTTACAACGTTTCTTGAGGCGTTACGACGAGGTGACGACCCGAACAATCAGGGTTATTAAAAAAATTAATTTCGATGAAATAAGTAAGATGATTAAAAAATCGTTTCGACATTTATTTGTGTGTACATTAATTAAGATCTGTTGTGAATTTCATGGAAAAATATTAATAATTGAAGCACTTATAAACAATTTCGTGAAGGACCTTTGAGCGCGAGCCGCTCAACAGTGTATTTGATTTTGGCCACCTAGTTGATCTGAAAAAAATGGCCTATTTTTTCTTCAAATAGATAATATTGGTTAAGGCTTGACCGACCTTTTTTCGTTATCGTGTTTCGCGAAAAAATTAAATAATTAATCTACCCCTCTAAAGAATTGCCAAAGTTCGAATTTTTTCCTGGGAAACGGTTGGTGAATGAGAAACACACCTTTTTAAAACAAAAAGGTTCGTATATTGAGAGCCTTTGGAAAAATTCACCAAAAAATCCAGAAAAACAACAAAAACATGGCCGCCGGCAGATGATAACATTTTTTTCGCGACGTTTGGCGGTGGACACTCTCCAGCTTAAATGGTCCATCTGAAATCTAAAAACCGAACGGGTTATTCAAGTTAACAATAAATACGAGTCGTTGACGATCGTCGATTTTTAAAATCTTTTTTTAAACAAATAGGCGACGAATTGGAACCCGAGCATACAAAATCTATGAAAAAAGTTGTCATTTTTACGTAACTATTGAAAAAAGAGGATCAATTTTTTTAAAAAGTCAGATTGTCAACGTTCTTTAAATGTTTCTCATCGTCTCTCCTGTAAATTTGGAAAGAATCCGTCAAGTGGTGTATATTTTTTGGTGATTTTTTTAAGGCCCCCAATATATGTACCTTTGTATTGAAAAAATGCGTTTCTTGTTCACCAAACGCCTCCCAGAAAAAAATTCGGAATTTAGCCATTTTTTTCGGCCCTCTAAGTGGACGCAGCCCCGTAATTAACAACAAATACTAAATTAAGGGGGTTTATTAAAAAATTCAGTTAATATTACTAACATTAACTTAATTATAATTATATAACTCAAGTATAATCAATTAATATTATAATTTTAAAATATTAAGTTAATATTACTAATATCAACTTCATACCAATACCTAAGGGGATGTACACAAATTACGTAATGCAAAATATCCCAATTTTAACCCCCCCTATTTCGCAACGTAATTTGTAACTTTTACGTAATTTGCGATTCTTTTCATAGACATATCTAATTATGAAAGGATCGGGCTCATACTCATTTTATGAAGTATATATTTATCCAGTTTTATACCAATTTTTATGACAAAATTTTGAAAATTAACCGAAATATATATATGCCTTGACGACGAAAAAAAAATTCTCTTCATTGTCCCATCGATATCTTTATGAAAGGTTATCTGTAAATTAGAAGTCAACAATTTATCGATATCTATACAAATGTAGCTATCGTTATGCCAAGCCATTTTTTTATTTTGGTTTTTTTTTACATAATGCCGACAGTTTGGACATTTTTTTTCTATTTTCAAGGTCCTTTTTCTGTATTCGAGCAGTCTTTAAAAATAGTAATTATCAAATGTTGAGAAAGCGCATGCGTACTACCTTAGTCACTACGATTACGAAAATGTTTTCAAAAAAATTGACGATTGGTTAATAAGTTTTTAAGTATACGCTCGGACAAGGTCGAAAAAACTAGTTTCGAGAGAAACGCGTTCCAAGTTTTCGTTCAGTGTTTCTTGATAAAAAGTTATGTTTTTTCGAGAATATTAAAGTATCTAGTCGCGGGCGATATGACGGTTCTTCATCTTCATGATAGTTCACAAAATAATAAGAGCCTATTAGTGTGACGTCATTTACTTTATCTATTGCGGTGTGGCACCAAGTGTGGCATCATTTACTATATCTATTGTAAATGATGCCACACCTGTAGGGACTGAGGGCACTAACCGGTCACGCTACCTGCTCTCCCTAAAGTGACTATAACTCCGTCAATTTTCGGGCTTGTGAATAAAAATGTTGTCAACACATTTTTCAATACATTTACTTTCAAGAATAATTAAAAAAAAAAAATCCTTAAAATTTTGCTTAGGGGATGTGGGAAAGCTACTGTGCAAGTTCTTGCACAGTGACTTTCCCCCTTTACTAACACTGCGTATAGAAAGCTGTCAGCTGTCCACGGTAAAATTGCACGCGATGTTTAAATTAAAAACTTGAACATGCGGAAATTTTGCTATTTCTGGCAGTTTTTAAATCTTGACGTAACGCAAACCTTGACCGCCGCTCTCCACGTGCTCAGACCGTAACGCCTAGCCGAACCCCCCACAATTGCGTTACGCAATTTGCGTACGTCCCCTAATGAAAAAAATTTTATGAAGAGAAACGTCGGTCAAGAGTAAACTACTATTACACTGAATCACGAGAAATCGTGTACACCGTTTTGAAAAATAAGGCTTCGAGAAAAACGCGTTTAACCCTTAATAGTCACACTCGGTCTACGGGACCCAAACAAATTATTTTGATGCCATACAACTTATTTTTTCCAATAAAACATACATTTTTTATATGCGTAAGCGTTACATTCTTTCCTTCTAAATCGCACCTGCGTTGGATGAAATAAATATACTTTTTGAATGGAGTTGAAGTTTGCATCGTTGGAATGCAACGAAAATTCTTTTCAATTTCTTCTTTTCATTATTATCCAAAATTATACTTTGCAAACTTGTTCTAGATCGCTAAATAGAAGTTCTAAAAAATGTTTGCGTGATTTTCGCATCTCAATTCTACCAAAGTAAATTTGGGGAATTAAAAAAAAATCATTTTCGTTGCATTCCAACGTTGCAAACTTCAAAGTCATCTTTTTGAAAAGTCTACAGAAACCGCTATATCTATTTCAAAGTACATGGTTTCTAGATTATAAAACCATTTGTTAATTTTTTATTTTTTGTCAATAATTTTAAGAGTTGCAGCAATTTTTGTAAAAAAAGCTCATTTTTCACGGTTTTTTTTTGCATAATGTGTTCTGCATATTTAAAATTTAATTTTAAAATTCTAACCAATATTCTTGTATTAAACAAGGTTCAAATTATATCTCACTATTTTTTTCATATCGCTCAATGCATTATTTTATTATTTATAACAATTTAAAAACGCCTGGGTCCCATGGACCCAGCATGACTACGCCCATGGAAATTTATGTATGTAAAATATATGCAGAAAATATATGCTACAGATATATATATTGGTCGCATATATAGTGACAAAAAATAGAATAATACGTATATATTCAGTATATATGCACCAAATATTAGGAGTACAACTTTGCAGTGACCGTTTTACTTAGAGAGCCACTGCAGCCGAAGTAGTGGCCCTAGCTCAATAAAAAAAGTGGCATTTTAAACTAGAGGCTCTGCCAATGTAAACAATTTAAAAAAGCTAACGAATACGTGTATGCATTATAAAGTTATTGGCACTCAAACATGGCAACCTACGAGCCGAATTCTCAGCATTTGCGGGAACTGCTCCAAAGACAACAAAGGAAGGGATTTTTGCACCGGATTGTGACTGGAGATGAAAAGTGGGTTTACTACGATAATCCTAAACGCCGAAAATCATGGGGACTGCCTGGTCATATTCCGTCATCGACGCCCAAACCAAATATTCACGGATCCAAAGTGATGCTGTGTATCTGGTGGGACCAGCTGGGCGTTGTGTACTACGAGCTGCTCAAACCATCCGAAACCATCACAGGGGAACTCTACCGACGTCAGTTGATGCGCTTGAGTAAGACACTCAAAGAGAAACGGCCACAATTCAACGAAAGACATAACAAGGTGATACTGCAGCATGACAATGCCCGACCCCATGTTGCAAATGTCGTGAAAAAGTACTTGGAAACGCTGAAATGGGAGGTTTTATCCCACCCGCCGTACTCTCCAGACATTGCCCCTTCCGACTATCACTTGTTCCGGTCAATGGCACACGATTTGGCTGACCAGCACTTCGGTACTTACGAAGAAGTCAAAAATTGGGTCGATTCCTGGATTGCCTCCAAGGACCAAGACTTTTATCGACGCGGGATTCGAATGCTACCTGAAAGATGGGCCGAGGTCGTAGCTAGCGTCGGGCAGTACTTTGATTAAAAAATATGTAGCCACTTTTTTATAATAAAGCCTTAAACTTTTGAAAAAAACGGTCACTACAAAGTTGTACTCCCAATATATGGCGCATATTGGACCCATTTATTTTCGATATATTTTTCTGACCAAAAAAATATATGCTACGTATAAACACTATATATGATGCATATATGAGGCATATACGACGCATATGTTTTCGATACATTTAATCTATTTTTTTGTCAGAAAAATATATGAAAAGTGTATGCGTCATATATGACTCATATATGTGTCATTTTTGATACATATTCCTGACAAAAAATATATGCTGTGGATAAACACTACTACAGTTAAACTTAATAAAACTTAAAACTTGAACTTAAAAAACTTAACTTACGATTAAAGTACACTATTACATATAAACACTATATACATATATGCGTAGCATATATGTGGCATATATGTACCATTTATGCAGTATATATGTGGTATGTATGCAGTGTGTATGCAACATATATGCTAAATATATGTGGTATATATGCAGGGTAAATGCTACATATATCATTGATATATGATACATTGATATACAGTAATACCACGCATATACATCGCATATATAAAAACGTTACGAAAATTAGAATTTGGCACATATATGCAACATATATTTTCAATATATAGCATACATTTCACATATATTATAATTATTAATAAAATAAATTTGCAGTATATTTTTGCGTATATAAATTTCCATGGGGGATAACGTGATTCTAGCTAAGTGGGACTACTAAGGTTTAAAGTTTTACTAGCACTCTTATCGTAATCATAAGTTTACCTTCAATTTGCGATTCCTGCACGATACGTTCGACCTTCCTCTTCAATTTGAATTGTCTCAGGCGACGAACGAGTGTTCGTCATTTTCACGCTAAGCGCAACCCTTTGAAACACAGGTATAAAAAATGTGCAAAATAAAGGGTAAGTCGCAGCGGCGCGGTATATTAGGCGCATTGAAATCTCAATTCGGGCTATTCAGTCGGAGTGCCACGGTCGTGACAAGCACGACGCAAGGGAGACGAGAGTAGAAAGGATTCAAGACTTTGCTCGACAGGGTAAGGCTCTCATCGTGGATGAACGCGGCTACGTTTGTTCGCGCTCCGAGCTCTTATCGACCGGCTGTTGCGGCGCTCTGGAAAAGACGAGAGAAGAGAGCCACGAAGGAGAGTCGCCCTTGAACCAGAGACGAAAGAGATACAGCTGCGAGACGTGCAATCCTCAGGGTTGCTGCGCCGTTTACGAATATTGCGTTTCGTGCTGTCTTCAACCCGGCAAGGTAAGCGCGGTGTCGAGTAGCCGCTGTCGAATGTGCGGAACACGATCATGCAAATCTGGAAACTCCTGTGGTAGATTGATGAAGCCAATTTGCACGCTTTACAGAGTCACAGATAGAAAATGTTATACGTTATGCCCTTTCCAAATTTGAAGTGAATCGGACGAAAGGATTTTGCGATAGGGGCCGTCCATATATTACGTCATTCTAAATTTGGGGGGGGGGGGAGGTTCGTCTACGGATGACGGTAAATGATGGATGAGGGGGGGGGGGGGGGGGCGTTTCGAAATTGACGTCATTCTTGTGATACCAGTTACTTCAAAATGTACAATAGTGTATTGTACAACTAGAGTGGTTTCCCCGCATGAGTGATGAAAAATATTTTGCAAGTACCTAATGGTATTAATTATTGAACTCATTATTTATTTATTTATTACGTAAGGTTTGTCTACATTATATTCGAGAACTTCAAATAACAGCGTACCTATGAAAATAGTTCGATCGAGCTAAAATGAATATGGGGAGGATACGGAGATATTACCCGTGATCCAGGATTTGCAAGAATGGGTGAAAACTCCGTGGGCGCTATCCAAAGAAAACTAAAGAATAGGGAAGAATAATATTATTATATTAATGAAAATTGCCAAAGTACAAAATAATAAAAGATGATTCTATAACAAAATGTGGGAGCTATCCAAAGAATACTAAAGAATAGGGAAGAATAATATTATTATATTAATAAACATTGCCAAAGTACAAAATAATAAAAGATGATTCTATAACAAAATGTTTTAATGTTACCCAATTTTTCTCAAATCCGCAAATGTTTTAATTTTGCCAAACTGGTAATGATGTCAATTTTGCGAGAGGGGGGGGGGGTCATTAGGAAATGACGATAGGATGATTGTGGGGGGGGGGGGTCGAAAATCAGCAAAAATCGATGACGTAATATATGGACGGCCCCATACAAGATAAAATGCAAAAAAATAACATTTTTGGAATTAAAACATATTTGGCGCGGATTGACGTCTTAAGGGGCTATACCAGTGTGAACGCTAAAAATTTGGGTGATTTTCGGGAATTTTTTTGAAGAAAAGTACTCAATCTAATGTTTCGGAAAATTAAGAATGTATTTGACTTTATTTGACCTATATTACATAATTTTTTCATAGAAAAATATTGAGATCCAAGCGACTTATGCGCTGCCTTCGGAGGCGCCAAAAAAAGTTCCTCCACTGCTGACATGATTCCGGCCGATTGAGTAGCTCAAACCGAAAAAGGAAAAAATGTCGTTAAACTGGAAGGTATATCCTGTGCAATGACGTAGGATTTTCGAAAAATATCAAAATGTAACAAAATGGCGGAGTGATAGAAAAAAGTCTGTTTTCTTGCCTATAAAATGGTCGTTTTTTCCAATGCCAAATAGTCAATTTTCACCCAATCAAAAATATCCTACGTCATTGTAGAGTAAATATATTCAAGAGTACTCAGTTCAAATTTCAAGTCAATCGGATAATTGCTCTTTGAGTTACAATGTCAGCAAATTTGAAAAATCTCATTTCGAGAAAAACCCGTTTAAAGATTTAACTATCGATTTTTGCAAGATAAGGTGATAAGAGATAAGGCCTTGAAATTTTTGCAGGATATTCTTGAAAGTATAAACTGTCGAAAAAGTAAAAAAAAATCGATTTTTTGAAAGTGTCACACTGGTGTAGCCCCTCAAACCCTAAGTTATAGAACCATGCAATAAAAAAGATCGTATTTTTGAAATTTCAAGCTTACCCCTTCAAGCTTACCCCTTGATTCAATCAACAGATTTCACCAATTTTTTTAAGTTTGCTTTTCTTGAAAAAAAAAAATACCCATTTCCGAAATCCACGCCTCATACTTAGCCGATCGAATAAATAAAAGTCGGTTTAGCAACTCAATTTTGATCGGGTTGACTAGAAATTTTCAGAAAATATTTTTTAAATATTATATTCCGAGAATAGTCGAAAACCAAAAATTGGTATTTAAAAAAAACGTCTACTATCTACGTTCAACGAGAGAATGACACGCTTCCGAACCTAAATTCGTCCGGTATGGACAAATCCCTTAGACTCTTCACCCTCTCCACGTTGCCACGTTGGTGCAGGACCCAATGCGCAGGAGAGGAGACGGGATACTTGAACCCCCTTTTTGTTTTTTACCCCAAATTCCCCTGTCAGCCTATCAGTCGGTTTACCATGAAAAAATTCATGAACATACTTGAAATATTGCATAACATGTGCCAAAAATTATTATATCCAAATCCCATGGTAACATGCAAGGAAAGCCGTAAAGAGAAAAAGTTGCAAAGAAAACTTGGCGACGCTGGGTCGTTTAGACCCACGTGGCAACGAAGGGTTAAACTGACTTTTACCAACATTTTCATCATAATCAAATTACAGCCTTTTTCTTAATCTAAATCAACAAACAATACCTCTTACTGCTTATTTTTGCTCCCTTTAATTGTAAATCTACTCAACTCTTTTCTTTTAATTTTAATTACATTAGTCTTTCATTAACTTTACGTTGTTAGCTTTACTTATACCAAAACGATCAAGATTTGCAGGTAGCAACTATAATAAAATCTGCGTAGTCAAAAACACATAAGTATCTAATAAATTCCATATATTATTATTTATAATTTAACCAACCGTTTTGTTTTTGTTAAATAACCTTAAATCGTTTAGGTATCATAATATCGTAATGGTAATCAAGTATTTTCTTTTCATCTTAGGTTAATGATCTTTCTCAAAGTTACTGATCTCTTCTTCATCTACTTTTAAATTTTGAACTTGCTCAGTGAGTTCGGAATCCCAATGCTAATTATTCTCTTTGATGATGATTTGAGCTTTGAAGCAGGCAGTCTCTTCACAACTTGATATTTAGCGAATGCACTAATATCATCTTGAATAGGTCACTTGGAACATTTTCTGAGAGAAAAGAAAAACAATAACTACGGGACACGTGATCCGGGAGATCAACTTTCCCATGAGAACGTGTACCAAGTGTCCCCAATCAGGTTGCGGTAAAAGAGTTATATTTATAAAAAAAGCCATTTAAATCCAAGTGTTTTTCTGTGCATAACTGTAAACTACATCGATATTCACTTGTATTAAGGCTTCAGGCCACAGTAACGGTTATAAAATCATGTGCGAATTTAACAATTTTTTTCGTATGAAAAAGTGATTCACTCATAAAATTAATTACACATCTATTTAATATGAATATCAAGCTGTTAGAAAATATTAATTTTTTTTTTCGATGTAAAAAATGGCTGGCTACTGATATTTTCTCTTGTTATCTTTGTCTTTAGGCGCTCCGCGTCGTGACATTTAGCATCCACAATTTTTTACCTAGAACAAAAAACAAAAATTTTCGTCAATCTACATTAGAATACCTAGAGAAGTACGTACGGAATTTAAAAAATGTTGTTTTATTCAAAAGTTGTAGGTACTTGAATTTAAGAAATGAATGTTCAGTGAAAATTTTCGTTATAACTGCTCATAAAATGAAAAGTTTTGGATTAATTAGAAATTCCGTACGTACTTCTCTGCGAAATGCAATTAGGAACATAACTTTTAAATTTGAAGTAAATTGAGTGGAAATTGTTGAAGTTATTTGTCACGCCAATTGGAAAAAAGCTGTATCGAGAAGTTTCGAGCAGTCGGCCATTTTGTACATCGAAAAAAAATATGTATATTTTTTAACAGCTTGATATTCATACTAAATAGATGTGTAATTAATTTTATGAGCGAATTACTTTTTCATACGAAAAAAAAAGTTAAATTCGCACATGACTTTATACTGTGGCCTAAGGCCTGAAAGACTTAAACACCTAGAACAACTTCTCCAAATAACAGTATACTCAAAATTAAAGCTTATGAAAAATATGTATCTGCCGCACCAAACACCAAGTCGTCCGCCATTTGCCAAGCTGTCAAGTCCGATAGGCCTTTAGAAAGTTTGTGGGTACCATCGACACCTAATGTTGCCAATTACAAGAAATGCAATGTACATAGAAGTTTTGTAAATGTTGCGTACCGAGTCTCCCATAAGGATCAAGTTACCTCAGTCTCCCCTATATGTGTATATGTATAAGCCCTTAACTTCGTTCTCCACTGCTGTAACCTGTTGAGTCTTCATCGCTAATTACCTGTCGAGTCTTAATCTCCGCTTCCGGTAAAGTTTCAAACGCGGTAACCTGTTAATCTTCCATCGCTGTAACTTCTCAAACACATTGCTCTTAGGGAACTTTGGTCTCAGTGTACGAAACTATATCTCTGTCTCTCCTCATCTTATTCAACCGGTCGACCACAGCGTACCTGGCGACCAAATCTTGAACCTATTGCTTTTGCTTCGCCAAACGAGTCCGACCCACTAAAAAATCGCCATTTACAAAATCCTTTTGCGCCAATTCATATCCTTGGTTGCTGAACAAGCGACATAAAAAATAATTGAGGATCATTCATAAGGAAGCCAAAAGGAATTCGAGCCTTTGAAAAATAATAACTTCCGTTGCATTTCAACGATGCAAAGTTCAATCTCATAAATCGCCGGAGTTTCCAGAACTGTATGCAAGTCTGTGGTGCGGGGGAAAAAGTGCCAGACGTAACAGTGTTGCAATGGCGTTGAATGTCCGTACAGAGACGAGGGAAGAAGGAGCCAAGGAGCACGGGGGAGCGGGACCGCCGTGAGAATACACGAGGCCGGGACGAGGACGCGATCAGACCCCGGCTGCGAAACCTCGATCGTTTTCAAGCGTGCCTCGCCGCGTGTCGAACCTCAAGTGCAAGTGTACGACACGAAAATACGTACAAGGATCCGGACTCGAAACACTGCTACACTCAATATCAACGATCATCGCGTCGCGACGAGAATATTCCTAAAAATAATAATGGTGACAACTCTATCGTTGTCGTTACATCTTCTTCTACGTTGCGATTATTCATCCAGCATTATCGCCCAATCCCGTATCCTCCCCCCCCCCTTGAGACCTTTCGGCGCGCGGTTGCGGTTCAGCCTTTTTTTATTGCATTTTCCTTATCAACACCAATGCTTATATAGAAAAGCACCTTTATCAACACCAATCCTTATATAGAAATGTCACCAAGTATTCTCCCAGATATATTATAGATTTGTGCAGATTCGTCGTTGAAGCTCTCGCAGCATCGTCTATGGGATCCTAGAGGGAGGAACGTACTCCCCGCACGAGCTTGGATTTCGCGCGCCACAGGTCTTCGTAATCGATCTTCATCCCGGGATAACGTTTGCTCACAATCTCCATTACCTCGCTGCGTATGGGTTCTTGCACGGTGCCTCGAATCTGCAAAACCGAAAATTATCGTCGATCGATCCTTTTGGGCCAAACGTGTTTGGGGAAGCTTTGAAATAATTTTAGCAAATTTGTACATCAATACCAGGTGTAGAAGTATGAAACCGGATTTTTTTGGACAAAATTGCACTTCTGTTGTTTGAAAATGATAAAAAAAAAAGAATGGAGACGGCTTTCCGCGTCACATTCAATTGATCCGCGAGTTCTTGTTGACTTTGAGTATCATCTTCATCCAATAAGGCTTGCAATTCGTTGTCTGCGAACTTGTTCGGTGGTTTCCCACGCTCTTCGTTTCTCACGTCAAAATCACCGCTTTTGAATTTTTTGAACCACTCGAAACACTGTGTTTTACCAAGAGCACGTTCACCGTAAGCTTCGACAAGCATTCGATGCGATTCTGCAGCAGTTTTCTTTAAATGATAACAGAAAAACCAATGCGGTCCGCAAATCGTAGTTCGTATGCAAGAAACTCGACATGTTTAAGGTTATAGAAAAGTATACCGGTGTAGGGAACTTGGGTTGTTGTGTGTTGAAAATCTTCGTCAGCTGCTAGAGGGAGATGATGGCGCTGAAGAAGCGGTCTTACGGTCCCTAAACTCTGATGGCTAGCACCACCTATAGGGAAATTCCGGTTTCATACTTCTACACCTGGTATGTACAAATTTGCTGAAATTTAAAATACCTTGAACCCGAAATTTGAGTTAACAGATTGAATTATTTTTTTGGCGGCTTTATTTTGCTTAACCGTTAGATTACAACGAACATAGCGAACAAATCTGGAACGTACGATTTTTGCTTCGGCTTATGGGTCTGTCTCGACCACTGAAAACTCGATCTTCGAGACCTGTACGTGAGACCGCGGGCTGATCCGTCGAGTAATCGGACAGAGAGGGAGAGAGAGATTGATTGATTGATTGATGGTTTATTATATGCCTTGGAATAAACCTTTAGGCAGCAGGATACATATAAGGAAAAAAAATAAAAAATAGGATAAGGTAGTGTAAAGAAGAATACTTTGAGCTCAAAATTTGAGTTACTTAATAGATTGGATTTTTTTTTGGCGTCATTATCTCACTCAACCGTTAGACTACAACGAACCTAGCGAGCAAATCTGGAACCTACGATTTTTGCTTCGGCTAATGAGTCTGTCCCCACTAAAAACGCGCGATCTTCCAGACCTGTACGTGAGACCAGTAAAAATAGCAAAAGAATAAGATGGACGGCACACAGGCAACGTCTACAAAAATAAAGAAAAAATAGAACGAGAACAATGATATACTGGGTCAGGGAACAGCTAATGGCAAAAGAAATATTTTTAATAAATATTTTCTAACCTATAGGCGACGAGGTTCATCCAAGTAGAGGCACTTCGGAAATTTCAAGGTTCTTTTTCAAAATTCGCCCACTATTTTTTCTCACAATTTTATCAAGGCACTAAAAATAAGTTAACACACCGAATTTCAAGATTTAGTACAGTACAAGATTTAGTAACCGTTTTTTTCATCGATTCTAGGGTAAAAAAATTGAGATTTATTTTTCATCGATTTTCCATACTAAATCTTGAACGATAATGTTGAAATTTGGTGTTCGAACGTATTTCTAGTTCCGTGTCAAAATTCTGAAAATAAAAATAATGGTCCCTTGAAAAAAATGGCGGTGCTCTTGAAATCTCCGAAACGCCTCCACCTGGATGAACCTCGCAGTCAATACTCGATGGACCCCTTCGAACTATGCAACTTTTGTAGGGAAAGTTTTCTCCTAAGTTTAACCAGGTAAGAAAATATTGTTACTGTTAATAGTTGTTGCCCCACCCGATGTAAAAGTCAGATCAATACCGAAAAGTGAAGTCGAGAGTCAAGTAGAGACTCAGTAGCTGAACACAAGAGAGAGAGAGAGAGAGAGAGAGAGAGAGAGAGAGTCGTTTATTTCGTACGCTAGGTGCAAAAACTCCTAAGAGTGGCGTGCTTGTACAAATACCGTGATACAGAGTAATTTATAGTCAATGAAATAAAATCGATGAGTTATAAAAAAAACATTTCAGTCTTTAAAGCATGCCAAAGAACGGGATATTGAAAACAATTATGTATTTTGAAATGTTTGTTATACGTTATTCGATACATGGAGAGTTCTCCATTTTTCGCACACACATGCATGCTGTACGTCTCGTCTCACAAAATACGTGATGCTAAAATCGCACATTTTTCCTAGTGTGCGTTATTCGTTTTGTCTCGTCTAGTCTCGTGACGCGAAAGAATCTGCCCGATGAACCTAAAAATAGTTTTATCAATATTGCGGGGGGGGATACCTTTAGGCGAGGAAAAAATATGGTGATTTTTATTTTTTTGTAAAGGAAAGATTTCTTCACCATTTTTGAAACTGAGGGTATGGTTTGCTACAACTTTTGGCTGTTACGTAGTATTTTTTTTGTCAATCTTTAAAAATGGCGGAGGTATGGCACGGTCTTCTAAACTGCATTTTAAAAACTGACGCGACTATGAATAAAAAACTAATCGTCCGATTCTGATGAAATTTGGTATAAATCTTCCTAACCTTATGGTCTAAAACACGACTCTAAATGTTTTTGAAAATTAAAAATAAACGTTTTTCATTGGAAAATGTAGTAATTTTTTCCGGTTCAGTAGTTTCGAAGATTTTATCAAGAAGCCGGCGAAAAACGTTGTTTCGGAAAAACGCGTTTAAAGTTTGTTTGGGTTACATGAATACAATTTAAAAAAATTCGATGTATTTCGATAGTGTAATCGAATAGTAGCAGGATTGTGTAATACTTTTATATCAAGGGGAGGTACCTGAGTAAACAGCGAGAAAAACAGGTAAAGTTCGGGAATTTTTATCTCAAAAACTAATGTTTCGATTGGATCCGGGTTTTTTTAATTGGAAAATATGTACATTGAGGTATGTTTAGAATTTTTTTAAAATAAATTCGTTGACCGGAAGCGATTCAAACGCGATTATCTCGAAACATAGTTTTCAAAGTCGGTGCCAGATGTATCTCGAAAACGGTTTGTCCGATTTTGTCCAAATTTGCATAAAGTATTCTTCGATAGCTTTTCTCATTCGCCACGTATATATCCTATATATATATACGCTACATACGTAGCCCTAATATCTATAATATAAACCTATCGAAAAATGCATAAAAATAGCCTTTTTAGCGTCTAAAGCTTCAAGACCCCTTAATACAAAAAAATATCATGTAACAGTCAAAAGTAGTAATAAAACATACCCTGAGTCTAAAAAATGGCGAAGACATCTTTCCGTAAAATAAAAATCACGAAAAACAGCAATTTTCTGCTCGCCTAAAGGTATCTCCCCCTTAAAAACGTATAAAAGCGAAAGCAGAGAGAGAGAGACTGAAAAGGATCAAGACGCGACCAAAAGCCCGCACTAACCTCGGTGTATTCGCAGTCTGCGGCCGCGTAATGACAGGAGATGGCTTTCCGCGTGCGCTTCGAACGGTTGACCCCCGAGCCGTGAACGAGCAGCGGATGGAAGAAGAGCGTGTCACCCGGCTGGACCTCCAAATCAACCCAGCGCATCGAATCCGGTAGATCCTAGTCGTTAACATGGTGGGGCGGACGTTAAGGGGCTATACCAGTGTGACACTCAAAACATTTTTTTTTGTTGCCTTTTTCGACCGTTCATACTTTCAAGAATATCATTATCATTTATATCAATATCATTTTATCTTGCAAAAATTGATAGTTAAATCTTTAAACGCGTTTTTCTCGAAATGAGATTTTTCAAATTTGCCGACATTGTAACTCAAAGAGCAATTATCCGATTGACTTGAAATTTGAACTGAGTACTCTTGAATATATTTATTTACTCTACAATGACGTAGGATATTTTTGATTGGATGAAAATTGACGATTTGGCATTGAAAAAAAAAACGACCATTCTATAGGCAAGAAAACAAACTTTTTTTCGTAACTACGCCATTTTGTTAGATTTTGATACTTTTCGAAAATCCTACGTAATTGTGCAGGAAATACCTTCCAGTTCAACGACATTTTTTCCTTTTTCGGTTTCAGCTACTCAATCGGCCGGAATCATGTCAGCAGTGTAGGAACTTTTTTTTGGTGCCTCCGAAGGCAGCGCATAAGTCGCTTGGATCTCAATATTTTTCGATGAAACAATTATATAATATAGGTCAAATATAGCCAAATTTTTTCTTAATTTTCCGAAACATTTAATTGAGTACTTTTCTTCCAAAAAATTTACGAAAATCAACCAAATGTTCAGCGTTCACACTGGTATAGCCCCTTAAAGACGAAGCGCCTCTGCTCGTGGGACTCGCACGAAAGGAAAAAAAAAGGGTCACCTGAATCTCGTGGTACAATTTATTGACGGGACCCGAGGCCGATTCGTTTGGATAGCCGTGCGGAAACAAGTGGCCGGGAAGGTGAGAACCGGGTGACACGTAGAGACATCCGTTGAGAGTGTCGCAAGGTTCGATGGCGGTCCAAGTGGCGACGATACGATCGGCCGGTCGAAATGGAAAGTAGTACAGGTCCTGATGAGGAGGATGCCTGGCGGACCCAGCGGTTAGCTCGACAAAGCTAGAGGGTGGTCTCCAATAGAGATGACACTCACCTGCTGCTCTTCGAGCCCGCATCAGGAGGTTTCGCTATCAGCATGCTGTGCATCGCCATTATGCTCGCTCCTGTAAACGACTCGACGATATCCAAGAGCGGCTTGTACTCGAAGTACTCGCGGAAGACGTCGTCGTAATTCAGATCCTGGATCTTGTTGACCAAGGATCGGTTGGTCACGTCACGCATCACGATCATCCCATCCCTCGGCGCCTTTCCCGAGACTATGTCATCGAATCTGCATAGCCACGACAATCGTCACGATTCTGCCTATCGGGTATGCGTTGGTGTTTCACCAAATTTGCAATAGTATGGCGAGTGGCAACTGCTGGGAGAGCAATGGAGACAGGAGGGAATGTATCGGTAGTGGGAGTAGGTCAAAACCATGACGAAATGGCGTCTGTTAGCCATCTTGATGCGGCACTTGCGTCGTTTATGAGCGCCGCCTGCAGCCACTTGCTGGGCAGTCTGCAGACCCAAGTGGAAAACGTAACTCATCACCGCCTACCACGAGCTAGTAAAGTGATGTTTAGAATCGCCATTAGCTAGCCGACTTAGCGATTGACTACCCAACCTTGTAACGCTTTGGTCCTCTAGTGACTGAATACAAAAAATTACATGGTGACTGGATAGGAAGAAATATCTCACGGTTGTATTGCATTTCTGACCTAGCCATGACCTAGTTTTTTCAGCTAGCGACTGGGAACGAAAAATTAGGTGGTGATTAGATATTTAAAAAAATGTTCGGCGATATATTTAAATTTTCGTGATTTTTTTTGTACATTATTTACATCATTTGACTCTTTTACGATATTCTTCGTTGTTCATTAATTAGGATTATGATATTTGCGCTGTAAATATATCAATGGTTCAATTTTAAATTATCTCCGACAAGCGCTTACGCCGTAACGTGGTTCCGATCCCGGGACCTCTGGATGATGAGTTGTAACGTTGTCCACTGAGCCAGTTCTACTTGTTTAATTTCTGAATTTTCTTATCGTCTACATATGTGACACTATACAATGTCAGATTATTGAAAAATGAGTGGATTAACAAATTTAAATAACATTATCGGATCAATGACTCGATTGCGTTCGCATTGAGAGCGATAATCGCATAGAATTACATAACCTTAAATTGTATTTGCACCATCATTTATTCCGGCTAGTGCGGCCGCAGTTGGGAAGTGTTGGCTAGATCATCGCGATATACCGACTTGAGGATTTTATTCATTCGCAACGTCATCTGTAACTCAAGTTGCTTAGCCAACCATGAGCCAGTCGCTCGATGCAACTACACGTAGTCACATAACCACATAACCACATTTTGTTATTTGTGACCAAGATCGGCTGGGCAGTAACTAGCCAACGGGTGCACTAGGGTGGTCCTTATTTGGGGTGTTTTTGAATTTTCCTGCGGACAAGGCGGAAAAAGTTTTCAAATAAATAAATAAAAAAGTACGCTGAAGCTGGAGTCTGTAGGGCAACTCAAAGTACTCTCGCCAAGGCCGTGAATTTTCCCATTTAATTTCAATGGAAACTCGGGCCTACTACACTTTTTTTTTGCCCCCACCTAAATAGTATTTTGAAAAATCTGACACTTGGTATATATCTTTCCAATAGTCATAGGTATTCTACAAAAAATTGGGCGATTTACAACGATGGAATTTTCAAAGTACTAGCGCGTCAAAGTTGCGTCTTGAAGTGAAAAATCATCATTTAACGAAATAAATGGATTAATAAATAATATTAAACAATTAGATATACTTATATGAGTTTGTACACATTGTATGAACCAAGAATTGTTACATTAAACAATTCTTGTAGCTTGTTTAAAACAATTAAACAATTGTGCGATTACAAATTGATAGACAAACGAATTTTTGAAGTATCGTTAAACAAATTCAGGAATCATTTGTGGTACCTAACTGTTGCACTGGCATTTTTTGATGAAACATTGTCGAATGAAACGAAAAGACAAATGGTGTCTAGGCTGAGCATCATTAACGACGAAATAGATTGTCCGAAACGAGTGGAAGTACGTGACATAGCAAGTTTGCGTAATTTAACTGTCAAGACATTCGTTCCGTCTCAAGCGCGGAAATTTTTCGAACGTTTTGACATAAAACAAGATTTTTTAAAGAGTGATCCAACACAGTGGCCGAAAGATCATAATTATAAAACAGGCTTTCAGCTCGTAAAACATCTAAAAGTTGTAAACGATATTGCGGAGAGAGCAGTTAAATTAACTCAAGACTACAACGAAATTTTATCGAAAGATGATGCGCAAAAACAATTCATTTTACAAATCGTATTCGAGAATCGAGCGCAATTTCCTGATGCTCGGAAACGTACCGTACTAAGAGATTTATAGATCATGTAAACTCATTGTACCATAGTTGTTTGATCTAAGCTGTGTAAATAAAAATGCAATTGTAAATACGAGTAAAAATAATGTGTCTCGTCATAATTACTGCAACATGTTTAATGTAACAATTCTTAGTTCATACAATTTGTAAAAACTCATGTAAGTATATCTAATTGTTTAATATTATTTATTAATCCATTTATTTCGTTAAATTATGATTTTTTACTTCAAGACGCAACTTTGACACGCTGGTACTTTGAAAATGTCATCGTTGTAAATCGCCCAATTTTTTGTAGAATACCTATGACTATAGGAAAGATATATGTCAAGTTTCAGATTGTTCAAAATGCTATTTAGGTGGGGGCAAAAAAAGTGTAGTAGGTCCGAGTTTCCATTGAAATGAAATGGGAAAATTCATAGCCTTGGCGGGAGTACTTTGAGTTGACCTACAGGTACGCCTTAGCGTACTTTTTAATTTATTCATTTGAAAACTTTTTCCGCCTTGTCCGCAGGAAAATTCAAAAACACCCCAAATAAGGACCACCCTAGGGTGCATAGCATCAGTTAGCTGGCTAAGTCATGGCGAGATACCTACTTGAGAATTTTTGCATTCGCAACGCCATCTGTAACTAAAGTTGCTTAGCCAGCCATGAGCCAATCGCTCGATGGAACTACATGTAGTCACATAACCACACTTTGTAATTTGTGACCAAGATAGACTGGGCAGTGACTACCCAAGGAGCGCATAGCCGCAGTTAGCTAGTGTTGGCTAGGTCATGGCGTCATGCCCACTTGAGATTTTTTTTCTTTTGCAAAGCCATCTGAAACTTACGTTAGCTAGCCAGCCATGAGTCATTCACTCGATGGAACTATACGTAGTCACATAACCTCACTTTGTCATTTGTGACCAAGATCAGCTGGGCAGTGACTAGACAGTGAGCTAGATAACAAAACATTCACAATATTACTAGCTCGTAGCGAGCCAACCATTGGTCAGTCGTATGATCTCAATTGGGCGAGCCACTTACGAGATCGTAGCTCAGACAGGCTAGCTCAATTTCTTCTCTGGGATGCGTTGGCTTAATACGCGTCGGGCGAGTGATGCTCTGAGAAATGTAAATGCGGTGCCATACATTGCCGGGCTTGTGGAAGAGTAGCTAAAGGCACTTCCGGTATCTACACTACCGGCGAAAAGTTTTCGGACAAAAGTTTAAAAGAGTGTCGGAACGGTTTTCTATGCTATTTTGCCGATAGTTGACCTAGGCCAATTTAATAAACGGCATTTTAAAGAGGCGGGATTTACCTTAATTTGGGCTTTTTTCAAAAAATTTTACGACTTTTTTTTACAATTAGCACCCGGTTTTGAAAACGACCATTTTTCGTCGTTTTTCTGTTCCTTTTTGAGTGGACCTTGTTTGCAGTAAATTTTTTTTTGGAAAATGTTGGAGTGTTTCTTTCAAAGATTTTTGTCGGAAAAACTTGAGAGGATGCCGCGTGTGGTGAAGAGCGGCTGTCGGCGAGAGGTTTCTTAGACGAGACCAAAGTTTAATATGCAAGTCAAAAATTTTATTATATTATTGTTATGGTATTCAGATAAATCGAACTTTGACCGGAAATATGAAAAAAAAATTTCGAAAAAAAATCTGAAAAAATTCTCGTGAACTCACAAGAAGTAATGCAACTTTTTTGCTGTCTTGAGGTTTTGTTGTAAATCTCATCGTTTTCGTACTCCGGAGCAATTCTCAAATTATCTATTTTTTCACAAAAAACGAAATATTGTTGCAAAAAAAAATCGTAGTAATTTTTTTTAACACAAAATTAAAGCTTTGACTTCCCCTCGTAACATTTTTTTTTACGGCAAACGGGATCCACTCAAAAAGGAACAAAAACGACGAAAAATGGTCGTTTCCAAAACCGGGTGCTAATTGTAAAAAAAAAAGTCGTAAAATTTTTTGAAAAAAGCCGGCGAAATGGCATAGAAAACCGTTCCGGCACTCTTTTAAACTTTTGTCCGCAAACTTCTCGCCGGTAGTGTACGTCATGCTGCAGTGCCGGAAATTGACTAAACCCTTACTTGCCACGCTTCTGTAGAATACACATCATCAATACATTTTCGCATCACACATTAAGAAAAAAAGTAGTGGGGTTGTTTCGAACCCGACAGTGGCAAGTAAGGGTGATGTTGGGAGCGAGTGTCATCTTGAGGCGGCACTTTTCAAATGTGGTCGCGCCCAATGGTACCACATTCGTCTTAGCCTTGCATTCACACTCGTAGTCGTCCGAATGCAATGTAATGCTGAATGTGACAACCTTGGACGCGAAGTAATTCTTCGGCCTCCGCACATGCTGCGTGCAATATTTTGGGTGTTCCGGATTGGTCGCCCCGCCGACTTCGTTAAAGTTTTTTTCGTGGCTTTGTGTCATCGTGCGCAGAGAAATTATCATTCTTCTGCCATTACATTGCACTGGATCGAAGACATATAGCCATGAGGTTGTATACCGAATAGGCGGCCCAACCCATGGTGAAGAGAACGTTGAAATTGAATATCCAGGCATGCGTGTGCACGTGCACGCATAGAAACCAATAGCTCGTTGATACGTAGCTGTTCATCAATAATTGTGAGATGGGTGTTGGGCATGCCCGCGCGAAGGACGAACCGTGGGATGCGTAGAATGGTAGGGTGGGTGCTGGTCTCGTTTTGTCGATTTTTTTTTTCTCAAACAAACCCAAACGAACGCAAATAAATCATAAGGTGCTTAGTGAGGTGGGTGCTGAGTTATCTCGTTTGGGTTTTCTGTGGATTCGAACAAACGAACAAATAGCCCCCTATAAATAAAATACACCGAAACAAATAAGCCGAAACAAACAGACCCTACCAATGCAATCGACCCAAACAAACAGACCCCAGCAAACAAACCCAAACCACCTTTTATCAGCATCCGATAATAGTGGGATGATCGTTAAGCATATCCCGTAAGTACGTTTCGAATCCCGAGATGCATAGACTGGTGCGGCGGCTCCTCGTTCTATTTGCTTCGAATTTTTCACCCTCAAAGAAACACGGCACTACCTGCCGAACCCAAACGAGCAAACCCGATGACCATTCCAATGCGTCGCGTACCTGAGACGGAACACCACGCGTTCCATTTATACGGATGAGATTAGAATCTAGGAAACTATAAATAACCCGAACGGAGGATCTTGATAAGTGACCTCCGGAAACAGGGACCGAGTTCAATTTATTTCTGAAGTATGGCTTGTTCGGAATAGGCTATTTCACTCTATGTAAGAAAAATACTAAAAATGTATAAATAAGGTAATTTTCGCAATAAGCATGGTTTTAATTTATAAAAACACAAAATAAATTTTATAATTCATTTTAAAAAAATAACGTTTTCTATCTGTTCAACGAACATGCGAAACGGTAGCCGCCATGATGGATTCCGACGTGACGTCATTGACACAGTAAACAAAGAAAGTGGCAGACGTGTCACTCTCTAACCTGTGAAAGAAAGCGTCAACAACTACATATTCTCGTTTGTCATAGTTAATTCTAAATTTTCAAATAGTTGTCTGTACTTCAAAAAAGAACAAATGAGTTTTCTTTGGACTATGACTGGATCTCTTCTCGTAAGTTTTAACCAAGTCTTCCTCATATTTATATCAATGTGCATTTCAATCCACAACTTTCCCGGTGTTTTTACACTAGTATTCTTACATTGAGGTACAACGCACCGTTGATAGGGATTGTAACTCACTTTTAACCAACAAAATTTACGTATTCACAATTGGCGCAGCGTCGGCGTTTACTACGCAAGTGACGTCATGAAGCAACATGGCGGCTAGCGTTTTCGCGCGGAAATTTGAAACGTAAAATTCAAATGCATTTTTATGGCACTTATCAATTTCATAAAATAGAAATAAAAATTCTAGTAGTTTATTACCTCCAAAATGAGACAACTTTCAAAAAAAGGTATGAACCCTATTACAGCCAATATTTTTGGTAATGCCTGTCGCGAGAATTCAATTTGAGATTTTGAAAATAATGGAAATTGGGTTAAGGCCTTATATATGCGAAAAATTTCAAAATTAATCATTTTTTTATTCCATTAGCCTGAACGGTGAGGAATATTTTAAGCTTCGCAGAATTGTAAAATTCCAAAAACAAGGTAAGATTGCATTTATAATATATAACGCGCGGCGCGCCCGACCGCCAACTTCAAAACCGATTTTCCACGATTCACTTTTTTTAACCTTGTGAAAGTTCTTTCTCTTGAACGAAGGTTCGGATCGCTTTGGCATTTTTACAACATCTTCTTAGTATCATCACCTATCGTGTGAAGCACAGAAACAAAAATTTCAATGAGACAAAAAAATATAAAATATAATATACTGACAGAATATTGAGTAAAAAAAATGTTGAGTTTCGAATTTTTATTATAATAATTTTTTTTAAATAATATTGTTGGTTCACACTGAAGATACATTCATTATGCAATTATAAATATGTTCATTTTTTTTTGACACACATCGATGTCGAGAACGTTCAACATCAACGCGCGCGCAAAAAAAAATACATTGCTTTATTATGTTATATCTCCGCCATTGGTTAATATTTCTGATTTTTTTTACATATACTTAACCATGTACATAAATTATCTGTAAAAAAATGTTGTCAATATATGCGTCATTTTTTTTTAATCGCGTCTAGAAAAGTACCTTCGAAAATCGGCGAAATCGCGTATGTAAGGCCTTAAAACGGGTAATAGTTTTCGCAACTCCTTCTGCGAGCTTATAGAAAAAGAAGTGTTATGGTCGGATACAAAAAAATGTTATTTTCAAGATTTTGCTACACATCAATTGAGATCCCCATCTGAAGCATCGACTCGCAAAATTTTACACTTATAGGTTTAAGGGTTTAGAAGCTGCGAGGCTGCACCATACGGACGGGTATGTCGAAGTTGTAAGGAATCTTCCTATGACTGCAGAACCCAAAAAAGAGGTTTTTGCCCCCCTAGTGCGATAAACTAAGTCACGGAGTAAAGTGAGTTAAAACGGGAGGTATTTTCCTCACTGGTGCGATAGAGTATGTCACAAAGATGTTTTTTTTTCGCACTATAGTGCGCGGTAAAGTAAGCCATACGATGAATCCATGAGAAATAAGCCACTCGTCGGACGCTTAACAAATATCGAAAATCGATCTTTCGAGGCAGTCGTTGCAGAAAAAACGTTTACCAACGTGCCACGCGCGTTCAGCTGAGCGTCTCTCCAATAAAACAAAACAGAGACGAGTCATTTTAACCAATAGGGCTCGATAAACGCATATGCCCCGCAACGAAATAATTTTAAAGCTGCCTGCTGTATCCGTAAAGGGAGACTTCCTGTCTAAAGTCGCAGAGATGCGGACTTCGACAATTTTTTATGGACACCTAGTTGATACAATGAGAATTCCATTGGTTGACATTTATTCTACCCATCTTCAAGTATCTTTACAATTTTTTTCCCATCATTTTGTAGCAGCATGGCGACAATATTTTTTAATAACAATATTTTTTAATTAATTCATCATCAAAATGACGGAGCAGTGGCAGAGTGTTACAGCAAGGTCGCCGCGGGAGTTGCGAATCGGCGTGCAGTCTAATTTCCCGTAGACTTTGATTTGCAAAAAAGTTCAAACGTTTATTCAGTTAGAACATGTATAGTTTCTATGTGATGGTAACTAAAATAAATAAAATGAAAATTTAAGAAAATGGCACGCATTTACGAAAAAAATCAACATTTCACGCAACATTCCGGTAAAATGTGGATAAAAAAGTAGTTTGTTTCCAATTTTTGAAAAACAATTCTCGTCAAGTAGCAGGTACGAATATTATCAATATTTCTACCAAGTTGCAACTTAAGCTTAAGGGGTGAGGGATGAGATGCAGTCAGAGGCGTGAAAAACGAGCATTTTCAATCATTTTTTTAATCGTAATTAAGTTCGTTTTATAAAAGTGATTACACAGACTTTTTATGTTATATTTCAACTTCACATGTACAAATTTTCAAAGAAAAATATTGATTATTTATAAAAATATCGCCATCTTTGTCGGACCCCCTTCGGCATGTAGTGCTTTACGGTGACCGTCATAAAATTTTACTGGATCATCTGAAATGAAAAAAAAACCCGAAAAAATCATAAGTTTAATAATAAATCCTAATCCTATTATCCTTGATAATAAATCCTAATCCTATTATCCTTAATAATAAATCATAATCCTATAATCGAAGCTTTTTTTCAAAAAATTAACAAAATGGCGGCTTTCGACAGTCAACTTTCGATTGTCGACCAAAAAATCGCTCGTTCATTGTTAAAAAAAATATAAATTTTCAACAAAAATGAAAATCCTTCGATTAAGGACTAGTTTTTAATGCTATCAATAAGCACACCAAATTTCATCAAAATCCATCGAGTAGCATTTGAATTATAGTGGTTATCGACTTGAAAAACATAGTTTCGAGAAAAACGCGTTTAAAGTTTTTCGATGTGGGTACGGTATAATATGTTTGTAAAACTTTGAGCTCGATGGATGAAGCTAAACTTTTTTATGTATTTTGATCCGCTGAATCCTAATGTGACAATTTTTTGCCGTAAAGTCGAGCGTTCAATTCTTTATAGCCAATTGTTAAAACAATTTTGCAAAAAATTAAAGTTCTTCAGAATGAATTATTATTTTTTAAACATTTTGGGCAATTTTAAAACGAAAGTATTCTTTATAAAATTTTGCTAATGTTCATAGTTTTTTAGTAATACATTTTTGAACATTTCTGAAAGAGTTTTCCAATTTTACACTTGATTTATGTATAGAAATAGTAATTAAAAAATTACTTACATCGAATCATCTATTCCTAGCTCATACAATAGGGCTTCTGTCGATGTGGAAGCTTCAAAAATATCAATTTGTTGTTGTCTTCGAAGCATTCTGCCTTCCCGGGTATCAACGTTTGCGCGTTTGCGCCATGGGGACCCGACGTCCCTTCACTAATTTTGAGATATCCCGAAAATTATTCATCGGTTTGACTTAAACTTTTCAGGAAATATTTTCGAAACATCATACTTCAAGAAAATGTATTTAAAAAAAATCGATTTTTTTCAAAATTCTGACTGCATCTCACCCCTTAATAGTTTTTGAGTAATCCTGCACGCCAATTTCGATAATGCAGTTTTGAGAAAAACGCGTTTGAAGTTCAGGCCCGCTCCGAATCCAAGCGGCGAGGCACAGCGTTGACGGACTGTAACGTTTGAAGTTTTTCGAATTTCGCTTTGAAACTTTATGAAAACATTCTACATATATAGTTCTATCGTTGAAAGAAAAAAAAAGAAATCGATTTTTTGATCATTGTAAATGTATATCCCGCCTTAAATCGTCGCTTCAATGATTGGCATTTGTTTTTACCTTTTAGCAACATTTTACATCGAAGCACATAGAGGGTTTTTTTTATATATTCAAAACTTTTCCCGAAACAATTATTTTTGACGATGTTCTTTTTCACCGAAAACATTTGTTACATCCCAGCCGATATGCAGGGGACACTCGTCCCTCGGTTATCCCCAGTGTCCGCATTTGCCGTCACAAGTCTCTTGTACATATCAAAAAATCTCGGCATGCAACTCGTAACAGCACAAAAGGGAAGGCTGTGGGTACGTTTGTCACGCATATACAAAGCACAACCATAAAATAATATTTATGAGCGAGACATTATTTCCATCTCCAATACAGCACTTGGCAATGAAAAGGGTCTTCGACAGTTTCCAATATCTTAAGACCCAAACACTGCGCCAGGAACAACACCCAACACGAACCACATGGCCCGGTCATAAAACTGGCCTGGTCATAAAACTGCCACGTAACCGAAGCGATAGGAACGCGGCGCTAGATGAATTTCTTCGAAGGCTCAATCGCAACGGCGTTTGTTTCATCGCGACGTAATAATGATTGCATATCATCCAATCCCGATAACCAAACTAGGCTACACGTACCACTGTGACCAATGACAAGAAAGAGAAAAGGTCAGCTCTTTCCTCAGCCAACCAAGAAAGAGGATTCCCAAAAATAATTTTCCTCGCCGTCCGCCACTCAAATAAAAAAAAGGGGAATTAGAAATGATCAGGTGGTAGCAGTCTACCGTCAGTCGCTACCAGTCAGCTCTTCAGGTACCCCCCAAAAAAAAATCGTTCTGAAATACAGTCAAACCTCGATATAACGAAATCCTCGATATAACGAAGATTTGGCCATTCCCTTCCGATTAACACTCGAAACCTTGATACAACGACATAATAATATACATTATCCTCTAATTGTTAATTGCTTGTAAACATTTCTCTAATTTAAACCTTTCTTGCTTTAACAAATTTCCCTATATTTATAGTACTAATATATATTTTTTAAAGAATATTTTAAGGGGTAAGGCCGAAATAGAATTTTCAAAAAATCGATTTTTTTTTCGCTAAAACGGTGCTTTATCATCATGAGAATAAGTTAGTATTCGATTTATAGCAAGAACATTTCTTTTTCACTGACTTTGAGCGGATAACGTAAGCCCACCTCTGGCACGGCCATAGAGTACCTAAAACTTTAAGCGCGTTTTTCTCGAAACATCTTTTTTCCAATTGGCGTGACAAATAACTTCAACAATTTTCACTCGATTTACTTCAAATTTGAAAGTTATGTTCCTAATTGCATTTCGCAGAGAAGCACGTACGGAATTTCTGATTGATCGAAAACTTTTCATTTTATGAGCAGTTTAATACGAAATTTTTCACTGAAAATTCATTCAAATACCTAGAACTTTTGAATAAAACAATATTTTTCAAATTCCGTACGTACTTCTCTAGGTATTCTAATGTAGATTGACGAGAATTTTTGTTTTTTGTTCTAGGTCAATAATTGTGGATGCTACATGTCATGCCGCGGAACGCCTAAAAAAAGATAACAAAAGAAAATATTAGTCGGCCATTTTGGACGTCGAATTTTTTTTAAATATTTTCTAACAGCTTCATATTCATACTAAATAGATGTGTAATTAATTTTATGAGTGAATCACTTTTTCATACGAAAACAAAAGTTAAACTCGCACATGATTTGATACCCGTTACTGTGGCCTGACCGCTTAATGATATTAAATTACGTCAAGAATGAATTATAACTTTTTTCGTTTCAATTCAGAGGTTACCTTGTTAGCCTCAGACATTATTTTGCCCTTTGAAAACCTTCTTATTTTTGCCAATTCTTATGAAATTCAAGTCAATTGATCCGTAATTGAATTCCTACTAACATTCACCTTTCACCCCATCCCGTGCATTGCGTTAGGCACAGATGAAAGATTTTCCAAACATGCACCATTCTACCAATAACCGATATTTTTCGATTTCCGTACGTAATTCGAAAGCGAATCTTATCCAGAACTTTCAATTCTTTAAAATCCCCTTTCTGGGTAAAATGATGGAAGAAAACTCTTGCCAGCCGCAGGACACTATCAGACAAATCTGGCTCGCTTTATCCGGCTTCAGCTTCACCACTTTGTTACAAAATTTTGTGAAATTTTTTTTAAAGATACTTGAAAATATGTAGAATAAATGCCACAAATCAAAATTTCCATGCTATCAACTAGGTATACATAAAAAATCGTCAAATTGCACCTTTCTTTACGGGCTCTAGACTAGTCTCCCTTTACGGAAAAAGCGGGAGGCGGTAAAATTATTTCGATATTAGTCAAATTGTCTCGTCTCCGTATTGATTTATTGAAGACACCCTCAGCTGAACGCGCGTGGCGCGTTGTTAAAAGTTTTTCTCCAACCCCTGCCTCAGAAGTTCAATGTTCGATATTTGTTAAGTGTCCGACGAGTGGCTTATTTCTCAAGGATTCATCGTATGGCTTACTTTGTCGCGCAATATGGTGCGAAAAAAAACAACTTTGTGGCTTACTCTGTCGCACGGATGAGGAAAATCCGTCGCGCTATGACTCGCTTTACTTCGTGACTTAATTTATCGCATTAGAGGGGCGTTAAACTTTTTTTGGGGTTCTGTAGTCATAAAAAGATCCCTTATAACTTCAACTTGTTCGTCCATATGGTGCAGCCTCACAGCTTCTATATCCTTAGATCTATATGCGTGAAATTCTACGGCTCGATACTTCAGATTGCGATCTCAATTGATTTGTAGCAAAATCTTGAAAATAACATGTTTTTATCCGACCATAACACTTTTTACAAGCATTTATTCAACTTGACGTGGTGTGAAAAGCAAAACAGAAAATCGATATTTCACCCATTTCCCGACTACTTAAAGTTCTAAAATTGTGGAAACATGCATCTAAGAGGTGACAATGGTTGATGCAACCTAAAAAAAATAAACAGAACTTGACTTTCTGTGAGATGTAAAACGGAGAATCGATATTTCCCCCGCATTCCGAATACTTCGTGCTCTGAAATTTTTGAAACATGCATCTAAGAGGTGACAGCGCATAGTACGACTTAAAAAAATAAAAACAATAACTTGACTTTCTGTGAGATGCAAAACGGAAAATCAATATTTCACTCACTTCCCGACTACTTAGAGCTCTGAAATTTTGCAAGCATGCATCCAAGAGGTGACAATCCATGATTCAACTTAGAAAAAAAATAATAAAAATAACGTAACTTTCTGTGAGATGCAAAACGGAAAATCGATATTTCACCCACTTCCCGACTACTTAGAGCTCTGAACTTTCGCAAACATGCCTCCAAGAGGTGACAATGCATGATTCAACTTAGAAAAAAAATAAAAATAACTTGACGTTCTGTGAGATGCAAAACGGAAAATCGATATTTCACTCACCTCCCGACTAATGATCGTGAGAACTCTGAAATTGTTCAAACATGCATCTAAGAGGTGACAATGCATAATTCAACTTGGACAAAAAACAACGACTTTCTGTGAGATGCAAAATGGAAAATCGATATTTCATCCACTTCCCGACTACTTAGAGCTCTGAAATTTTGCAATCATGCACCCAAGAGGTGACAATGCATGATTCAACTTAGAAAAGAAAATAATAAAAATAACTTAACTGTCTGTGAGATACAAAACGGAAAATCGATATTTCACCTACTTTCCGACGACATAGAGCTCTGAAATTTTACAAATATGCCTCCAAGAGGTGACAATGCATGATTCAACTTAGAAAAAAAATAAAAATAACTTCACTTTCTGTAAGATGCAAAACGGAAAATCGATGTTTCACCCACCTCCCGACTACTGATCGTGAGAACTCTGAAATTTTTCAAACATGCATCTAAGAGGTGACAATGCATAATTCAACTTGAATAAAAAAAACGACTTTCTGTGAGATGCAAAACAGAAAATCGATATTTCACCCACTTCCCGACTACTTAGAGCTCTGAAATTTTGCAAGCATGCATCCAAGAGGTGACAATCCATTATTCAACTTAGAAAAAAAAAATAACTTAACTTTCTGTGAGATGCAAAACGGTAAATCGATATTTCACCCACTTCCCGACTACTTAGAGCTCTGAAATTTTGCAAAAATTCCTCCAAGAGGTGACAATGCATGATTTAACTCAAAAAAATAACTTGACTTTCTGTGAGATGCAAAACGGAAAATCGATATTTCACCCACTTCCCGACTACTTAGAGCTCTGAAATTTTGCAAGCATGCATCCCAGAGGTGACAATCCATGATTCAACTTAGAAAAAAATAATAAAAATAACTTAACTTTCTGTGAGATGCAAAACGAAAAATCGATATTTCACCCACTTCCCAACTACTTAGAGCTCTGAAATTTTGCAAAAATGCCTCCAAGAGGTGAAAATGCATGATTCAACTCAGAAAAAAATAAAAATAACTTGACTTTCTGTGAGATGCAAAACGGAAAATCTATATTTCGCCCACTTCCCGACCACTTAGAGCTCTGAAATTTTGCAAGCGTGGATCTAAGAGGTGACAATGCATGATTCACCTTTAAAAAGTTGAATCATTGCAATAATGAAGCGTTAGTAGAAATTAACAGAATGAGAAAAATAGAGCTAAACTACATGAAAAGTGCATGAGAACATATGAATTGGATCTAAGTGCTTTCGGATCGCACAATCGTTAAAAGGGTCCAATAGGTAAAACAGGTTAAAAAGTAAGCTAAAAGTCCAATAGGTGGTGAGCCAACATCTACGATAGATTCCACCTATCACAGTTCTCCGGGATTTCTCCTGACAATCAACCAATAATAACACCGGTTTGTTTGGAAGAATTAATCCCTCTTTGCCAAACTTTTCGAGCTCTGGTAAAATCAATTAAAGACTAAAAAGTAGAAAATAATTTAAATGTAAAAAATAATTTTTGAAAAACAAGCTTCCATTTAATGTACTAAAAAGTAGAAAAGAATTTGCTTACGGAGTCATATATATATGACTGTGAATAAAAGCTTGGGGCGCTTAAAATTTCGATACATAATCTTTAATTTACATGAATCTGTTAACATCTAAACTGTACTTAGTTTACTGTAAAAAAACCTTGGATTTCTTAAATAAAAATCCTGAAACAGTATAAACGGGTGATAATAATTTTGCTAATTACTATTGTGCCAAATTAAATACGGTTAATGAAGCTGAATTGATCGAATTTATCAAACATTTAAAAACTTGAACGCTCCAAGTTTTTATTTATAGTCACATATAGGGGACTTGGTGAAAAAAATTATTTTCTACTTTTCATACATTACATAAAAGCTTGATTTTGAAAAATTGTTTTTTATATATTTATATATAAGCTCGTAGAAAGAGCTGCGAATACTAGTGCCCATTTTAATTACATTTTAATTATTTGATATTTGCATTTCATTTATTTTCATTTGATGAAAACCGATATTTTTCCATTTCCAATGTACAATACTTCGAAGGCAAATCTTATCTAGAACTTAAATTTTTCGGAATTTTCGTTCCGGCTAAAAAGATGGAGAACAGCTCTTGCCGGCCTATCAGCAAAAACGGTGACTCGCTTCATTCAGCTTCAACGTCGCCATTTTGTCACAAAATCTTGTGACCAAAATTGTAAAGATACTTGAAGATATGTACACTGTAAAAAATGATATGAAATTTACAATACACTTAAGATACAAAGGAATTGAATTTTACGAACTCAGTAGATGAAATTAAATTTGTTGAGCAATTAATGATTGTTGAGCAATTAATGATTGAAGTTCGGGTCTTATATACAGGCGACACAGCAAAAGCTTCATGAGAACTCTAATACTACTGTCGCAACATAATAAAAATAGTAAGAATTGAATGGAAATAGGCAGAAAAAATTCTTCAGATTTTTATGAAGAATTCCAACGAAGAGTACAGTGTTTTGTCTGTTTCGTTATCGAGATATTCGTGAAATAAAACAGGAAATTTCACCTGATTCGCGTAAAACGATAAAGCGCCCTACGGCACGTGGCAACGCTGCTGTTAAGTCAGCCATTTTGAATAGGCGCCAAAATTTGAAACTCACAAACTATTTCTTCCTTGCTATAAATTTCTTATCGCGGTTTCATAAAGAGTATTTAAATATTTAGAATCATTCTTTACGGAAGCTGCAGTGCATGTGTTTCGACATAACCTTCAAATCAATTACGCGTCGTCCCTTGACTGCGCATTCATTTTCCGGTTCGACTACTTTTTTCCGCCGCTTTCCAGGTTGTACTTGCTCCAACCGTAGATTGTACTGTTTTTCGGTTTGCATTTTGCCCTTCCATTTGCGAACTGAATTGCGCGTTTGCCACATTTCAACTTGGTTAATAACTTATTCGCGATGTAAATAAACAAAAAAGATTAATAACATTTCTAAACAGTCAATTATATGCATTCCACTTATTTATTAGCTGAAACTTATTTATTTTACCCTCTTGCGACCTGCCCCGCAAAGACCCTGAGCAGCCTCCTTAAGGGGCTATACCAGTGTTACGCTTTCAAAAAATCGATTTTTTTTGCCTTTTTCGCCAGTTCATACTTTCAAGAATATCATTATCATTTATATAATTTATATCAATATGATTTTATCGTGCAAAATTTGATAGTTAAATCTTTAAACGCGTTTTTCTCGAAATGAGATTTTTCAAATTTCCTGACATTGTAACTCAACGAGCAATTATCCGATTGACTTGAAATTTGAACTGAGTACTCTTGAATATATTCACCCTACAACAACGCAGGATATTTTTGATTAGATGAAAATTGACGATTTGGTATTGAAAAAACGACCATTTTATAGACAAGAAAACCGACTTTTTTCATAACTACGCCATTTTGTTAGATTTTGAAATTTTTCGAAGATCCTACGTCATTGTACAGGACATACCTTCCCGTTTAACGACATTTTTTCCTTTTTCGGTTTCAGCTACTCAATCGGCCGGAATCATGTCAGCAGTGGAGGAACTTTTTTTGGCGCCTCCGAAGGCAGCGCATAAGTCGGGTAGATCTCAATATTTTTCTGTCAAAAAATTATGTACTTGACACAAAAAAAAAAAATTCGTTCATCCATCCAAAATTCAGTTGGTTTAACAAAATGTATCTTTAAATACGTTGAACTTGATTTTTGATTGGCATAACAAAACAGTATAGTTGGTGGTAAAATAGTATAGTGGTGTGAACTGTAGCTTATTTAGCATGTCTGTGCAAACTGTTGAAACAACAAAATTTCGAGACGACAAAATGCATTTTGCACATTCAACGATTCTTTTTTCTCAGTCTAGGTCAAATATAGCCAAATATATTCTTATTTTTCCGAAACATTTAATTGAGTACTTTTCTTCCAAAAAATTCCCGAAAATCCCCCAAATTTTCAGCGTTCACACTGGTATAGCCCCTTAAACGCGTTTTTCCCAAAAACCCTGTTTTCAAAGTCGGTGGACATGCTATCTCGAGAGCTACTTAATGGATTGTTTCCAAATTCACAGGAGATACGATGAGAAACATGTAGGGGTCGTTGACGATCTCACTTTTTTTTAAATCGATTTTGATTTTTTAATAGTTACGTAAAAATTATGACTTTTTTCATAGATTTTTCAGGCTCATATTTCGATTTGTCGCCACGTTGTTAAAAAAAGTGATTAAAAAAGTCGTCGATCGTCAACGACTTGTATTTATTGTTAACTTGAATAACCCGTTTCGTTTGTACATTTTGGATGGACTGTTTAAGAGGGAATGATACCTCATCGCGGTCGGTATGGTAGAACAATTATAGATTCCCAAAAATCTGGAAAACGGCTCTTCAGATCCCGTCGAAACTTTGCCAAACGACGTCAAATAGATAGACGAACAGCTGCCTTCCCCTCAAATTTTCTGAATTTGAGGAAAAAAATGTAGATTGGCTTATCATAAGCCAATCTAGTTTTTTTTCCTCAAATTCAGAAAATTTGAGGGGAAGGCAGCTGTTCGTCTATCTATTTGACGTCGTTTGGCAAAGTTTCGATGGGATCTGAAGAGTCGTTTTCGAGATTTTTGGGAATCCATAATTGTTCTACCATACCGACCGCGATGAGGTATCATTCCCTCTTAAGCCGGAGAGTGTCCACCGCCAAACGTCACAAAAAAATTTCATCGCCTGCCGGCGTCTATGTTTTTGTTGTTTTTCTGTATTTTTAATTCTTTTTTTCAAAGCTCTCAATGTATGTACCTTTATATTTTGAAAAAGGTTTTCTTTTTCACCAACCATTACTCAGGAACAAAAATCGTAATTTGGCCAATATTTTCGGGCATCTAGGTACATGTAGTCAAGACGTAATGACACCGCATCGCGGTCGGTATGGTAGAACAATTATAGATACCCAAAAATCTCTGAAACGGCTCTTCAGATCCCGTCGAACCTTTGCCAAACGACGTCAAATATATAGACGAACAGCTTATTAAAATGGTTTAGTATTTTACTTGTTTCTTTTTGTTGAAAAAAAAACGAGAGCAGAAGGGGGGCGGGCTCTATGTCACGTGATTTTCAGGAGCGGCAGGGGGAAGCACCGGCACCCGTCACGAAATGTCACAGGGGGGGGGGGAGGGGGTCGAATATTGATAAAATTTGCGTCACGTGTTTTATGAATGGCCCCTTTTGGCAGACTGGTAGTTTCCCCAAGTGGAATATTTTTCATCGCTCATGCTACGCTCGCAAGGTTGCAAGGGAACAAAGCTTCGCAATGATCTTGCGCGACACTGTACTCGCCTCTCGCTGCATCTACGAAGAACATCAAGGGGCACGAGCCGCGGTATAACGAGATAGCCATTCTTCTCGTAGAGCACCCGCTGATTCTTCGTCAATCGTCGTCCGTCGTCCCTCGTGTATCGGAGGCTGGCCTGGCGATCTGAAACCGCCACACGAAACCAAACCGTCCATCAGATTAGAACAAAAGTGCAAAAAAAGAATTTTCAAAAAAAAAACCAGCAACAACGTCGATGCGCCGTGCACGCACGCGCGGCCGTGCGTCATATCATGCGCGCGCGAGTTTTGACGCGCCGGCGTCGCAAGTGCGGCGCGCTTGTTTGGCATCGGGCGCGAGCACGTGCGCGCACGTATATCGGCAGTACCGCACTAGAGGACACGCGGAGAGGGACGCGCGTGCGGTACACCCTGCGAAGCTTTTAACCGCGCGCCCGCGATAACGAAACTTCAAACTGTCGCCGAAACTTTTTATCGCGTTGCGTTCCAACGCAATGGCGATTTCGGTGTTTCGTTATATCTGCGAGTTCACCCTCGGACGCTTCTGCAGCTGAACAAACGCGGACAGCCGATCATCGATACATCGCGACGGCGTTGTACACGATCAGGTGAGCGCGATCCTTATTTCTGATTCAAAAACTTCCTCTTCGGCTCTTCGTTTCTTTTTTAATTCCTCCCGCATACCTCAAAGCTCGCTTCGATCGGTGGACGAACGATACGAGTTTTGACACACGAGCGGAAACGAAGCGCCCGAGTGTGTAGACACAATCGATGTACGTCGCGCGTTTAATAATAAAATAGGCAAGGTCTACAACCTTCCGCAAACTTGCGTGGGACTGCTCTCGTCGTTATACGCGACTACGAAAGACCGAAGTAACGATACGATAATGGCTTACCAGTCACCGGTTCGAGTTGGAATGTTTTCAACTCGTGATCTTCCGTGCTCGGATACTTTGCGTTCGTCGAAAACGAATTTCATTCGTATATTCGGAACCCCCTCAAATAGATGTATATATATGTGTGTGTGTGTGTGTGTGTGTGTTTGTATGTAGATATATATATAGTAACGTTGCGAAACTATAGACTACCCAAGCGAATGATGCGAGAAGCCTGCCGTAGTCCAGTGGTTAGAGCAGTCGACCGGCAATCGAAAGGTCGCGGGTTCGAAACCGACCCAGAGGGGGGGGGTCCACGTTTTTTTTTCAGAGTGTTCTCTACAGTTTTTTCCAGGGATACGATAAATGTGTATACATGTAGAGTTCGTTCGCGCCCCAGCGTGTGTACATGGTTTGGCCAGACAAAAGGGCGACCGTAACGAGGCAGACCGCGCGTCGTGCCAGAATTGGTGTGCTATCTCGCGCGGTCGTTTACGATCAACGAGAAATCCGGGTCGTCGGGACACAGCGAGGGGATGAGGAAAAGCTTCGATTCCGATGAGACGAGAGAGAGCGGAAGTAGAGAGGCGAGGGGGGGGGGGGGGTAACACGAGTCGGAAGATAATGAGGTGTGACGACGCTGCCGCAAAGCCATCGGAAAGTGTGGCGGGGGAAAACGAAGGTATCAGCTATTACCGGATTCCGCGCCCGCGACCGGAAGGAGCGTGTCAAGGACGCGCGATTTTCGGTCCTCCCGTGGCGGCTCCGCAAGCTCTCTCGCACCCTCATCAATCGCAGATCATCCAAATTCTTCGCGTATGCAGTCGCCCGGTGGATGTTATCGATCGGCGGAACAACTTGGCGGTGGATGCGGCTGAGTCGTATGGCCGTGACAAAACTGCACACGCGAAAGATAGAAAGAAGAAAAGAAAGAAAAAAAAAGCGAACGCGGGCTGTCCTTACGGGGTCAAGCCTCGTCGAAAGTGGGACGCGTGTCCTGACAATCGATAGGTAGGTCGCTCAATTTCGTATGCTGGGAGTCGATAGAGAGAGAGAGGTGTATCTCGCGAAGGGGAGGCCGCGTGAATCATCACGGAATCCTATAGTCGGTGTTTCGAAATGCTTTCTCTGTTGTTTGCTGCGTGCCAGAGTCATTTCTTTTTCATGGTATCCTCGACTCGAACGTGGGAGCGGTGTGTGCCCAATGCGAAGGGGAAGCGCCAATTACCGATCTCGTTACCGCAAAGCAAATGTACGCGAGGACGGCGCCAATATGCAGCGGGAATACGTAGAAGGAAAACTCGCGCCCTAAGCGTGCCACGATCGTATTTCGCGCGTCACACAATACCCTTGACGGGTGTAAATGGAACTGCTGTTCAACCATTTTGGGCTGGGAAGAATTACGAAACTTTGTTGCCGTCGCTTTGTAAAATCTTCGAGAAGTACATTTTTAAGCGTACTGATAGTGAGATCCAGCTATATGCAGTGTTACGCAATTATAATCTTGAGCGGTACGTAGAGAAATTTTACGGTTGTTTTCGGGGAATCTCATTTTAGGAAAGTACATTAACAATGTATGAAGGTATTCGAGAATCGATGTCTACAACAATGAAACTCTTTCGCAATTTTAAAGAAGTTGGGGGTCGCGTTGAAATTCCGAACTTTGAATTATTAGAATGCTCAAAACTCCGAAAGAATAATACCCCGAAGGAATTTTACCCGAAAGATCAAAACTCCGAAAATCTGAATACCGTCAAAATAATTCGACTATGGAAGTTTTAAAAGTTTCAACATTTTCAATAAATCGAAGAATTATTGCAAGAATTTTTTTTTATTAAGGGGCTATACTATATTGTACGTTGAAAATTGTGGTGATTTTCGGAAATTTTTTGGAAGAAAAGTACTCAATTAAATGTTTCGGAAAATTAAGAATATATTTGGCTATATTTGACCTACATTACATAATTTCTTCATAGAAAAATATTGAGATCCAAGGGACTTATGCGCTGTCTTCGGAGGCGGCAAAAAAAAGATCCTCCATTGCTGACATGATTTCGGCAGATTGAGTAGCTGAAACCGAAAAAGGAAAAAATGTCGTTAAACTGGAAGGTATTTCCTGTACAATGACGTAGGATTTTCGAAAAATATCAAAATCTAACGAAATGGCGCAGTGATGAAAAAAGTCTGTTTTCTTGCCTATAAAATGGTCGTTTTTTTCAATGCCAAATCGTCAATTTTCATCCAATCAAAAATATCCTACGTCATTGTAGAGTAAGTATGTTCAAGAGTACTCAGTTCAAATTTCTAGTCAATCGGATAATTGCTCTTCGAGTTCCAATGTCAGCAAATTCGAAAAATCTCATTTCGAGAAAAACGCGTTTAAAGATTTAACTATCGATTTTTTCAAGATAAAATGATATTGATGTAAATGACATAAATGATAATGATATTCTTGAAAGTGTAAACTGTCGAAAAAGGCAAAAAAATCGATTTTTTAAAAGTGTCACACTGGTATAGCCCCTTAAGAAGCGATTTCACGTCAGGTTTGAAATTTGTCTAGACAATGTTATACGTTCTACATCATTTACAGTAAACTGTGTAGACCTTCGCGGGCATAATCTTGACGAACCTTGTAATTTCAAAAAATTAAAATTAGGAATTTTAAACCGTCGCGTCGGCGCATTAAAAGTTCGGAATTTTAACCCGGCCCTCATGTCAAGATCATGCCAGCGAATGTCTTCACAATTGACTGTAAATGATGTAAACCGTATAACATTGTCTAGACCCATTTTAAAATTGGAGCAAAATCACTTCTTAGTAAAAAAAATTCTTGAACTAATTCGTTGATTTATTGAAAATTTTGAAACTTTTAAAACTTCCATAGCCCAATTATTTTGACGGTGTTAAGATTTTCGGAGTTTTGGTCTTTCGTGTAAAATTCTTTCGGAGTTTTGATTTTTCGGGGTACTATTCTTTCGGAGTTTTGAGCGATCTGATCATACTAAGTTCGAAATTTCAACCCGGCCCCATCTTGAATTTCAGTACATTAAAATTCGGAATTTCAAACCGTCGGAGCATTCAAAGTTCGGAATTTCAACCCAGCCCCAGAAGTTGGTTTATGAAAAATAACTTCTTCAGCACTTCGATCGATTTCCATACATCGGTTCTTCGGTTTTCATTGTTTGATCGATTTACATACATCGATTCTTCGATTTTTATAGTTCCATTGATTTTCATCCATCAATTGTCCTATTTTTATAGTTCGATTGATTTTCATACATCGATTCTTCGATTTTCATAGTTCGATCGATTGCCAAACGTCGATTCTTCAATTTTTATAGTTCGATCGATTTCCAAACACCGATTCTTCGATTTTCATAGTTCAATCAATTTCCATACATCAGTTCTTCTATTGTCATAGTTCGATCGATTTCCATACATAGTTTCTTCAATTTTCATATTTCGATCGATTCCCATACATCGATTTTATAATTCGAAAGAAGGAAAGCTCCGTAAACTGTATATGAGGTATTCCACGTGAATCCGGTGGACATTTTCCCTGACCCCCGCCAATTCGATTAATTTTTTTTATCTGATTCCATTGACTCTAAAAGAAACAACCCTTAGTAAAAAAAAATTCTCAGAAAAAAATGCCGCGATATAAAAATCGGAAATAATTCCCAAAAATGCGTGATTATATTTCGCGCCTCGTTCTCGAGATTACAGTTTGTAGTACCCCCGAGTCCGCTAGGTGTCACAACGCGTCAGAGTTTAGAATAGAAAATTTCTGGAGGGGGGCGCACGTCCGGTCCGCGCCCATCGTCGTCATATTCTTTCGTTGTGCGCTAGGAACAACATCGTAAGAGAGTTTTTGTCCAGGTTTGTCTTTTGTGAAGTGAGAAAAATTAAAGATGTCGAAAAGGAAGTACAAACAGGAGTTAGAGGAAATGAAGAAGAAGATGGAATGGATGCAAGAATCTTTAGAGGCTTTACAAGCATCTAAACAGGACGAGGTTACGTCGGAGGATGGCAACGAAGAAGATGGCCGACAGATCGACATAGACGGTAAAGATAGACATATATATATATATTCGTACGCAGTTCATGACGATCACAAGAAAAGCTCGATGTTTTCATAGAATTATCCTGGTGAGCTCTTACGAGATATGAGACATACCAGAGATCTCGCTGATGAGCTGGCACGAGAGGCCTGACATATCAGACGATGGGACAGCCAATCTCATAAGACGATGGCTGATCCCCGAGCATAACAATGAAAAATGGCGACCGCGACAAGGCGCTTGTTTACAGAATAAATAGAAATGATCGAAAAATATGAGATAAAGGAAAATTGTATTAAAAAAAAAAAAAAACGAGGTAGAGAAAAATTGAAAAAAAAAATTTAGCAATTTATCGCTTTAATCTTTTTTGCTTAGATTGTGTTTTTGTTTTTTGCTTTCCCATTCAGACTTATTAGTCACAGAGGACAAAGAAAACGTCAGTCCAACGGACGACGACAAAGCAGAAGAGGAATTGTTAGTTCAGCCACAGAGCGGGAAAGAACTCGATCAAGCGGTCCTCAAGGTGCTGGGCGAAGACCCATCAGAGACTAAAGCACTCGATTTTGACCTTCACACCTCAGTAGCCAGTCGGTGGAAACACTTTGTAACACATGGAATCCCTGCGTAAGAGAAAGAAGAACTTCTCGAAAAATATGCCCGAAAAGATGGTTTCGAGGCTCCAGGGCTGAACCAAGAGATTTCAGCAGTGTTGACTGAAGCAGGGCAAAAAAGAGATGGTTTTTTAACCGACGTGCAAAAGCTAGCTGGCTCGATGTTGATGTCGTTAGGGATGGCGATATCGGCCCTTTTAGATGAGGAAGAAAGTATTGATAAGTTATCTTTCCTGGGGACCCTAAGTGATGCTGCGAAATTAGTTGCAGAGATTCACTATAGGCAAAATGAGTCGAGGAAGGCCTTTATTTTACCAACAGTCACCAAGCAAGTGAGGGAGTTGCTACAAAATACAAAGTCGGACGCTCTGATATTTGGCAAAGACTTGAGCGAAAAGATAAAGGAGTTTAAAGCCCTGGAAAAAATAGGAACAAAAAATGTATTCTTGCGAAAAGTGAGCAACCGCAGTCAGAGTCAACAGGCAAATTTAAACTTCAGGGGCCCGCAAGGAAGAAGACCTTTCCAGAGTTATGCGGGCAATGCGCAATCAAACAATCAGGGCCGGCCGAGACTAACATTCAGGGGCAGACAACCTTTCAACCCGCGAGGGCAGAGCACCAGGTCCAGACCGAAGCGAGGACGACAAACGAGCATGTAGGTAAACTAGCAGGCAGATTAAAAAGTTTCAAAGAGAATTGGTGTTCGATTACAAACGATAGGTTTATTTTGAATTGTATTGATGGATATAAAATACCTTTCAAGTCTAAAGTCTTTCAGAGAAAGAGGGCTGAAGTTGTTATATCGAACAGTCAATCAAAGGACTATCAGAAAGCGATAGAAAAACTGCTGGAGAAAGGGGCAATTGAAAGATGTAATGAGAGTGATGACCAGTTTATTTCATCGTATTTTTTAATACCAAAAGCTGACGGTACTTATAGGTTTATTTTGAATTTGAAAAAATTAAACGAATTTATAGAAACAGAACACTTTAAGATGGAAGACATTCGAACAGCGACAAGATTAGTTTGTCCGGGAGATTTCATGGCAAAGATTGATTTACGCGATGCGTATTATTTGATTCCAATCTATGAAAAGTATAGAAAATATTTACGATTCTCTTTTATAAACCAACTATATCAGTTTACGTGTTTACCTTTTGGTTTGGCAACAGCACCGCGTGAATTCACTAAGATCTTGAAACCAGTAGTGAGGTGTTTGAGACTGAAAGGCTATTTATCGGTAGTCTATTTAGATGATCTCTTGTGTGTAGAAAACAGTTTGAAGAAGTGTGCGAGAAATGTCTCGGAGTCGAAAAGATTACTAGAATTCTTAGGCTTTTTAGTTAATGAAGAGAAGAGCGAATTGATACCGAAAACAAGATATCGGTTTTTGGGATTTATTATAGATTCGAAAAAATTCACATTAGAGCTACCGGAAGAAAGGAAGAGTAAACTGCGTAACTTGATTGAGAAATTCAGAAGTAAGAGCGAGTGCAGGATTAGAGAATTTGCAGAACTCATAGGGAGTTTAATGGCAGCCTGTTTAGCCGTAGAATACGGCTGGTTATACACCAAAATTATGGAAAAAGAAAAGATAAAGGCTCTGCTGTCAAATAATTCAAATTATAATGCGAAAATGGTAATTCCACAATGTATCATATCAGATTTACTCTGGGGGAAAACAATGTAAAAATAGGCTCTAACAGAATAAAAACAGGAGAATTCAAACCAACAATATTTACAGACGCTTCGAATTCAGGCTGGGGGGCAGTCAGAGGAAACAAAAAGATTTTCGGATTTTGGTCAAAAGAACAGAGTAGATGGCATATTAATTTCAAAGAATTATGCGCAGTAAAATTAGCGTTAAAAGAATTGGCGGGAGATTTTGAAAATTGCCAAATATTACTACGTATAGACAATACGACTGCCATTGCATATATAAACAAAATGGGAGGCACAAGGTTTCCCAAATACAATTCACTCGCAAGGGCGATTTGGCAATGGGCGGAGAAAAGAAAGATTTTTCTCCTTGCGTCTTACATTGCATCGGCAGAAAATAGAGAGGCGGACCAACTATCGAGGATAAAGAATGTAGATACAGAATGGGAGTTAGCCAGCCAAGTGTTTGAAGAAATTAGCCTTTCGTTAGGGACACCGAAAATAGATCTTTTTGCGTCGAGTATAAACGCTAAATGTAAACAGTTTTGTTCGTGGTATCCAGAGGCAGGTGCTATGGCGATCGATGCCTTCACGATAAACTGGTCTGATCTTGATTTTTACGCTTTCCCCCCTTTCTCTTTAATTTTGCGAACTCTGACAAAAATAAAAAGAGAACAGGCAGAAGGAATCTTAATAGTACCTGACTGGCCTAGTCAGCCATGGTTCCCACTGTTTACGAGCATGACTGTGGGAAAAGCTTTAAGATTTGGACCTAACGACAATTTACTATTGTCCCCATACAGAGGTGCGAAACATCTGAGAGCGCAGGACCTAGTCTTAGTGGCGGCCAGGGTCTCCGCGAGGCCTTTTTGAGAAAACAAGTCCCTTCGGAGGCGATGGAAATAATGTTATCATCTATAGCCGCTTCAACAGCCAAACAATACGAATCGGCTCTGAAAAAATGGGAAACTTTTTGCAAGGAAAAGGAAATGGATTTTTTAAAGCCAGAGACAAGCATGATACTGAGCTTTTTGGCACACCAGTTTAAAGAAGGGGCATCGCACAACACAATAAATTGCCTGCGATCTGCCATCTCGTTGATCTCGGAAAATAAAATCGGCGAAGACCCAATGATTACAAGATTTTTAAAGGGAGTATTCAAAATCAGGCCATGCTTACCTAAATACACCTCGACATGGGACGTAGGACTAGTGTTAGACCATCTGGCAGCCCTACATCCGGCGGAAAATTTATCCATCAAAGCGATCACCAAAAAGACTATCATGCTATTAGCCTTAAGTACGGCCAGTAGAGCTCAAACGCTGGCGAATATTGATATAAGAAATATAAAAAGTTCTTCAAATGGCATAGAAATACCGATCTCCAAGCTGTTCAAAACGTCTAGGCCAGGAAGATCTCAACCCGTTCTAGTCATTCCAAAATTTGACCAAAGGACAGAATTATGCGTGGCCACATACGTGCAAAAATATTTGGAAAGAACGAAACCTTACCGGGGAGAAGAAAATAGCTTCTTTTTAAGTTTTAAGAAACCACATAAAAACGTGGGGGCCCAAACGCTTAGTAGATGGATAAAAGAGGTTATGAAGAACAGTGGCGTAGACACTTCGATTTTCTCGGCTCACTCTACGCGACACGCGGCCACCTCAGCGGCCTTTGAAAAAGGAGTTTGTCTCGAGACAATCAGAAAAACAGCACGGTGGTCTGAAAGATCTCAAATGTTTGCGAGAATTTATAAACAACCGATAGAAAATGTAGAGCCAACCTTCGCGAACAATGTTTTAATTTCTCATTAATCATATAAATAAATATTCATAGACGTAAGATCATGTAAAAAAAAAAAAGAATGTATGATAAAATAAATAAGATATTTCACAAAGAAACCTGATGTAAAGAATAGAGTTTTATAAAAAAAAAAAGGAAAATAAATCAAAAAGATTGTTGTTTTCTCTAAACAACTACAAACTGTAATCTCGAGAACGAGGCGCGAAATATAATTGTCCGATCGAACGAGCCCGAAGGGCGAAATTCGATCGTAATTACATGCGTCGCCTCGTTCGAAGAGATTACAGCCCACCCAATTAGTTTATTATAACCCAACCCTGGTACAAACAACAATCCGAGATACTCTAAAAAATATGTCGACGATGGGCGCGCACCGGACGTGCGCCCCCCTCCAGAAATTTTCTATTCTAAACTCTGAAGCGTTGTGACACCTAGCGGACTCGGGGGTACTACAAACTGTAATCTCTTCGAACGAGGCGACTCATATAATTACGATCGAACTTCGGGATCGAACTTCGCCTTCGGGCTCGTTCGATCGGACAATTATACGTAACAAATTGCAAGCTATCACCCGTAGTGGAAGCTGTGCTTTCTGAGCGATAAACATTTTTAAAAATCCGAAAAATTGATTGCTAACTGTTCAAGGTCCGTGATTGTCATTTGGTTATACAAAAATGGTCAAAAAATGCATTGTGGGTATCAAAATATTCAAGTATCCGCCCGAAGTAAGCGGTTCTTGAATTTTTTCGGATTTTTTTTTTAACGTTAATCGCTCAGATAGCACAGAAAAAGTCATACTTCCACTGCGGGTGATAGCTTGAAATTTTTACATATAATAACGCATTTTTGGGATTTTTTCAGATTTTTAAATTGGGGCGGTTTTTTCTCGGAGAATTTTTTTTTCTGATTAAGGGTTGTTTCGGAAAATGTAAAAAAAATTCAGAAAAATTTTAAAAAAATGTAAAAAAAGAAAACCTGTTCAAATTAGTATCATCAGTATAGAGCGAAATAGACAGTATACAATACACAACAAGAATACTGTTTGATTTTAGTATTCCTTCATAATTGTCATCATCGAAAATTTCGTTTTCCAAATTTAGGTTGTCGATCTCCAGTATCCCAAAAAGTCAATCGGTTGATTACCGTACCTCAAATTACTCAAAAGAAATTTGGGATATCAAAAAAAAATCATTTCCCCAACAAAAGTGTTGCTCATAAAAAAAAGTCCTCAGTCGATTTCCCCGAGTCTACCCCACCGGACGCACACCTCGAATCCGACCGTTTCCGATCTTTCGAAGCCCGCCGTTCCTCCCTCCTTTTCGCGTCTCCTCGGTTTTCCCATTTAGACGTGACCCCTATGCCACTTTTTTTATACCCTCCCCGACTCGAGGTCACAGCCCTCGTTGTCCAAATTTTCGCGCTCCTCTGTGCATCTCGTTCGCAACCCCATCTCCGTTACAACGCGAGGCGGAAACGGTTCCCGTGCCTAGCGATGTGATCCTTTCGATCTCGCGTCTCTGCGAGGACGTTTACCGTACGCCGCGCGCGACATACTCGACCCACTCGACTCGCGCTCCGCCGATCGTTCGGGGTACGCACGAGTTTAGCAAGTTTGCAAGCCGAATAGTGGAAAATGATCGTTTCGAGACAGCCGCCGTCGCGGCCGTTTTGCTCCGCTAATGGTCGATAATGGAAACATCGGAACGACGCGCGGGCTAACCGAATTATTCCGGAATTGACGAACGCCGTGAAGGCACATACATACACACACACACACATATATATATATATACATATATTTATATGTACGGGCGAGGAGACGGTATGGCTGGTACAGCGACTGCGGAAAATGCATGAAGCCTCTCTCCACCTTGCGCAAAATTTATCTTGCGGTGGGGAATCGGGTTAATCGTATTTCGAATGTACGTCAATGGCGAACGTCTCTGCATATATGCATACATCCATACATACGTGCATATATATATATATATGTGTGTGTGTGTATATATATATATATATATACACTGCATACAAAGTTTGGAGACGCGTTGGTAGCGGGCTTTTAGCTGAAATATCAAACACGAGCCTCCCACATTCACCCGTGGAGGGTTCCCTCGACGTCGCCGCAGCACAGCCGGAAGCAGCGCAAAGAGGCGCAATGTACAATCTTCTGATACGTATATGTATATTAGGTTGTGCCAAAAGTTTCTTTCGTCATGTACACGCACCTGCTTTATCTGGCAGTGCATGAGACAAAAGAAACTTTTGGACAGCCAATAAATACACACATGATTATATATATTATATATATATATACATATATATACATACCTACATACATACATACATACATATATATATATATATATATATATATATATATATATATATATATATAGCTGCGTGTGTGTGTCTGTGTCTGTGTGTGTGTGTGTGTGTGTGTGTGTGTGTGTGTGTGTGTGTGTGTGTGTGTGTGTGTGTGTGTGTGTGTGTGTGTGTGTGTGTGTGTGTGTGTGAGTGTGAGTGTGTGTGTGTGTGTGTGTGTGTGTGTGTGTGTAACCGACACTGGTGGATGGACGGTCGGGGACTCTGGCACCGCGGTACTTCGAGTTCAGCAGCGTTGTGCATGGCCGATACTCGGAGCGGTCACCGCCTGATCGGCTGGCGCATCAACCGGTCAACGGACGGCCAATACACTGTCAGAACAATTCTAATGATATTAACTAACCGCGTCGATTTGATTTTTTTGTTGTTGAATTAACTAGATTTTTCGTGAAATCGAATTTTTCCTATTGCATTCCAATATTGGAATTATTTATTTTAAATATATTTATTTATTGAAATGAACATCTACTTAGTATTGCCTAATAACTGAATATTTTATTTAATCCTAATAAATTTGTGATTCGGTTTCATCTGCTCAAAAAACAATTCAGTTGAATCCACTAAATATACCTGTTTAATTTTTATAAATTTAAATTAAATAGAATTGTCGTAGCGTCAACCATTTTTCTATTTGATTGAACTAATGGTCTGTCTTTATTGCACCGCACATATCAAAGAGGCGTCGGGGTAGAGAGGGTGGAGAGAGAGGAATTACACACACACACACACACACACACGCGCACGCACGCACGCACACACGCACACGCACACGCACACGCACACGCGCACGCACACGCACATGCACACGCACACGCACACGCGCACGCACGCGCACGCGCACGCACACGCACACGCGCACGCACACACACACACACACACACACACACACACACACACACACACACATACATACACATAAAGGTTATGTTTGAAAAACCTATACTATGTTATTCGATAAAACTCTCATTATCACAATGATATTAATTAATTGATGTAATTCATGTGATACAATAAATAATGGTAGATCTTCAGTTGGTCTCTTATGCCATATCTGCGACCGGGATGTTACAAGCGCTCGGTAATAAAGGGGCAGCGTGCGTCCCTGTAGGTAGGTAGATTCTAGGTTCAATTCCATATAGGCGAAATATCTTCTTCGAAAAAAATCAATTCAGAAGACTTCAATTCAAAATCCTTGTGGTAAAACTCTCAATTAAGTGTTTCATTTCATTTTGGATATATGAAATATTTCAAGCATTATAGTACACTTGGATCAACAGTGTATATTGTAAGCAAATTATTGTAATTGCAGCGACTAGGTAGGGTTCAGCCGATTTTCTAAATTTTGATAATTACTATTTTTAAAGACTGTTTCAATACAAAAAAGGACCTTGCAAATGTACAAACTGTTGCCATTTCGTATAAAAAAAAAACAAAATAATACGGCTGAGCATAACGATAGCTACATTTGTAGAAATATCGATACATTTTTTACTTTTTATTTACAGATAACCTTTCATAAAGATATCGATGGGAAAATGAAAATAATTGTTTTTTTTTTTCGTCGTCAAATCAAAGCATATATGTCGGCCATTTTTAAAGATTTTTTCATTCAAATTGGTATAAAACTAGATGAATATATACTTCATAAAATGAGTATAAACTTGAGCCCTTCGTAATTAGTTATGTCTATGAAAAAAATCGCAATTATTGACGACAAAGCACCCGTTACGTAACGGAATAGAGGGGGGGGGGGGGGCAGTTGTTACGATCCTGGTACGTGGGAGGAGGGCGGGAGAGTAATACATTGGGTAATCTGGCGTTACGTAATTTGTGTACGCTCCCTTAGGAGAAAACTTTTCCTACAAAAGTTGCATAGTTCGAAGGGGATCGTTGAGTCGTGACTGCGAGGTTCATCCAGGTGGAGGCTCTTCGGAGATTTCAAGGTTACCTCACTTTTTTTAAGTGCGACCACTTTTTTCCGAATGTTATCAAAGAATTAAAAATAAATTCACTCTCTAAATTTCAAGATTGTCGATCAAGGTATTAAAAATCGATTAAAAATAAATTTCAATGTTTCTAGCCTAGAATCGTTTGAACGGGTTTTAAACGCACCGCACTATGGGACTTAAAACTACCGGTTTGCCCAAGTTAATTGTACACGTTGGTAAATGTGTAACGCGAAGGCGGATGCTGATCCGGATAACGCTCAGCATACACGATTGCAGCTTGCGTTGCATTTTTGTAACCTTCTCTGTAAGATAAAATCTTATCAACTTGCTCTTAATAAGGAAACATTTTGCGGAAAATTTAATATTGTACTGACAGAAGAAAATTCTTTCGTAGGACATTTCATTGAAGAGAGCACACGGTATTGTATAAATCACAAAACTCTCACTGCTTTCCAAAACAAGTTGATAAGATTCTTAGTTGCGATCAATGTAAACAAAGTCGTACGACTTACCTGGTCTTTGCTTGGCATTAAACTTTTGGAACCTCAATTAGAACTCAATTAGTGTCTGCGTGGTTTTTTTTCGATTCTAGGCTAAAAACATTGAAATTTATTTTTTATCAATTTCTTTTACTATAAAATTATTGATAAAAAAAATTAATTTACTTTTAAGATTGATAAAAAATTGATAACATTTTTTAAAGATATTTAAAAGATTAAAAAAATTTTGTTTAAAGATTTTTAATTTTTTAAAAGATTTTCTACGATTGATAAACAATAAATTTATTTTTTATCAATTTGTTATACTCTTACTATACAATAGATTATTGTTATTGATCATATTAAAATTTGATGTGTGAATTTATTTTTAGTTCTTTGATAAGGTGCTGAAAAAAATTAGACATACTTTTCGAAATATGGAGGTCACCTTGAAATATTCGAACTGCCTCCGCCTGGATGAGCCTCGTGGACACCACTCGATGATCCCCTCCCAACTACTCAAGTCTCAAAGGAAAAGTATTCTTCCAAGTCTGATAGGTTAGAAAACATTTCTACTGCTAATTGTTGTTGCCTCACCCGGTATATACACCGAGTGGTTCAGTAACTATTAGCAGCGTTCATATTTTCCAAACTATGAGCGCTGATAAAACGATGGGTGCTAAAATTTTTACGAGAAGTTGCATTCTGCAGAAGGTGTCATCAGATGTTGATAACCATTTTTTTCGTCGGGGAGTTGTATCCAAGAAACGAAGGTCACCATCGTTTGTTTCAAACGAAGTCCTGTGTTTTCATGTCCACCATCTGATAGCGACTGTTGGGACTAATACAATGACCTATAACACAAGGTCATTCAAGGTCATTGTATTGGTCTCGACAGTCGCGATCTTAGGATAGAACCCCAAACACAGCATTCCTTTAAGGGGTATTCACACTTTAGACGCTAAAAAGGCTATTTTCATGAATTTTATTCATAGGTTTATATTATAGATATTGATATGAAAGTTGTTACACTTGATAAATACACTTTCGAAGTACATTTTTTTAAATTTAATGTTTTTATGTAACCCAAGAAAACTTTTAATGCGTTTTTCTCAAAACAATGTCTTTCGACGGCTTGTTAATAAAATTTTCGAAACTACCGAACCGATCATTTAATTTTAACCACTTATTCTTTACAACTACAGCTATAGCGCATATCAAGGATTTTTTTAAATTTTGATATTTGCTTTTTTTGCCAAAAACGGTGAAAAACACGTTATTTTTGCATAGATAAAAAATCGTATGATATGCGCTATAGCCATTAACATACTGAATCTAAAACCGTTTGATTTTTTTGTTTCGGACGATCCATTTCCGAGATTTCATCAACAGCGCAGATCTACAATTTATTAGTATATTTTTTTAATAATAAATAAATATAATTCTATGTATTTCGAAAGTGTATTTATCAAGTGTAGCAACTTTTATATCAATATATATATATATATAATACAGTCGAACTTCGATATAACGAACATTTGTCCATACCCTTCCGCTAGACACCCGAAACCTTTATACTACAACATAATGAAACACATTGTGCCCTAATTGCTAATTGCTTGTAAAAATGGCTCCAATTTGAACCTTTCTTTCTTTAAAAAATATCGCTATATTTATACCACTAATTTTTTTTATTTTAAACACCATGATCTCGATGTAACGAAACCTCGATATAAGGAACACTCGATATAACGAACTGCCCTAGAGATTCGTTATATCGAGGTTCGATTGTACAAGCCAATAAAAAAATCCTGAATATAGCCTTTTTTAGCGTTTAAAATGAGAAGAACCCTTGAAACAAAGGTGACCTTCATATCTTGAAAGCAACTCGAGTTACGAAAAAAAATCGTCAATTCCCATCTGATGACCCCGCTGGAAAATAAAATTCGGCCTGCACAAATAACAAAGATGTCGTATTGTTCGCAGTGGGGCAACAATGTCGAGATCATCGTCATTGTCGTTGCCGTCGTCGGCGTAAGCGGCCGATCGAGGCGCGGTGAACCGCGCGCCCGATTATCCGTGTCGCGAGGGCGACGGAGGAATGGGCCCTTGGGCCTTCGGGGTCTCGCTGCTCCTGCTCTCCGCTCTCGGACTCGCTGTACACGGATACGTTCTTCTGGTCATTCTTGGTCTTCGCGAACAGGTGCTTATGGACAAAGAGTTTAGAGGAAGGGCAGGGTGGCCGCACGCGAGTTTGCGTACTCCTAAACGGGCGCGGTTAGTTGAGCCTCAATGTTCGTTGCCTTTCCCCTTACGACTTACCCTACACTGATAAAAACGATTTATGGAAATCAACTTTTAATCAATCTTTTTTTTTTAACTAACGAAAATGTTCGTAAATTCGAGCATTTTTTTGGTTCTACTGTTCCAGAGATGTACATATGTCAAATATATTTATTTATTCAAAGCAAGATCTATTTAAGGTAGTACTAACGCTAGGCTTCAAACCATAGGATTTTCATAATTTTTTTTTTACCTTCATTAAATATATTACGAATCGTCTCTGTAAAATTTCAGGGTTGCTTATCGACCTGATTACAGAGAAAAAAAATATCGAAATTGCGTGTTTTTCTGAAGGAATTCCGAGACGACATATAAAAACCCAATTTCCGGTCGCTACAAAAGTGTATATAACAGTGGGAATCCGTCAGATTCTTAAACATAATCAGATTAACATACTTAACACTTGTAGCAATGCAATGCTCTTAGAAAAAATTACGCTTATTGACCTAATTTTTATGTAATATCAAGTTTAATTTGAACTTCCGGTATTGGATTTATTACCACTTGCTACGATAAAGAGACGTGACAGCAAGGCAACAGCTGACTGTAGTCCTAACCTCATCTCACTCATTCGAATTTCCATACATATTTCATTTTTAACCGACACATTTCGCCGACACAAATTATCCACGCTTTTTACCACTCGTGGCCCGAATACAATGCTTTATATTTCCCGCACCTGACATTGTTTTGACAGATCGACGTTGAAAAGCATGGAGGTTAAACTCGCCTGGTTGAGTAAAAAGAGACGGAGATCGAATCAATGTTGCCAAATATCAAACCTACAAATACTGCGCGAATCGTTGGAGTAACTATTTTTTCATTTTTCGAATTAAATTTGAACATTCACTAAACAGTTTACATATGGAAAATATTAGTCATTACAGATTATTTCTTTTTGCATACGTTAAAAATATAAATTGTACAAGTCTCAAGTATGAACAGTGGTATGATTAGTGTGAAGCGATAGGACTACCTTAACACCGTTGAGTCATTCAAATTTTACATGAATCTAATAATTTACGATGTTGAACTTTACATCGTTGGAAAGCAGGGCAAAATGATTTTTTTTTTCAATGGCAACGAAGTTTTTTGGCCGTTTTAGACTATGAAAATCACTCCAACGTTTTTTACGTATTTTTATGTGAAACTTACGGACTTAGTTTGAAAAAAAATGGTTTGGATAAAGAGAAAAATAAAGACGTAAAAAATGAAAAAAGAAATCGCTATCCCAACGATGCAAACATCAATGTCATAATAATTTTGGTATTTGGTATTGTTTATTCGAAAAAAATATTCAGTCGTATATAATAAATGGGTCTATTTAGATTTTTTCATTCGATTCAACTAGCAAATTCACAGACGTAGTACGCTCCGTGGCCGGAGTGTGGCGCGTGGCCCGAGGCTTCTCCCGCGAGCCATTTGTACTCCGAACGAGCATATAAACGAGTCGGCTAATCGTATCAACGCACCACCAATTTTGCGTGGGCATCCCATCTTGTGATACCCACGCAAAAGGAACATCTTCTCGTGTATACCGAAATGGTGGTAACACGAAATATTTTATCGAATTTTTCACAAGAAAATATGGTAAATTTGGTGGTTGCAAATCTAAATACCTAGTGATTCAAATACAATTTCAATTCGTTCGAAATAACAATATATATTTGAATTTAAGACACATTTACTGCGTGCAAATAAATATATTTTTTCTTCGAATATTCGTCTTAAGGCCTTAGGCCACTCTAGAGGCCGAAAAAATAGGCTTTTTGGGGATTTTTTTTTTCAGAAAAACTACAAAATAAATCATGATTACAAAAAGGGTGTTTATCATACATATCAGTGACTGTATACAATAATTTGTTTAAAGCTTTTCATTTCAAAATGGCGGCTGTGCAGCGTTTACCTCAAAACTGCATTTTTTAAGTTGGCCGGAAACATAACTCAGACAATTTTCAACCGATTCACTTGAAATGTTGAATATATCTTGACAAATACATTGTCTATGAAAGTACGTAGGATTTTTTTTTACATTGCATAGTTCATTTATTATTAACAATTATCTGACGATTTTTTAGGCAAATTTTAGGAAAGTGAAAAATTTGCCTAAAAAATCGTCAGATAATTCTTAATAACAAATGAACTATGCAATAGAAAAAAAAATCCTACGTACTTCCATAGACAATATATTTTTCAAGATACCTTCAACATTTCAAGTGAATCGGTTGAAAATTGTCTGAGTTATGTTTCCGGCCAACTTAAAAAATGCAATTTTGAGATAAACGCTGCACAGCCGCCATTTTGAAATTAATCGCTTCAAAAAATTATTGTATACAGTCATTGATATGTATGATAAACACCCTTTTTTGTAATTTCTATTTATTTCGTCGTTTTTCTTTAAAAAATCCCCAAAAAGCCTATTTTTTAGGCTTCTAGAGTAACATAACCCCTTAAACGTTTAAATCAACCATGTATTTTTTTGTTGCTTAAGCTTCCATCTGTACAGGGTTCTTCCCACTTGATACATTCCCCAACATATTCCACTTTATATCCCCACCTTGCAAATCAACCATGTATTTTCATCAAATACGTATTCGTCGAATAGTCTACGTCAAGTAATGCTTTGAAACAAATAGAATCGTAGTAGCCCGTGAGGCAACAAAACAAAATGATTTGATTCAATCCTCGTGAAATCAAATAAACTTTTTTAACAGTGTAGAGCATTGGGATTTTTCGGTCGGTGTACATTGAGGCTCCACTAACCGTGTGGTAGAGATAGAAACTTTTGGGGAGCCCCTATCGAGATGGCGAGAAGAGCAGTTTGTTAGTAGTCAATGTGGTGTTTTCATTTTCAAACCACTTCGAAAGTTCGAAATTGTTCTGACCATATGAGAAGAGTTAACTTTTTGAGGGAATCGAATCGATTGATTTTATTTGCGGTGGCTCTGAGCAAGGGCGTCGCCACCTAATGGGCCAGTGGGGGGCGGCAAGATGAGAGAATGTGGGAAATATGAATTGTAGACATTTTAGACTCTTATATGAGGAATTCTCCGTCAATTCAGCCACTTTTTTTCGACCATCTCAGTTCTGTCCCATAATTGGGTATATTAACGTACTACTAAAAGGCATTCTATGTGAATTTTTTCAGATTTCTTAATTCAACATTTTAGAAAATGCTGTTTTTTTCCAAATTCATATATCTCGGAAACTAGAAGTAACTGAAAAAAAAATGTTTCCACATAAAAGTTGTAGTTTTGTGCTCACTTTCGAGCGGACGACTTGAAATAATTTTTCGGTTTCGGTAACGCTGATTTTTTACCAAAAAAGGGGTAATTATTTATTTTATTAAAAAACGCCCATTTCTTTTGGCTGAAAAAATTACATAGTCTTCCAGTATGTCTGACGATGTCGCAAAAAAATCGCCAGAGTGGCAGGGATCGAGGTTCTAGGGTAAACAAAATGAAACCACACAAATTAATTTTTTTATACCGGAACCTCGCTTCGTGCCGATCTAGCGATTTTTTTGCGATATCCTCAGACATACTGGAAGACTCTGTAATTTTTTCAGCCAAGAAAAAAATGGCCGTTTTTGAATACAAAAATAATTTCCCCCTTTTTTGGTAAAAAATCAGCGTTACCGGAATGTAAAAATTCTTTCAAGTCGTCCCCTCGAAAGCTAACACAAAACTACAACTTTTATGCACAGACATTTTTTTTCAGTTACTTCTAGTTCCCGAGATATATTCATTTGGAAAAAAAACGGCATTTTCTAAAATGTCGAACTAAAAAGTCTTAAAAAATTCACATAGAATGCCTTTAAGTAGTAGATTGATATAACCAATTATGGGGCAGATCTGAGATGGTCGAAAAAAAGTGGCTGAATTGACGGAGAATCCCTATATACATTTTTTCGAATGTCTGGGGGGGGGGGGGGGGGCTGCCTCTCCTTGGCGAAGCCCTTGGTCCTGAGTACTTTGGAAAATTGACGCATACTTTTGTCCAATAGTACTTAGCTTTTTTTTCCTCGAAACGCTGCGTGCCCCCCCCCCCCTCGATAATTCGTCTTTTCTTGTTGAATGCGATAAAAAAATCGATTTTTTGTCAATGCTAAAGTCACGCAGCCCTTAGAGATTACAGTTGCTTCACTCCGTGTTATCTCGTATCCATTTGTATCACGGCGATGCTACTATAGACGCAGCAACAGCGAACGGCCAATACCTTGCTGCTGATACATTTCGGAGCTGTCGAAGCGGCCGTTTGTCTCGTTCTTTTGATCTTTGGTACCGGTGGATGGTCGCTCTCGGGCGGTTCTTGCGTCGTTCAAGGCTTTCTTCTCGCTGTTCTTCATCCCGTGGCACTGTGGACCGTCACCGGGCTGAATTGCGACAGGTAACGAGCACGATCTTGCAAACAGGTCCGGAAACGCCTATGGCGTGGGTAGACTCGTTTGGTGAAGCAAATTTGCACAGTTCCCGGTGTGATGACAAGAGTCTCTGCGATCTACCGGTTTTTACGGGTTCGCGACCGAAATACTCTCGATCGATGTCAAACCTACCGTGACCGCTGCACATCAGGGGTCACTTCAGACGCTAAAAATGGTATTTTCATGAATTTTTTTGATAGGTTTATATTATAGATATTGATAGAAAAGTTGTTATACTTAAGGTTTTAGGCCACAGTAACGAGTATAAAATCATGTGCGAAATTAACATTTTTTTTTCGTATGAAAAAGTGATTCACTCATAAAATTAATTACACGTCCATCTAGTATGAATATCATGCTGTTAGAATTTTTTTTCGATGTACAGAATGGCTGACTACTAATATTTTCTTTTGTTGTCTTTTTTTAGGCGCTCCGCGGCGTGACAATTTTTTTACCTAGTAATCCTAGTAACCTTTACCTAGGAACCTAGTAACAATTTTTTTTACCTAGAACGAAAAACAAAAATTCTCGTCAATCTACATTAGAATACCCAGAGAAGTACGTACGGAATTAAAAAAATATTGTTTTATTCAAAATTTGTAGGTATTTGAACTTAAGAAATGAATTTTCGGTGAAAAATTTCGTTATAACTGCTCATAAGCTGCTCATAAAATGAAAAGTTTTCGATTAATCAGAAATTCCGTACGTACTTCTCTGCGAAATGCAATTACGAACATAACTTTTAAATTTGAAGTAAGCCGAGTGAAAATTGTTGAAGTATTTTGTCACGCGAATTGGAAAAAAGCTGTTTCGAGAAGTTTCGAGTAGTCGGCCATTTTGTACATAAGAATATATATATATATTTTTTTAACAGCTTGATATTCGTACTAAATAGATGTGTAATTAATTTTATGGGTGAGTCACTTTTTCATACAAAAATATGGTTAAATTCGCACATAATTTTATACCCGTTACTGTGGCCTAAGACCTTAATAAATACACTTTCGAAATAAATTAAATTTTTTCAAAAATGTATTTATGTAACCCAAACAAACTTTAAATGCGTTTTTCTCGAAACAACGTTTTTCGACGGCTCTTTCGACGGATTTTTTTAAATTGTTGATAATTACTATTTTTTTGCAAAAAACGGTGAAAAAATCACGTCTTTTTCGAAAAATGTCCGCCATTTTGTTATTTTTGCATATATCAAAAATCGTATGATATGCGCTATAGCCATTAGTATACTGAATCTAAAACCGTTTGATTTTTTTGTTTCGGATGCTCCATCTCCGAGATTTCATCAATAGCGCAGACCTACAATGTTTTCAGGACATTTTTTAACTACCATTTTCGTCTATGAATAGTGGCTTCAATAAATATGAAAAAAAATTTATAATGTATTTCTAAAGTGTATTTATTAAGTGTAACAACTTTTATATCAATATCTATAATATAAGCCTATCAAAAAGTTCATGAAAATAGCCTTTTTTAGCGTCTAAAGTGGGAAGACCCCTCGCCTTGAATTATGTGATCCGTTTTCTACTCTAGCCAATGCAGTCGTAAATGTTGCAAAAAAAAACAAAGATATACCGATTTTTAAACACCTTGAACTCGAAATTTAAATTAATTAAGAGATTTAATTCATTTCCTCGTTTGCTATTCGTTAAAAACAGGATTTAACATCCCTGCTCATGCAAACTTGCTTGATCAATCGCGCAACTTAAAAGTCAGTGCAGCAGCTCGTTGATTCCTCTTATATTACGATGTTGAAGTTTGCATCGTTGAAATGTGCAATGAAAGTTTATAAATACTTTTATAAAATATAAAAATTGTCTCATAAACGCTATAGACTAGTAAAAAAGCTCAAATGTTTTTGTTCGAATTCTTATTAGCGATCTACCGGCCGAATCTACAAAAAAAGTTTTTGATAGTAATTAAAATAAATTAAAGACAAGAGAGAATAATGTCAATTTGTAATACCTTTCTAGTGTCTTTCGTTGTCGGCATATGTGTAATACAAAATACTTTATAATTGTACAAAGTATTCAGTGCTAATTTACATATGTGCATTATTTTCCTCCTTTTTTAAATATTTACAATTTTCGTGCTCCTGTTTCCGGTATTACAGCAATTAGAATACGAAAAACATTTTCAGGATCATTCTTTTAAATAGGATATTACACCGTTTTTCGAAAGGTGTCTCAATATGATATTTTCATGACAATAAACCACTAGAATTTTTATTTCTATTTTATGAAATCGATAAGTGCCATAAAAAGGCATTTAAATTTTACATTTCAAATTTCCGCGCGAAAACGCTAGCCGCCATGCTGCTAGCGTTTTGTGACGTCACTTGCATCGTAAACATTGACGCTGCGCCAATTGTGAACACATAAATTTTTTTTGGTTAAAAGTGAGTTACAGTCCCTATCGTTGGTTGTGTTGTTCCTAAATGTAAGAATACTAGTATAAAAACACCGGGAAAGTTGTGGATTAAAATGCCAATTGACATAAATATTAGGAAGACTTGGTTAAAACTTGCGAGAAGAGATCCAAAGTCGTAGTCCGAAAAAAAAACTCATTTGTTCTTTCTTGAAGTGCGGATAACTATTTGATAATTTGCAATTGACTATGACAAACGAGAATGTATAGTTGTTGACGTTTTCTTTCACAGGTTAAACAGTAATACGTTTACCGTTTTCTTTATTTAGTATTTCAATGACGTCACGTCGGAATCCATTATGGCCGTTACCGTTTCGCATGTTCGTTAAACAGATAGAAAAAGTAGTTTTTTAAAATGAACTATAAAATTCATTTTGTGTTTTTACACATTAAAACCAACATTATTCGATTGCTTATTGCGAAAAGTAGCTTATTTATACATTCTTGGTATTTTTCTTGGATAGAGTAAAATACCCTATTATTTCTGTTATTGCTTTTTAATCTTTATTATTTTAGGGTTAATCGGAGTGTCGCAGTAGTTTTCATTTTGTGGTTTGGCCTACTGCTATATTGCTCGGTCACTCGTAGCGACGCTACGCGTGTAGAAATTTGTTGGGGGGTTCTCAGGTCCTATCGCATTCCTATAGGGGTTTGATAGGGGCGCCGCACGGAGGGAGTCCACATTGGAATTCACGTGAATTGCGCTATATTTCAATTCACGTCGCTTGAGAATTTTTCATTTGAAATTATTAAATGGAATTTGCTGAATATCCCAAAAACAAATATCCTTTCGTGATCCTGTGCACAAATTTGATCGGGGGTCCCAAGTGCACCCACATCTCTACACTGAGAAAAAAAAATCATTGATCCAATATCATTGGTGCTATTGAATGAAATTTCGTTGATTCAATTGTAAAATTGTTGGTGTAAATAATCATACAATTTTAAGTACATTATTAGTCCAAACAAAACGCTATTGACTTCAATAACGTGATAAAATGGAAAGTTTTTTTTTCATTCAAAAGATATATTGTTAGCTGAGAATAATATATTATTGAAACTATCTAACAAATTATCGCGAAAAAATTATATACTTTTGAATACAATTTCTGCAATGAACGAAAAAAGCGTTTCAATTCATAACATGAATATTGTTGATTCGACTACACAAGAAAAATTGAATTTCGCTCGTTTGGTTCCAATAAAATTTCTATTGAGTAAATATGTTATTTTAATTAATATTTTATTTTGATTGAAAAATATTAAACAAATGTCTGAATTGGTTAAAAAATTATGCGAAAGTAAAATTCAAGCAAATCATGGCCGAGCGCCACCGAAATTACAGGTGTGAGGAAACCCGTAGTTCTCGGAGTAACCGCTAGAAGCCGCACGCGCGCTCGTTTCTCGTAAGCGTAGCGCGAACCAAAAATCTACTTAAACGCTGGAGAAACTCTAAAGAGTATCGCTTCTTTAGTACAGTCGTGCTGTATATTGGAACCGGAAAAAAATAGAAGAAGGCTAGTTTTTTGACAGGTGATTTTGTAGATGCCACGGGTGCTAAAACCAAGTTTGCCTAAAAATCGGAGGATAGGATTTTTTTTAGGGAATGGGGGTGGATTAATGCCAAACTACAATCCCTACGAGGTCGGCGCCGGGAGACCAAATGTTTAGAAAAATCCGGGTTTTATTTTTGTCCATAGCACCGAAGTCGTGGAAGTTCATTTTGGAGGTGAAAAAGTGGGATGAAAATTTGAAAAATCAGTTTTTATTCGATAACTCTTTAGGACAAATTCATACAATTTTTGTTCAAATGGAAACGTTGTAGCCCTTGAAAAGACGCGTCGATCGAGTATTCGATCAACCCTCTCCAACAATATCTTCACCCCCAAAAGAATTGTTGAAGACTTAACAAAAAAATTCTTTATTGAATAACTCAAAAACAATCGATTTTTCGGGGATGGATCAAATGTACGAAATGTAGAGAATAATTTTCTCGATATTTTCGTTTCTGTGCACAACTTTTGAATTTTGCTTTTTCGAACCCCTCTCAGGGGTTGAAAATTCAAAATGCAATTCTGGGAAAACTATTGACCGAAACTGAAGAGATACGAGTTTGGCGCTGTGGACAAAAATATAGCTGAGGGTTCAAGCTACAAATTCTTCCACGGCGGCGAATTCGTGCCGTCAATAGTGCTCCCAGAATTTCGTTTTGAATGTTCAACCCCCGGGAGGGGTTGGAAAATCAACATTCAAAGGTGGTCCATAGCAACGAAAATACGGAGAAAATTATTCTCTATATTTCGTACATTTGAACCATACTCGAAAAACCGATTGTTTTTGAATTATTCAATAAACATTTTTTTTACCATTTTTTGGGGATGAAGATATTATCGGAAAGTAATGATCGAATACTCGATCGACGCGATTTTCCAAGGGCTACAACGTTCCCATTTGAACAAAAAACGTACGATTTTTTCTGAAGAGTTATTGAATTAAAACCGATTTTTCAAAATTTCACCCCACTTTTTCACCCTCAAAATGAACTTCCACGACTTCGGCGCTGTGGACAAAACTAAAGCCCGGATTTTTCTGAACATTTTGTCTCACGGCGCCGACCTCGTAGGAGTTGTAGTTTGGCATTAACCCCCCCCCCCCCATCTCCTTTCATCCCCTAAAAAAGAACCCTACACCCCTATTTTTAAGCAAACCTGGATTTAGCACCCGCGGCACCTACAAAATCACCTGTCAAAAAACTAGCCTTCTAATTTTCTCCGATTCCGGGTTTTTTCAGTGACAGCACGACTGTACTACTTGGCCTGTGGCTAAGATCAAAGTGTAGTATCTGTTCTAATCAGTTGAATATCTGATATTCTCTCCATGGATATTCCATTGGATATCCGATATTCTGTCCACTATTATCGTGGATGATCATTCTAATGGTCACTTTTTATTTAGAATTTAAAACAAATTGAATAAATTACGTCCCATGGCATATTCGTTTCGATGTCGTAAAGAAATAATTAATCTATTGATTATATTTTTGTACGAAATAAAAAATGTTTGTAGCAACCGCTTAATTATTTCATCCAATACATCTACGGATTGTATGTAGAATGAATTCAATAGAATATAATTTTATTTGAAGGATAACATAGATATTCAGAGAACAGAAGAGCTTTTTCAAATAAAATAATATTTTATTTAAATCAATCACATTTTCCAATATTTTATAGTATTGTGACAATCTCATATATCGGTAGCACTCCGCAGCAGCACGTTTATTTGGATCAACCAATATATTTTTTTCTTTCAATTGGTTTTTTTTTTCTCAGTGTATAGTCATTTGTTAGGGACATCGTACATAAGGAGTCCTCATTCGGATTCAATTGGATTCTGCACGGTTGCCCTATGACCGTCGTTTCAGAATTCTTACCACGTTCAAATCGAAAATATGTGAAAAGTCACGAGAACAAACTCGGCGTATTGAAACGTAACCTGCACACATTGTGAGAGTACACGTGTGTGGTGATACTATATCAAAGTGCAGTAAAATAAATAACAAACGATAATTACACTGGATTTCCAGTGATCTGATTCGAATCGATTTTTAACATATAATTCTTTAAGCGATTTATACTTCTGTACGATTTACTCATTTTGTATATCTATATATTGTGATAGAAAATTCAGCGTACAGCATGGGATGGGAATCATCAAGCACCTTATAGGATTCTGTTCGACAATGTGGGAATCCTTTAGGATTCAAATCGGATTCGAACATTGAATTCCAATAGGGAATACCGAGCGTGACGTTTCAATATAGCGATCCAATGCGATAACTCATTGGATCCCTATTAATAAGTAGGGTATGGGCATTCACTTGAATCGGTACGAAAATTTCTGCACGGGTAGTGATGAAATTTTGTATCAAAACTTTTTACATTTTTGCGGACGCTTTTTCTATCGCTTCCCCTGTGGATTATTTTTAAAGAAGAAAATCGCGATGATTAATTTCCACAACAATTAGGCATTTGAAAAAGTATCATCTGAAAAACACTGTAATATGTTTTGTGTAAAAATATGTAGTTATGGATAAGGTTCCGAGCCCCTGCCCCTCCGAGCGAGCTAAATTTTTGCACTAACCTCCCTTTTCATAATTTAAGACCACCCCTTAAGGGATTTTTGGCGACTCGCAATAGTTTTCGAGATATTGTATTTTTTAGTTCTTTTTTAAAGAAAAGTTCCGAACCTTACCCTTAAAAACCGTGTCTACGAATGACGCGATCCCGCGCCGTTGTCCGCGTTATCAGCGGTTGGCTTAAGGGGTAACACCACTGTAGAACTTTCAAAAAATTAATTTTTTTTAAAATTCGCTCAATAGATGCTTGGAACCATCTAGAATAAGGGGGAAACGTTAAGTACCTGTAAAAAAAGGCCCGCGGGCCGTGTGGGTCTTGGCAGTGGCTCGCCCGTGTGCGAGACGTGTACCGTTTTTCCCTGAACACAATTTTTCAAAACGACACGCAACATAACTCCTACAATTTGCATTCTATTCACTCCAAATGAGCACAAATTTAAAACAACATTCCGAAGAGAAAAACGTACGGGATTTTCCATGAGTTTATTATAACATTATTATACAAATGATTGTCCTTTTTTCTGTCGAAAATTGAGTTTTTACTTTAAATGCTTGCCAATTACACAAAAAATAATGTTTTCAAAAACCCCTACGTATGTCTCTAGCTTTACTCATGTAAATTAATAGATTTTTTTTTTTAAATGTTCCACATTCGAATTTGCGTTAGTTATACTACGTGCCGTAGAGCGTCTCAAATTCAACATGCCTCGCGAGATTGGTTCCAGCGTCACCATTTTGTATAATTTTTTAATATCAATTTTTTTGTTCTCTCGAAGATATGTCCAATAAAGTCCTTGAATATCATTATCCTCTTACTTGTCCTTCCACACATAAAAAAAAATACGAAAAATCGCTTAAGGGGTTGCGTGGGTTTCGAAGGCAAAAAAGAATATTTTTTCTATTAAAAAAAATATAATATATCAATTATTTTATTCAACATTTTAAACACATAAAAGACCAAGACATTTCAACAATATTAAAAAACAATTCATCAAACATTCTGGGAAATTCAGTCGGTGGGACCTGGATTCCGAAGGCCCCTAAAAAGTGTCTTCGTGATGGTTAGGATAACTCATGATAGCTTTATCTGAAATGAAGAAACCAATTTTTTTCTGTTAGTAGATAAGTATAGCTTGTGATTGCACGAAGGATTTTTTTTTAATTCAAATTTGAGTTTTTTACAGAGTTGTATGCAAAATAGTTCAATTTTTGATAAAATTTACACTACGTATAGCGTTGTAAAATTAGTTGTAATAAAAAAAACCTTCGTTCAATCAGTAGTCAATGCTATTTTGAAGAAGCGTGCGAAATTTCAATAAGATCGTTGCATTAGTTTTTGAGAAATCGTGTCCACCGACTTCAAAAATAGTGTTCTGAGAAAAATGCAATTACCTGCGTCGCTCCCGGTCAGTCTTTCCCAACGGGGGGAATTCCCGAAGGCTCTCTTTCCTAGACTTTTACTCCAATTGACTTAAGGGGTTAGGCCAAAGTAACGGGTATAAAATCATGTGCGAGTTTAACAATTTTTATTCGTATGAAACAGTGATTCACTCATAAAATTAATTACACACCTATTTAGTATGAATATCAACCTGTGAGAAAATATATAAATTTTTTCGATGTACAAAATGGCCGACTACTCGAAACTTCTCGAAACAGCGTTTTTCCAATTGGCGTGAAAAATAACTTCAACAATTTTCACTCGATTTACTTCAAATTCAAACGTTATGTTCTTAATTGCATTTCGCAGAGAAGTACGTATGGAATTTCTGATTAATCGAAAACTTTTCATTTTATGAGCAGTTTATTAGCAGTTATAACGAAAGTTTTCACTGAAAATTCATTTCTTAAGTTCAAATACCTACAACTTTTGAATAAAACAATATTTTTTAAATTCCGTACGTACTTTGTATTTTAAGGCGTTACCCCCACTTGTAGCGCAAAAAAGGCCTTTTTCATGAATTTTTTTAAAGAAAACTACAAAACTTTTTTAATCGATCAATATACCATCTTAAAGAACACATCTTGAAGAACTTTCAGTAATTTTTTTATTGAAAAATATTACATTGTTTGGTGGCAAATGGCCGTCAATGAAATAATGTTTTTATATACACGGTTTGCGGTGACCAACATTGCGGCGAAGTGGATCATCTGAAAAAAAATGCGGATGGATCTAGTCAAATATAAGTATAAACTAGTCTTTAATCGAAGGATTTTAAAAAATATTCATTTTTCACAAAATGGCGGACAGTCAAAGTTAATGGTTCGATTTTAACGAAAAAAAAACGGCCGTTTTTTGGCTATAAAACGGCCATTTTTTTTCGAAAAAAAAATCGAATGATTAAAGACTACATTTTTATGTATTAAATAAACCTGCAAAATTTCAAGAAGATCGGTTCATTAGTGTTCGAGTAATCGTGGTCACCGACTTCCGAAATGCCATTTTGAGAAAAACGCGTTTAAAGTTTCAATTTCCGGTCATTTACACAACGGATTCTTCTCTTTCAACGCTCATATCTCAGTCAATTTTGTTCGGATCGACTTGAAATTTTCAGGACATATTCTCAGATACTTATACTTCAAAAAAAAATGCAATAAAAAGATCGATTTTTTCAAAATCGTAAGTGGGGGTAACCCCTTAATGTAGATTGACGAGAATTTTTGTTTTTTGTTCTAGGTAAAAAATTGTGGATGTTAAATGTCACGCTGCGGAGCGCCTAAAAAAAAGATAACAAAAGAAAATATTAGTAGTCGGTATTTTGTGCATCGAAAAAAAAAATATATATATATATTTTCTAACAGCTTGATATTCATACTAAATAGATGTGTAATTAATTTTAAGAGTGAATCACATTTTCATACGAATAAAAATTGTTAAATTGGCACATGATTTTATACCCGTTACTGTGGCCTAACCCCTTAAAACTTTGGGAGAATATTCTAGACATATTGTACTATTAGAAAATAAAATAAAAAAATGAATTTTTTGAAACTTTCAAACCCGCGTAACCCCTTAATTTTAGACGTTTACAGTGGTGTAAGCCCTTAATGCGAAATGTTACACGAGTAAGGGCGCTACGTTTGAGCAGGTACTGCGCGATAGCGGCACCGCTGCACTACGCGGCGTTGGTTTCACCGCGACGAGTGAGCCTTGGGCTGGCAGCCTCCTGGGCAGGTGCCCTTTTGCTGTCCGTGCCACCGTTCTCAGGCCTCGTACCGCCGTACACGTACAGCCCAGGCCTGGGCTGCTGCGTGCCGGACTTTGGCAACGATAGGTGGGGCAACGTGGCGACCCTCTACGGGGCTCTGTACGCCTTTATCGGCCTCGCGCTGCCCGCTCTACTCGTCACGGTCTGCAATCTCCGGGTACTCGGTATAGCTCGTTATCATCGTCATCGTATCGCGAGCGCCATCTACGAGGTCACATTGAGCGCTCAGGTCACTATAACGCATCAGAGGAATCCCTTTTTCGTGCCTACGGTGACGAGCCCAGCGGCGGGGGGACCGCCGCCGAGATTTCACAGCGCGGCCAGTACGGTACGTTGTCGCGTTTTGCTTTCTCACAAGGCATGCTTTGTTTTTGAAAAAAATGTTACTTTTGATTACTATTTATTTTTATTTACTAGAAATTATTATTTTTTTTGCACATTTAGCCTACGAATTTTACGAAAATATTTTTGAAGATCGTTGTTACGGATCCATAACCTCAAACTGCAAAGAAAGATTTTAAGGCCTTAGGCCACTCTAGAGGCCGAAACAATAGGCTTTTTGGAGATTTTTTCAGAAAAACTATTAACATTTTTGGAAAGTTTGGAAAAAAAATCCCCTAAAAGCCTATTTTTTCGGTCTCTAGAGTGGCCTAAGGCCATAAACGTTGCATCATTGAAACGCAACGAAATTATAATTTTTTTTGCCCATTTAGGCTACAAATTTCACTAAAATATTTTTGAATGTCGTTGTTACGGATCCATCACCGAAAACTGCAAAGAAAGAGTTTAAGATAGTAATAAAAATAGGGGAAAAAATTACGAAGGATTTTTATTGCTTTCCAATGGTCCAAAATTGAAGGCGACTATTTTCTGAGATTTTAACAGGGTACACCCAGCTCGTGACCGGATAAGGAGAATTTTTTGTGATTTTTTTCTCAGTTAACGCGTGCAGTTTTTCATTTTTTTAAATTTTTGTTGAAGAGTATGGTTTCAAGTATCTTTTACAACAATGATTTGTGCAGACCTCTGTTTAAAAAATGTCCTTCACGGTGACCACTTCCGCTCGGAAACAAATCATCCGAAATAATAAAAAAATCAAACGTATTTAGTTCCTGCATGAAATGATCTATTGCTTGGACGAAGGGTCCAAAGAAATGTTGATTTTTGAAAAAATATCCGCAGCCCAAACTAAAAGTATGGATTTTCGGTAAAAAAAAACTCTCTATTTTCGTTGATAAAAAAATGCATTGAGAAGAAAATTCTTCTTTCAAACACAGCTTTTCGATATGTAAAACAAGCTTGTAAAATTTGATCAGTACAGTGATTTTTAAGATATCGTAGTCGACGATTTTGAAAGGTCATTTTGAGTAAAACGCGTTTGAAGTTCGCGAAACCTATCTATAAACCTCCGTAACTCCCTTAATTTTGAACGAATCTACTTTAAATTTTCGGAGAATATTCTTGAAATGTTATATTTTGGGAATCCGTCGAAAAAGAAAAATCGGTTTTTCTAAAAAAATGTTAACTAGCTGTAAGCCTTTAGTGGAAATGTATTCAGAATGTTCCAAAACGTCAAAAAATGACGATCAGAAAAAAAAGTCTGTGTGTGTGTGCGTTCTAATAAAGAAAACCACTTGGATCAAGGAAATTAAGACGAAGCACTAAAATATCTGATTCTTTCGAGTATTTGTTAGTTCGAAGAAACGAATAATTCTCAAAGCAACCTAACATTCCATTTTTCAATAAAAAAAATCACCGGCGTCCCCCAATTGTCGATTTACAGTCAGCCGAAGTAATTCTTGTCATAAAGTTGAAGTTTCCATCGTTGGAATGCAATAAAAATTTTTTTTTCCATTGCCAACATCTCATTCGACAGATTTGATATAATTTGATATTTGTTATTTGAATAATAATGAAATATTTCATATTTATCTGTAATTATATTAAAATTCATTAAATTCATCTATATTTTTCATATTTTATATAATTTATATTAAATATTTATTTATACACATTTAATAGTTATTATTTAAATCACACAAACATTTTCAGGATCTTTATTCAGCGAGGTGCTAATCAAATCAGCAAACCATAATTTCACATTGCAATAAAAATAAGAAAATCAAAAAGAATAGATGAATTTTCGTCGCGTCTCAATGGTGCAAATTTCAAACCCATTTTTTTAGCCGCGGAATTTTTTTAGATACACAAACGTTTTCCCTGTACTTAAGATACCGGCCTTTTTTGCATACCAATAATCTATCATTCTAAATAAGTTTAATGAAAAATCAGTGAAACGCTTGAGATTTTCAAGGACTTTTCATTCGCAGACAAATGTTTTTTAGCGTTGTAACTTTCACAATTTTTTAGATATCCGAAAAAAAATCTTTTACGAAGATAGAACATCACATAAGCTATCTAAGAATTACATTTTGCGAAAAACGGTGGGAGGATTTAGATTTTTACGTAAGTATTTTTAGAAAAAAGTCTTGTCAATTCACAGCTTTCCAAAACTTAAATAATCCTACTGACCGCGATTTATTGGGTTGATGCAAAAGTTCGTCCCGCTTGTTTTACGAACATGAAAAACGGTACGAAATATCAACTGAGTGTCCGCCTTCGATTTTGTTGAAACCCATATATGTGATAAAGCATTCAAGATTATTAGACACGTATATTTTTATCGGTGGGCAAGCGGGTTTAAGGGTGGCAACCACTCCTCAAAGAAAGGCGCGTCGAGGGTTGATTATGCAGTTTCACCCTCAAGCAGGCCACCGATCTGAATGAAACAACAACCAAAACTCTTCTAATGTAGAGCGATGATAAAACCACTATCAAAGTATTGAAAAAAAAATAAATTAAGGGGTGACACACCTTCCTTTGAAGGGTGGTTTCCCCCCTTGAAACCATTTTTCCGCTGATAAAAAGAAATACGCGTTCAATAGTTCTCAATGCTTCATCTCACATACGAGTTTCAACAAAATCAAAGGCTTAAGTGCAACTCAAGTGATGCTCCTTGTCAAGAGCATTTACCAAACTAGTCTGTCATACAGAATATGCTAGATTTTCTTTTCGATAAAATCGTCGAGAAATCTTCCCACGCCAAAATTTCGCCATCATTCAGACGTCCAAGTAAATGTGCACAAAGTTTAGATACGGAATCCATATTTGTCATAGCCTTGATGAGTATTGTTCGTAATCACCCAATAGGAATCCATTTTTGAAACAAAAAACCTGGCGCAATTTGGAAACTTGCACATCGCTGGCTCACAATTTGATTTCGCTCCCCATCTTCCTCCACGAAAAATTACAATTTTAAAAAAGGCCGACGAGGCTTAAGGAGGTTGGAGCGGTCCAGTTGAGTGAAAAGACGAAAAGAAGAAGTTATGATTTTTTTCAATGAAGCTCAAAAAATGCATACAACATATAGATTTATTCTGAAGATGCTAATTTTTCATAAAATATATAATTAAAGGGCAATATTATGCATTTTTATATTTTTATTACGTGAGCAAGCAAAACTTTTATGTTACTATCAACTTGAAAAAGTATAACATTATCGATGATTATTATGAAAAAAACTGAGTCAGCGAATGTTTTATACAATTCAGAATGAAATGTTGAGTTATTTATAGTTACACCTATTTATGTCACGAGATTGTTTATTATTACCATTAATGAATATTAAGTGTTGCCGAAAGTCGGCAACTTCGCGGAAATTGAGATTGACAGCAATGCTCTTCATTCGCCAGCCAAGATTCGTAATCTTTAATCAAACCTTTATCGCTCAATATTGAATATACAGGGTGTCCGGTTATGAATGGACAACCCTGCAACCATCGATGGGCCAGATAATGTCCTACTGTATGCTAGCATTTCAGATTTGTAAAAGTCCCACGGCTTTCGAGTTAAAAATCATCTGCTTTTGCTCTTTCGCATGCCATTTCTACGTATGACAACTTTGTTTGAACCAGTTTAAAAAAAATTCTCGTAGTTATTTGTTTTATCTAGAAAAGTATTTTTTTTAACCTTAAATGTTAAGGAAACGTTATGAAAAAAGATCTCATGCAGAATTTTCATACAAACCAATTCGAACATCTGACTTTGATAGTCTGCGATATGAAAAAGTTGTATAGTTATTGTCAATTCATATCATTTGTAAAAATGGTATGTGAAAAACAAAAAGCAGACTTTCAAAAAATAACATAAAGCCGAAAATTTCGAAAACCGTGGGACTTTTACTAAACTGAAATCCCAGCATATAATAGCTCCAGTAGAAATTGTGCTAGCCTGTCTGAGTTACGACCTAGTAACTGGCTCGTGCGATTGAGCTCATACGAACTGACCAATGGTTGACTCGCTATGAGCTAGTAATATTGTGAATGTTTTGTTATTCAGCCCTTGACTAGTAACTGCCCAACCAAGCTTGGTCACAAATTACAAAGTGTGGTTATGTGACTACGTGTAGTTCCACCGAGCGATTGGCTCATGGCTGACTGAGCAACCTGAGTTGTAGATGGCGTTGCGAATGCAAAAATTCTCAAGTAGGTATCTCGCCATGAACTAGCCAGCTAACTGCGGCTGTGTACCCCTTGGCTATTCACTGCCCAGTCAATCTTGGTCACAAATTGCAAAGTGTGGTTATGTAACTACGTGTAGTTCCATCGAGCGATTGGCTCATGGCTGACTGAGCAACTTGAGTTGTAGATGGCGTTGCGGATGCAAAAATTCTCAAGTAGGTATCTCGCCATGAACTAGCCAGCTAACTGCCCAGCCGATCTTGATCACAAATTACAAAGTGTGGTTATGTAACTACGTGTAGTTCCATCGAGCGATTGACTCATGGCTGGCTAAGCAACTTGAGTTATCGATGACATGGCGAATGAAAAAAATCCTCCAGTCGGTATTTCGCGATGACCTAGCCATCACTTGACAACTGCGGCCGCCCCAGCCGGAATAACTTGATCGGTCAAATACAATTTAAGGTTATGTAATTCTATGCGATTATCGCTTTCAATGCGAACGCAATTGAGCCATTGATCCGATAATGTTATTAACTTTTGTTAATTCACCTATTTTTCAATAATCTAACATCGTGTGGTGTAAGATATGTAGACGATACGAAAGTTCAGAAATTAAACTAGTAGAACTGGCTCAGTGGACAACGTCACAACTCATCACCCAGAGATCCCAGGATCGAAACCACGTTACGGCGTAAGCGTTTATCTCAGATAATTAAAAATTGAATCATCGATATATTTACAGCGCAAATATCATAACCCTAATTAATGAACAACGAAGAATATCGTAATTCAATGATGTAAATAATGTCCAAAAAAATCACGAAAATATTTATATATATAGCCGCAAATTTTTGTATCTAATTGCCACCTAATTTTTTCGTTCCCGATCTCTAGATGCAAAAACTAGGTCATGGCTAGGTCAGAAATATTATACAACCGTGAGACATATCCAGTCAGCATGTGATTTTTTGTAATATCTAATATTATACAGCCGTGATTATTATACATCCAGGTACCATATAATTTTTTGTATTCAATCACTAGAGGACGAAAGCGTTACAAGGCTGGGTAGTCAATAGCTAAGGCGGCTAGCTAATGGCGATTCGGAACATAACTTTACTAGCTTGTGGCCAGGCGGTGATGAATTACATTTCCCACTCGGGACGACATGATCTGACCTGTCGACAGTTGCAGGATTATCCTTTCATAACAGGCCATCCTGTATATGGTTTACGATGTGAAGGGCGATTTTTTTTCTCTAAATGTTTCCAAAGGTTAAGTCTGCGTTAATCCGTTGCTAGAAAACGTTTATATTAGTGCTGAATAGCAAAAAAAAATACATCACCCGTATTCTGAACTTCTTGGCCATCTGCCACACGTAAAATTACACACATTAAACTATTTTTCATCTCTGGTGTTTTGTGATGAAAAAATGTCAAAAAATTCTCAAAGACCCAGTATATTCTAAACAATAATATATATTTTTTTTAATCTTCAATTATGGCTAAAGTTTCAACCTCCTTAAGGCATTAGGCCACAGTAACGGGTATAAAATATTGTGTAAATTCAACATTTTTTTTCGTATGAAAAAGTGATTCACTCATAAAATTAATTACACATCTATTTAGTATGAATATCAAGCTGTAAGAAAATATATATTTTTTTTTTCGACGTCCACAACGGCCGACTACTAATATTTTCTTTTGTTATCTTTTTTTTTGGCGCTCCGCGGCGTGACATTTAGCATCCACAATTTTTTACCTAGAACGAAAAACAAAAATTCTCGTCAATCTACATTAGAATACCTAGAGAAGTACGTACGGAATTAAAAAAATATTGTTCATTCAAAGGTTGTAGGTATTTGAACTTAACGGGCCAGTCCACTTTGGAGCCACGAAAAAAGGCTATTTTCGCGATTTTTTTGAGGATTTTATAAGGGATATGAATATAAAACTGGTTGGGGTTGATAAATAAAGTCTTGAAATACATTTAAACATTTTTTTATTCATTTTTATTCATTTTTAAGTACAAAAACTATAGTTTAACAACAAAAAAATCAAAGTCCATTAGATTTATTATGACACCAGCTACAAAATGACCCTCGGATATGAAGTTTTATCAAAAAATCAAAAAATGGCAGATGAAAAATGAAAAAAGTTTTTTAAAAACGCGTTTTTCGCAGTTTTTCGCAAAAAAAAGTAAAAATCAAAATTTTTAAACCATCGAGGGACATGTTGTTGCGAATCATGTTTACAATATGTGGTTCAAATTTAAAGAGAATCGGTTTATCAGTTTTAGAGATACGATTTTGAAAACGTTGTTTCGAGAAAAACGCGTTTGCAGTTTATACTATGAAAAACTCTTACCTAAACTCAATCGGCAACTCCTGCAAAATTTGGACACAATATTTCTGAATGTATGTACTTTGAAAAACAGTAAAAAAAAATTGATTTTTTGAAATTTTCAAAGTGAACTGGCCCCTTAAGAAATGAATTTTCAGTGAAAAATTTCGTTATACCTGCTCATAAACTGCCCATAAAACAAAAAGTTTTGCGATTAATCAGAAATTCCGTGCGTACTTCTCTGCGAAATGGAATTAGAAACATAACTTTTAAAGGCCATAGCCGGGTAAGTAGGGAAAAATTGCCCCCGCATTTTCTCCAGCGAAATTTGGAGTATATTCTGAGGTATAAAAAAAACAAAATTTCTGGAAATTTCATCTCCGTCAACGCAATGGTTTTAGAAAAATGAATTTTTTTATAAAATGAAACAACAACAAAAAAATTCCGGAAACGCTTCAGTGGATCGATTCGATTTTTTTTTTTGGTACTTTTTACGATCAAACGTGTTACGAAATAAAATTATAGAACATCTTGCGAAAGATTAAGGTTTGAAAAAAAATAATGTTCCTTGTTTTATTTTTTTTTTTACTATAATCCACTTGGGGTACAATAACGAATTTTTTTTCATATTATCTTTGGGCACCGTATTAGATTATATAATTTTTTCAAAATGATCGGTTTGGTACGCCACAGTGAAAAAAAAAGAAACATACTTTATTGATATATTTTAGTTATATTTCTATATAACTAAAATACATCAATAAAGTGTGTTTCTTTTTTTTCACTGCGGCGTACCAAGCCGATCATTTAGTCACATATCAGACTTTATTAATATATTTTAGTTATATATCTAAACTAAAATATATCAATAAAGTGCGTTTCTTTTTTTTCACTGTGGCGTACCAAACCGATCATTTTGAAAAAAATATATAATCCAACAAGGTGCCCAAAGATTATATGAAAAAATTTTCGCTATTGTACCCCAAGTATATTATAGTAAAAAATAATAAAACAAGGAACATTATTTTTTTTCAAGCCTTAATCTTTCGCAAGATATTCTATAATTTTATTTCATAACACGTTTGATCGGAGCAAGTACCAAAAAAAAATCAAATCGATCCACTGTACCGTTTCCGGAATTTTTCTTTTTTTTTCGATATTTAAAAAAAAATTTTTTTCTAAAACCATTGCGTTGACGGGGATGAAATTTTCAGAAAATTTCTTTTTTTTACACCTCAGAATATACTCCAAATTTCGCTGGAAAAAATGCGGGGGCAATTTTTCCCTTCTTACCCGGCCTTTGAAGTAAATCGAGTGAAAATTGTTGAAGTTATTTGTCACGTCAATTGGAAAAAAAGCTGTTTCGAGAAGTTTCGAGTACTCTGCCATTTTGTACATCGAAAATATATATTTATATATATATTTTCTAACAGCTTGATATTCATACCAAATAGATGTGTAATTAATTTTACGAGTGAATCACTTTTCCATACGAAAAAAAAAAATTGTTAAATTCGCACATGATTTTATACCCGTAACTGTGGCCTAGCCCCTTAAGCTTTGGAGCGAAAGAAAGCGTGGCGAGTTTCCGACTTGCGGCAATCGTAATTTCTCTCCGTTCGCTTGATGAATGGATGGTCGATGATCGGCAGCGCAGGTGATGCAACTAGTCGGCTCGCTGTACCTTCTCTACATGCCTTACTGCGCGATAGTGCTGTGGGAGGCGATCGGCGCTGGCCTTCCGACGAGCCATCAGCAGCCTCGTTCCCACCCCCATCCCCGACTGGCCTCCCTCGCCTCGCTCCTGCTCGCCGCTTCGAGCCCGATAAACGGTCTCCTTTACGGCCTCAAGTCGCCGACTCTCCGTCGATCGATTCGTAATTATTGGCGCAAGAAGGTGACAAAGTCCGCCCTCCAACAGGTGCGAGCGTCATACTTATCAGCCGACTTCCATTGTTACGAAGCTGCGATAATATTAGCCGCGGAATTTGACTCCCTCTCGTGTCCCCCCCGCCCGACAGGAGATTCAAGCAAGGACGCCGAGCGTCGCTGGCTCGAGGCGACCCTCCGGAAGCGGTCCCACCACCGGCGTCTCTCTATTTCCGTTTCCACCCCTGCAGAGACGCCTCAGCGAGGCTCTTATCTGCCTCGCCGATACGACGAGAAGTAACCCACTCGGGGTTGGAAACCCTCCCCTCGAAAGTGGAAACATCGAAAGTTTTCGTCGTTCGAGGCTCCAGCCGGCTGCCTCGTGCAATACTCTTCGGGTACCCTCGACCGGAAGTGCCGTCGAATCTTCCCTCGGTAAGTTCGACCTACTTCGGTCCCACACCTCTCAACCCCTATCCACCGCTTATTTCTCGTAATTTTCTTCTTCATCGCCTCGCCCTAATCGCCGGCACGTAAAAAGCCGAGATTCGAGGATCCACCGTGAGAGCGATGAGCGCGAGCGCCGCCAGTCTCGTCGCCTCGTCTAATCATCGTCGCAACAACGATCTCGCGATCGAGCCTCGAGCCGGCAACGAGACCAGCCCCAGGATCCTCGTAACGCGGGCTTACAGCAACATCGGCGAAACGAGGGATGCCGAGGGTAGAAGTCCCCTCTTCGTAACACCCCATCGCCGTATTCCCGGTGGCGGAACGGCTAACTCGTCTCGATGTCAAAGTAAGTGGTGCGAGAAACTTTGCCGAACGGGGATGATGCTTGGTTGTGTTTTTTTTACGCGGGCTTGGTACGTGCACTGTAGGCGGGCAGGTTTTTTGTCATAGTCCAGTAGCGCTATTTTTAGCATCGAAAAAATATGGTACACTGGTGAAAAAGTTTATTTGATTTATGGGGTTCGCTCACTTTGGACGCTAAAAAGGCTATTTTCATGATTTTTTTAATACGTTTATATTATAGATATTAATATAAACGTTGTTACACTTGATAAAAACACTTTCGAAATACATTTTAAAAAAAATATTTATTTAAGTCACTATGTATAGACGAAAATGGTAGTTAAAAAAATGTCCTAAAAAATGGTAGTTTTGCGCTGTTGATGAAATCTCGGAGATTTATCATTCGAAACAAAAAAAATCAAACGGTTTTAGTTTCAGTATGTTAAGGAGCTGTACCAGTGTGAACGCTGATAATTTGGGTGATTTTCGGGATTTTTTTGGAAGAAAAGTACTCAATTAAATGTTTCGGAAAATTGAGAATATATTTGGCTATATTTGACCTATATTACATGATTTTTTTCATATAAAAATATTGAGATCCAAGCGACTTATGCGCTGCCTTCGGACGTGCCAAAAAAAAGTTCCTCCACTGCTGACATGATTCCGGCTGATTCAGCAGCTGAAACCGGAAAGAGAAAAAATGTCGTTAAACTGGAAGGTATTTCCTGTACAATCACGTAGGATTTTCGAAAAATATCAAAATCTAACAAAATGGCGTAGTTATGAAAAAAAAACATCTGTTTTCTCGCCTATAAAATGGTGTTCTTTTCAATGCCAAATCGTCAATTTTCATCCAATCAAAAATATCCTACGTCATTGTAGAGTAAACGTATTCAAGAGTACTCAGTTTAAATTTTAAGTCAATCGGATAATTGCTCTTTGAGTTACAATGTCAGCCAATTTGACAAATCTCATTTCGAGAAAAACACGTTTAAAAATCGATAGTTTAAATTTACCTATCGATTTTTGCAAGATAAAATTATATTTACCATAAAAACTGCTAATCAGCTATGGCTGGCCCATACAATGGACACTTCTCTTCCTCGAATAATGCCTGCTGAGGGGCTGAAGCTTTTCACGAGCCCCTTAATAGCCATAGCGCATATAATACGATTTTTGATATATGCAAAAATAACAAAATGGCGGACATTTTTTCGGAAACAACAAAAAAATGTTGTGTTCTTCACCGTTTTTGGGTTTTTAAAGTTTGTCTGGGTTACATAAATACATAAAAAAATGTTATAATGTATTTTGAAAGTGTATTTATTAAGTGTAACAACTTTTATATCAATATCTTTAATATAAACCTATCGAAATAATTCATGAAAATAGCATTTTTATTTGCGTCTAAAGTGAGAAGACCCCTTAACGGGCTACATCTACCTAGAGGCCCGAAAAAGTTGACAAATATTGATTTTTTTTCTGGACGACGGTTGGTGCAAAAGAAACGCATTTTTTAAACACAAAGGTACATATATTTCGAGCCTTTTTAAAAAATCACCAAACAATACAGAAAAACAACAAAAATATCGCCGCCGGCAGATGATGCAATTTTTTTCGCGAGGTTTGGCCGTGGACACTCTTCAGCTTAGACGGTCCATCTGCATTTTGAAAACCAAACGAGTTATTCAAGTTAACAATAAATACGAGTCGTTGACGAGCGTGGATTTTTTAATTGTTTTTTTTAGCAACGTGAGGACGAATTGAAAATCGAGCATATAAAATCTATGAAATAAGTCGCCATTTTTACGTAACCATTAAAAAATGAAGATCGATTTTTAAAAAGTGAGTTCGTCTATGATCCTTAAATGTTTCTTATCGTGTCTTCTGTAAATCTGGAAATAATCCATCAAATGGTTCTCGAGATTTCGTGTCCACCAAATTTCAAAAGTGTTTCGCGAAAAACGCGTTTAAAGTTTGATGGTGCTGCTATCGCTCCCCCGGCCGACTGTTAGAAGCTATAGCCCATTCAATTTTCGGAAAATTTTAATGAAATTTCCAGTGAATATACACTAGGCTAAAGAATTAAAGGATATTGAAAAAGTCCGCCAATTTTAGGGTCATTTTCAAATAGCTGTAACTCCTCGAAAAATGGTCATACAGCAAAATAAAAAGAAGCAAATTAAAGTTGTGAATCTCTAGTTTTGAGATCTTGAGCTCAAAAAATTTTCGCATCAGCCAATTTTTAGTAGCCATCAAAAAACCAAAGTAAAGAAATTTCAAAAAATTTTCCTCATTTTTCACAGGCTGCACGGACTTTAATAATTGTTTTCAAATTATCGGATTAAAAGGATCGTCTAGCTGGATTCTTCCCCTTTAATTTGAGCGGTGGGAGAGCTCTGTACGATTTTTTCTTGCTGAGTTATCGATGTTCAAAGCAAAAATGACACTTTTGACGTTGATTATTGATTACTCGGAGACTAATGGTCGCACAGAAAAAAACCAGAGGGTTTTGGAAACTTTGAAGTATTCTCTATAAGATGCTTTTATCATTTTTTTTATTAAGATTTTTTTTATGCGGGAAAATGGATTTTTAAAAACCTGAATAATGGCATATTTACGAATATTCTTTTAACTAAGGATTATTTTGCCGATATCGAATAGATCCAAAAAAAATCGGGTTTTTTATGACCTCAAAGTATCCTAAAAAAACCCTCAAAAGTTTAAACCACAGCGATTTTTTTTTCATTGTGTTCCGAATGATCGAAATTGTGGTTTTTGCCAAAAATCGATTAAAGGTTAAATCTACCACCTTTTATTCGTCTTTTGAGAATCACAATTTTTTTGGGACTGATCCGAATTTCCGGTGCTAAAAAATGTTGATTGTTTAACAACGGCGACAAATTTTTGTTTAATGAAAAAAAAAATTAATTGAAATTTTTTTTAATCGTTAGATTTTGCTGATATCAAAACCATTGAAAAATCGTTTCGATATTTATTTGCGTGTATATTAATAAAGTTATGTACCAAATTTGATTAAAAAATATTAATGAGTAATGAAGTCAGAATACACCTCGTTAAGGACCCTTGAACGTGAGAGGCTCAACGGTGTACTCGATTTTGGCAGCCCGGGTGATCTGAAACAAAAAAAACGAGTTTTTTTCTCTTCATAGATAATATTGTCTAACACTTGACCGAGCTTTTTTTGTTATCGTGTTTCAATTATCGAAAAAAATGTTTTAATTATTTTTTCGATTTTTCGCGAAACAATGACATAGTTATTGTTAATAACTAATGAAAAAAAATGTTAAGAAGAAAAACGTCAAGACTAAACTACTATTACACCGAACAAATGTATCAAATTTCAAGTGAATCCGTTCATTAGATGTCGAGAAATCGTGTACACCGTTTTGAAAAACATGGTTTCGCCAAAAAACGCTTTTAAAGTTTTACCAGCAGTTCCATCGTTGCAATCACAAATTTACCTTCAATCTGCTGTTCCTGCGTCATATGTTGGGCCTCTTCAATTTGCGTTGCCACAAGCGATGATGATTTTTTGAAATTTTCACTCCAGCCTAACCCCTTAACTAGGATCTATTTAGGTTGAATACTTTTTTCCGTTAGCTCATGGCCCACTTCTTGTTTTGAATATATTTCTTCATTTGTTTCAAGCATCCCTCCGTGAAGACAATTCAATAAATCCATATTTGATGAAACAAAATTATTGATCGGAACCTATAAAAGATATATTTGAATTAAAAATATCTTCATTTGCATGCAGTAAATGTGTCTTATCAAATATATTATTATTTCGAACGAACGAAAATTGTATTTGAATGTCTAGTATTTGGACTTGCAACCAGCACATTTACCGTATACAATACATATATATATCCGTGTTGTTAACAAGCCTCAATAGTGAACAATTATAAATAAATATTTTGTTTCACCACCATTTCGGTATATACGTTGCTTTTGCAATCCCCACGTCTTCGAAAAACACTTGGCCGACCACGAGCGACAATGCGCAAAATTCAGTCACATGCTCGCTCGGGGTACAAACGGCTTGTGCGAGAAGCCTCGGGCCCTGCGCCACACTCCGGCTACACAATGTACTATACGTCTATGAATTTTCTAGTCAATTAAAAAAAAAATCTAAAAATGATAAATACCAATATGATTAGAAGAACATACATTTTTTATTTCCCAACGATGTTAAACAAATCTTGATTTAAACAAATAGATATATTTGAAATAAATCGCTAGAATGGTCAAATGAAATTGAAAACACATTGCTTTTACGAAAATGTTAGTTGATTCAAATAGAGAATCAAATAAACGCATTTAGATGATGCTGAAGTTTGCACCATTGGAAAGCAACGAAATATATTTTTGTGAATGTTCCCAAATTTCCTTTGACAGATCTAAGCTATAAAAGTCACGCGATCATTTTCTAGATTCCTAGTTTGGCGATCTACAATCCAAGTCTACGATATATGATTTCCGATAATAATAAAAAATAAAAAATTTACAAGACATCGTTGCACTCCAACGATCCAAACTTCAAGCCCATGCGTTTAGTTGATTCCAATAAATCTTCTTTATCAGTGTATTCCCATTGAATTATTCGGTAGCCGCTTTATTTTCACTACCTTTTTAATTCTCAAATCTCTGGACCATCTTCATGTTCCTATATTCGCCCAATTTCGAAATACGAACAAAACTGTATGAGAGAAAGGCATCAGCCTTATCCTTCAAAAACCACTCCTAAATCCTCCTACTTTCGATTGATTTATTTAGCTTCAGCAGGCTATGAGCTAACGGGGGTTTTGAAACGAATACCGTCTCCACATACAAAAAAGATTAAGGGGAGAGGTACCTTTAGACGAGGAAAAAATTGTTAATTTTCATGATTTTTTCTAAAAGGAAATAATTCTTCATCATTTTTGAGACTCAGGGTATGTTTTACTACTATTTCTGACTGTTACATGGTATAAAAAAAAAAACTTCAAAAACGGCCAGAACGGTCAAAAGATTTTTCTTTTATTAAAACTAATACGCAGAATATGAGCCAAGAAAAGGGAAGAAACGTTGAAAATCAATTAAATTATAAACTTCGAAAAAAAAAGATTGAGTTTTCCGAAGACATACATGTTGCAATAAAAAAATACATTTTTTTTATTTTCAAAAACATTTAGAGTCACGTTTTAGACCAAAGGGACAGAAAGATTTATACTAAATTTCATCAGAATCGATCGATTAGTTTTTTAGCTATAAGTGACGTCGGTTTTCAAAATTCAGTTTAGAAGACTGTGCCATACCTCCGCCATTTTCAAAGATTAATAAAAAAAAATACCATGCAGCAGCCAAAAGTAGTGATAAAACATACCTTAAGTCTAAAAAACGGTGAAAAAAGTTTTCCTTAAAAAAAACAATCATTAAGATCGGCAAATTTTTTCCCCCTTAAAGAGCGATCTGATAATCGAGCATGTGGCGGTTTGAACCGGGCGAGGACCCGATCGATCGCGGTTTTCCGCATGCGGCAATCTGCCAAGATTCGCCAATTTCGTCGCTCGTTGATTTTCCCAATGGTCGCGCTATATATATGACATGTTCGCATCCCGGCTTATCCGCCGCACGTAGATTCTGTAGAAATTTAAGAAATTGGAAAACTTGTGAAGCTTCTCGTTTGTGGTGCTGGGCTTTTGTACCGCATGAAAATAATCGATAGAACGTCGATGGAGGCACGTGAGAAGCGGAAGCGACAGCAGCAGCACGGGAAGCAGTGACGCGAGCGTCTGGACCACGGGTGTCGTAACGCCGAAGATCGCCGGTGTGGCAAGTTTCAAGGCAAATTTCGCGGAGAAGCGTTTCGAGCGGGTGGCAAGCCTAGAGGAGTCCCGCTGTCTCGCCGCTGCCAACAACAGCGAGAGCAGCGATTGCACCGACACCACCACCACCACAACTCTGACGCTCTCCTCCAAGATGACTAGCGTTCCCGTAAGATCGATCACTTTCTTCCCTTTCAACGCTGTGTGGCTGTTTCGTATGTACGGCTGCGAATAGAGTTTACCCGCGATCCTTTTCTATCCCATTAATCCCGAGAATGAACGAGCTTCGCGTTTGCCGTTTCGTGTGTAGCCGCGTGATAAAAAGAGCCTCGTGTTCGAGGTCTCATCATACGGGTCTGGAAACTGGGGAGTTTCCTAGGGAGTTTCCAGGGGGTAGGGGTAGAATAGTTTGGTGGAGCAAATTTGCAGTTTCCGTTGTAGCAACCTGAGTGGCTGCGATCTACCGGTTTTCCTGATGGTCGTAATGGAATACTTTTGATCTGTGGCTAACCTACCATATTCGCTGCGACTAGTCTGAATCGTACGACACGTTTTTTCCTCTAGCAAACACTTACCGGCTAAATACAACAGTAATTAATTCACGGAATCAATGCATTCAACCCGGGCCATATAGGGCATCCGTGCGGATCGAACTTTGGAACGGAAATAATAATATTTCCCGATTAGATTAGAGCTATGCGAAAAGCGACGAATAACAAGAAAACGGTTGCGGTCACGTATGTTCCATAAAAAATATAGGTTACGGGACATTTCGAGCAGATATCATCGATTCAATCGACTCATTTTTGCGTTCGCTAGCCGCGTCTGTCATCTCTCTTGTTACAATATGCACATTACACATACACTACAACACACGATTGCACATACAAGAAACGAACACATGCTTGACATGTATCGAAAGCACCTGAATACAGCGTTGCCACGGATCATGGAGACTAGATACAGGAGCCTAAACTCCAATGGGGAAACGATAAAAAAAAGCGTGCCCAAAAATGAAGGCAACAGGGATGGCGCTGCGATCGCGCGAAGGATTACGGTGCTAGCTTCACTCGACACAGACCGAACGCGAGTTTAACACGTACTAGAGCGAACGAAATGACTGCGAAAAAATGCGAAATTGAGAGCGATCAGTAAATCGATGCTTATTATATTCTAAATAGATAAGTATTGTTAACTTTTAAAAGTTCAATCTTCATTTATTATAATTGCCAATATTCCTTCACGTGTTCCTATAAGTTTTTAAAGTCTTTACCTTCCGCGTTTACCCCTGCATGTTTGATATCGCATTAATTAGTATGCTAGCATAGAGTACGCGAGGGGTGGCGCAAACGACGCAAGAGGATGGGGGCCTCAAACCTATCGATTGAACCCCCATGTATTTTACGCGATTTCCAGTGACTTTAAAGTTATTTTGGTTTTTGTGATTTTTTTTTGTAAGATTCTAATTTTATACGACAGTTCGTAAATTGAATAAAATTATTAAGCGTATTCCCGTGATTTTTTTCTTTGCGGAGTATAATAGTAGGCCTAACGTACTGAAATACTGCTTTCACCCATGAGCCGAAAAGTTTTCAAATAAAAAATTAAGTGCGTAAATATTTTTGAAAATCTTATTTTTCTACCAACTTTCAAAGGCTCTAGGATAAAAAAATCACATAGGGTTGTTTTCTACAACTTATATATTTGAAACTTAATTGAAAACCACACACAAACATTGCCATGTAAAAGGATTATATTATTATTATTACGAGTATTTCCCACATGAAAATTGCGACAACAAAATTCAACGTGAGGTCAAATTCGCGTTCGGTCTGTTGTCGAGTGAAGCTAGCACCGTAACCCTTCGCGCGATTGTAACGCCATCCCTGTTGCCTTCAATTTCGGGCATCACTTGAGAAGCCGAGTTTAGGCTCCTGTATCTAGTCTCCATGCCACGGATATTGCCAGAATTATGAAATGGCGGCCTGTGACAACTCAAGTGAAATCTGATTGCGATTTTACTTCACTTACCAAACTATAATAAAAACAGTTATCACATGCATTTCTTAAAGAATTATTTTCTGTATCATGTTTATTATTATACCCAGTTATACATAGTTTATCATTATATTATATTATACATAGTGACTTTATATTAGATTATACATAATACATAGTTTATCATTATATTTTGCTTTTTTCAGATTCGATAATTTATAGATTTTCTGTTGACTAGTCAATCCGCTAGTACTACGTTAAGCGGTGTGATTAATCTCTAAGCTGTTGCTGCTCTTTAGAAAAGGATATAAGATTCACTAAGCTCACGAAGTTCTTTAGAAAAAGGACCTCAGATTCAGTGACTTCACGCTAACGTACTTGACCAATCAAGAGAATAAAAAGTCGGTATAGCAACTCGTTGATTCGACTTATATTGTACTCCAACCTTCTCGCGGTAAAGTGTGTAAGTAGATGGGATCGAAACTAATGGAGTTTAGCAAAATGTACTTATTGGAGAATTATCCCATTTATCGCGAAATATAATGCTTTTAGACAAAACCTGTATAGAACATAAAAGATTAATCTTTTTATTGGCTACAACTTTTGTAGGAAACATTTTTCGCTAAGATCAACATTTAATACAATAAAATAGAAAAACTTTTTAAAAAATCAGTTTTTGTGAGTTTGACCTTGAAAATTAAATGCGCGGGTATTTTCACTACCATATTCGTGATCAGCGAGTCAAAACTGGGTACAGGAAATTCCAAATTAATCGGCGGTATGGGCTTTTCGGAACTTTATCCCCGGTTGTATTAAAGCGCACAGAGCCCGAAATAGACACTGCCACATCGATATGAAAACAAATTTCAGTCGGGTTACAATTAATCGATATTCATGACACTTTAATATAACTGGGAAAAAATAAAAGCCATGATTTCGCAAGCCAAACGTCCTGGCTAGTTTTTTTCACCATCCTGCCGACAAATTTACAATTTTGTAGGGAAAATAATGAGAGTTCGTGTCTTATGATTTTACAACGATGGTTATAATTGACACAATCTCTTCGAATGATCAGAATATTACAGTACTGCGGTTGACTGATAGATTTAGCAATAGATGCAAGGCTTTACGATGTTCGCAAGCGTTTTCCTCAAGGTCTGTAGACGGACGGACCCCCTGTCGATGCCTAGACACCTCGCGTACGTTCCCTTTGTCCCTTCATTTGTCCCTTGTCCCGGAGTAGACAGCCCTGACGTTAACCACCCACTTAAGAGTCACGCAACCCGATATCCGACCGAGCCCAGTTGACGCATAAAGAAAAGCAACGAAAAACTCTTCCCACAGTTTATAGGTTATATTTCGTTTCGTGCGCTGTTCGGGTGGTCGATGCGATACAGAGACCAAATACCCAATTCCGTCTTCGTCTCACTCGCGGTCTTACATACAGGTCTGAAAACTTGTAGAGTGAGGACTGACTCAGGCAATGAGCAAAGTGGCAGTTCTCGTCTCTGCCACCCGAAGTGCTGCTACGTAGAAGCGAGTCAATCAAACGCACATCTGTGCAATGGAGCTGGTTTTTCGAAATTTGCTGTATATCTATATCTATAAAACTTCTACGTGGCAGCGCATCCAGTGGATAGATGAGGAACTAATAGTTCCTCATCCAGTCAGTGTTGCCAACTTGGGGGTTTTTCCCCGAAATTGAGGGGAAAGATAGATGGAAAGGGTTTTTAGGGGGTAAATTTTTACCTGGGGATTTTTTGGGGGCATGAAATTTGAGTTCATTTCTTTAAAAAATATTCTTTAAAAAATATAACGCGTAGTAGTATAACGCAATTGAATTTAGTTTTTCAAAGTGACCACGAGGAACCTACTAAATTGCTTGAAGATCTATTTTTGATGTTCATAAGCTTACTCCAAACACTAGTTATACCATCGAGCCTACGGAAATTATGTGACAGTGAATTAGCGGATTTTGATTTTGAATCTCATCTAATGCATACTTCAGCGATGTATTTTGGCTACGAGTTTCATTCCATTGCACAACATATTGACGAGAAAGACTTACCAGACGTTAAAGAAAAGTGCAAGAAATTCCTTTGTACTTTGGCGCGAGAAATTTAAAAAAGATTGCCGGATAATTTATTTTTTCTGAAGACGATGGCCAATCTCCATCCTAGAGTCGCATTATCTCAAGTAAAACCCAGTTTACCTGGTATTTTTCCTAAATTTCATCGAATTCACTTATACGGAAATAAGAATGATATAGAGTCGGAATGGAATGAATTGCAAAATAAGTCATGGTCAAATGTAACTAACTCCGTTGAATTTTAGTCAGAGGTATTTCAAGATTGTGATTTCGCTAGAGAAAAGCGATTTGAAAATATCGCAAAATTTTTAATGGCTCTACTCATATTACCAATTTCAAACGCAAGTGTCGAACGTGCTTTTTCGACGTACAGCGTAATTAAAAATAAATTACGCAATAAACTGTCTCTTGAAGTACTTTGAAATATCACGATGGTAAGATATACATTAGAGACTGCGGATCATGTGTCAAATTCGTTCCTTCCCCTCGTATGCTCAAATTATTGAACGGCAATATGTATGATCACAAAAGTGCGGGCAAAGCGCACCATGACCCTCAAGCCTTTGGCGAAATATTCGATGTTTTGTACAGTTGGAAATCAGAGCAAATTATTATAATTTCAGAATTGTTTTTTTAGGTTGAATAGAAGAATTCGTACAGTGCGTTATTTCCTTTTTCCGTTCAGCATTTCTGGCATAACTTCAGAACTATTAACCTCGAAGTTAGCCAACAAACATCGATACTAATTTTTTCTAATAGTTAATCAAACATCTTTATATAAAAGTGTCGATGTAAAAATGTCTGTTTTCATATTTAATAACATTTCATATTTAATAATATTTAATAAATTTTATTTAGATCATAAGTTGCTAATGTAAAATACACGTATGTAAATAAAATCATAATTTCTTCCTGCTCGAGTGTTTTTAATTAATAGTTTAATGTTTGTATCAAACAAGGATGCCTTTTCGGATTTTTAGCGGGTTTAAACGGGAAATTTAGGGCGATTTCAAATTGATCCTAGGGGGAAAGTTTTGTAGTAGTTGGCAACACTGCGAACTATGCTTTAGCCTCACTAATGGTGACACTTTCCACCATGCAAAAATGCTGGAGTTTCCAGACCCGTGATCTCCCTCAATCGGTAGATCCTAGCGACTCTCGCGTCCGAATCGTCCTCTTACGATCTCAGCTCCACCAAACGAGTCTTGCCCTCACCAAAAACCGTCCGACTTTCCAGACCTGCGCAAGACCGCGTTCGCAGTAATCGAAAATTCTCTCAATTACGAAAACACCATGAACCACTATTTTTCCTCAGGCAAACGAGACGCACGCCCCGCTCGATGAAGGACCCGCGGAGAAGAGAGCGCCCCTGGCGGACGAGACGCGAGTGGAGCGGAGCGAGAGCGAGCCGACGAGCGGTTGGAGCAGCTCCGACGAGGCGCCGAACCAAGAGCCACCAGCCGCGATCGTCGTCGCCCGGGAGCAGCATCGGAAAAGATCGAGAAACGGATCGAATCATCGAGGCAACAAAAAACTCAAAGGCTCCCCCGATTCGGAGACTGCCGCTGGTCCTCGTACCCTCGCCCGACCTCTTTTCACTCTCTCCTAGTTTTCGTACACGCGTATACAAATCCACACGCACATACGTATATCTCTCCCGTGTTCCGTCCGCGACGCACGCGGCCTCGTCCCTCATCGACTCTCTCGAAAAATCAATACGACATATCGTTCAAAGCTATTATATATTTTTCTACGTACAATGAGCGACACACGATCATCGACGAGCTCTACATTTGTCGCCCATCGATGAACGCGCGCGCGCACGCCCGATCGCGATTGTCATCCGCGCGTGACAACAAACAAATCGGGTGACGCGAATCGTTGTGCCGCTTTATTATTTTCACGATACGCCACACCGTGGGTACGTTCGACTTGGCGCTGTGCTCGCTTACTGAAGCATTTATGACGTCACGCGTGAAGTCATTACCGCTGCCACATTGTGCTCACAAACTCTTCTTTTCGAAACGAACACGATGATTTCCCAGGTAGCAATTTCCAAATAGTTATCCAGAAATAGTCTAAATGGATACCAAATGTCCGCTTGGAAATTACCTATAAGTTTTCAGGTGTCCAACACGTGACAGTTATTTTTTTGGATGGCCAACGATGAGGTAACCTCCGGGCGGACGTTTGGTACACTTTTAGCCGACTTTCGGAAAACTTTTTAGAACGTGCTACTCGAGTGCTACTCGAGTTACCATTCTTTGCGAGAATTGATCAATAATGGCGGCAACAGCCTACGCAAACTGTTTTCAGTTAACCCTTCATGGTCGACAAGGGTAAAATCGACCCGTCGATCAACTTAGCGCCCAAATACACGATAGTTCTCGGCTTTGCATGGGGCTCGTGTCGCCATCTTTCTCAATGGGACCGTGCCGCCATCTATCTCAATGGGACCGTGTCGCCATCTATCTCAATGGGACCGCCACCTATCTCAATCGGGACCGTTAAAAATTCGAATACAGCGTCAGTACCTTTTTTAGAACGCGCACAGGCTGCTATTTTTTCCCCGAAAAGGACTACATCTAAGGAGTTCCAAATTCAAATTTTAGTTAAAATAGTTTTCGTAGTTTTCAAATATTTAAAATTCGAGGAGTTATGATTTTTTTAATGAAAAAGTGCATTATTTTCGTTTTCATCTCTTTATAAATTAAAAAAATATATTCTGCCATTTCATTTTTTATAAATACATTTTTCGTACGTCATCTACAATGTTCAATGCATGTTCAGTAATTTTTTGAGCCTTTTTGGATTGATAGCTTGGTCACAATACTGGTTTGACTGGGTAGAATCAACCCAGTGTGACCACCGTGATCGAAATGGGAAATGTGACCACGAAGCGTTGAGAGGTTAGGCCACAGTAACGGGTGTAAAATCATGTGCGAATTTAACAATTTTTTTAGTGTGAAAAAATGATTCACTCATAAAATTAATTACACATCTATTTAGTATGGATATCAAGCTGTTAGAAAATATATATATTTTTTTTCGATGCCCAAAATGGCCGACTATTAATATTTTCTTGTATCTTTTTTTAGGCCCTCCGCCGCGTGACATTGAGCATCCACATTTTTTTACCTAGAACAACAAACAAGAATTCTCGTCAATCTACATTAGAATACCTAGAGAAGTACATATGGAATTTAAAAAATATTGTTTCATTCACAAGTTGTAGATATTTGAACTTGAGAAATGAATTTTCAGTGAAAAATTTCGTTATAACTGCTCATAAACTGCTCATAAAATGAAAAGTTTTCGATTAATCAGAACTTCCGTACGTACTTCTCAGCGAAATGCAATTAGGAACATAAATTTTAAATTTGAAGTAAATCGAGTGAAAATTGTTGAAGTTATTTGTCACGCCAATTGGAACAAAGCTGTTTCGAGAAGTTTCGAGTAGTCGGCCATTTTGTACATCGAAAACATATATATACATATTTTTTGACAGCTTGATATTCATACTAAATAGACGTGTAATTACTTTTATGGGTGAATCACTTTTTCATACGAACAAAAAATTGTTAAATGGGCACATGATTTTATACCCGTTACTGTGGCCTAACCCCTTAATTTGGGGAATCCTATTTCTAACAAAAAATAACCTCTTCAACATAGTTTCAGATCCGGGTTAGAGGATTTCTTTTAAGGGAGATATCCAAAAATTAGGGAAAATGTTCCCTTTCATCTCTTCATCACTACTATTTTCTATGAGACCGTAATCTTCGTCACTATCAGTTTCATTGTTAACTATGTTAAACAACTCGTCAATAATACGAAAACGTACAAAAGCTTCTACTGCGTCCGCCATCTTGATACTTATAATGTCAATCAGAACGACTGGAGTTCCTGAAAGCTCGTTAAAGCGTGCACAGTTCAACTCGAAGCGTATAAGTAAGCGCATAAGCGTCCAAGTCAAACGCACCCCGTGTTTACATTCCCGAGGAGTCGACCAACCCGTTATCGGACCTAACGATCGTACGAACGAAGACGCACGTAGCGCCGTCGCGTCGAATCTGTTGAGGGGCAAGAGGAGCGGCCCCGGCAAAAAAACTTATACTTCCCGTGTGTGTTTACAATCAGTATTTGTTTATCCCCGCACGCGCGTTTTGTCTCCTACCGAGCACGGCCAGTTGAGTGGCGCAGCAGTGAGTATTGAACTCGGCGAGCATACAATCGACTATTTATATTTAAAAAAGTGTATTATCGAAAAGACGCAGGTCATTGGACCCAATGCAATAAATGTCAAGACTGGGCTCATCAGGCACGTGTGAATCTGTCAGATTTATAGCGCACTGTGACCTTTGTGTCGCCAAAAAATCATTCGATCATTGGATGTCGGCCGGAAAGCCACTTTTACAGAGAGGCTAAAACCAAGTCTAAGTTTGGACGTTTTTTTTTCAAGTTTGCTATATTTTATTGTATGTCACGACTGAATTACGTTAATATATATATATATCTTGTTGATTACTTTTGTATTGTCTTTTTTTGTCGTTGTGTTTTCAAGGTTAGTCATAATTTCGCAGACAAGAAAATAATATCGGCGATATTTGCGAGATCGAGTCCCGATTTGGCGATCCGACCGCCCCTGGTGTTCGAAACTCGAAGTCGTCGATTTGTTCTTTCTTTCGCCCGAGCGGAAACGAAGAGACCGTGCGATTGCGCCGGTCGGGCATGCGGACGCGGGAGAAGAGTCGCCGCGAGTGCGCTTGCCCCGATCAATATGAGGGGATCAGCTGATTCCTCGCGCGGTCGGTCGAGCTCGACGTGGAACTCCCGCACAAGCGTTTGGCCTTCGAGCAAGTTCCGCACGTGGATCGCACGTCCGGGCGTGTATGAGTATGAGAAGAAGAAGAGGAAGACGAAGGAGAGGATAATATTCGATGCTCGCGGGACCGAGCCAACGGAGATGAGAGGTTCGTTAGACGGCGCGACGCAATGATTTCCAAGCGCGGGAACCCGCTCCACAGCAACGAAGGCAGTGCGACGAACGAGACAGAAAGCCGTACTCGATTCGTCCGGGCGGGAGCACAGCTGACGGGATTCGAAATGGGGAATAAGAGCCGCGTATCGGGGTGAGTACGTCTTTGCGCGAGGAGCTGTTCAAGACAGTGTCCAGCTGCTCGGGATTGAGTATCCGGTACTGAGTATCCAGCTATTCAGGAGTGAGTATGCGGTACTGAGTATCCAGCTGTTCAGGACTGAGTATCCGGCTGTTCAGGACTGAGTATCCAGTACTGAGTATCCAGCTGTTCAGGACTGAGTATCCAACTGTTCAGGACTGAGTATTCAGCGCTGAGTATCCAGCTGTTCAGGACTGAGTATCCGGCTGTTCAGGACTGAGTATCCAGTACTGAGTATCCAGCTGTTCAGGACTGAGTATCCAACTGTTCAGGACTGAGTATTCAGCGCTGAGTATCCAGCTGTTCAGGACTGAGTATCCAGCTGTTCAGGACTGAGTATCCAACTGTTCAGGACTGAGTATTCAGCGCTGAGTATCCAGCTGTTCAGGCCTGAGTATTCAGCACTGAGTATCCAGCTGTTCAGGACTGAGTATTCAGTGCTGAGCATCCAACTGTTCGGGACTGAGTTTTTAGCACTGAATATCCACCTGTTCCGTACTGAACAGTATTCAGTACAGAGTATCCAGCTGTTCAGGCCTGAGTACCCAGCTGTTCGGGACTGAGTTCTCAGCACTGAATATCCAGCTGTTCAGTACTGAGTGTTCAGCACTGAGTATCCAGCTGTTCAGGACTGAGTATTCAGCACTGAGTATCCAGCTGTTCAGGACTGAGTACCCAGCTGTTCAGGACTGAGTATTCAGCACTGAGTATCCAGCTGTTCAGGACTGAGTGTCCAGCTGTTCAGTAATGAGTATCCAGGTGTTCAGGACTGAATATTCAAGGCTGAGTATCCAGCTGTTCAGGCTTAAGTATCCTGTACTGAGTACCCAGCTGTGCGGGACTGAGTTCTCAGCACTGAATATCCAGCTGTTCAGTAATGAGTATCCAGCTGTTCGGGACTGAATATTCAGCACTGAGTATCCAGCTGTTCAGGCCTGAGTATCCTGTACTGAGTACCTAGCTGTTCGGGACTGAGTATTCAGTATTGAGTATTCAGCTGTTCAGCACTGAGTATCCATCTGTTCAGGACTGAGTTTCCGACCTGTTCAGGACCGATTTTCCAATGCTGAATATCCGAAAAATATTTCAAATCTGATTCCAAACAAATTTTACAACTGATTTTAAACAGATATCACAAACTTTTTTTCTCTAAGTCCGAGTTATGTGACGACTGATTTCGAACAACTTGTTTCAAGCCAATTTCACAACTGATCTCAAGCAACACGTTATAAACTGGCTTCACATCGGATTTCATACAACACAAAGTACTTTCACAACTGATTTCGAACTAATTTTCCAACTGGTTCCTAACAATACAATTTTTACAACTTGTTTCGAACAACCCATGTTGAGGGATATGAAAAACCTTGGAATTTCAAAAAATCAATTTTTGGTTTATTTTATTTTCTTATTGCGTAGAGTCTTGACTCTGATTAGAGTCAAAGATTTTGTAAAAATTCTAAAAATTGACCGAGTTATGACGATTTTAGTGGAACAGGTCAGAACGTCCCGTTGCGTCACGGCTCTGGCGCTGCGCGGTGCATTGTATTATTTCTAAGGGCAGTGATATGACTTGTCCAATCAGGCTGTTTGATTGTTATACGGTGTAGGAATTGCAGATTGAAGGTACGAAAAATAATTGTGATTTTATTTTAAGCCAGTAGTCTATACACCAAGGCATTTTCTAACGATTGCATTTTTCAAACAACAATTGGGGCGAAACAATGCATTTCATAGATAGATATTTTTAATAAAAGGCGTTAAATTTTTTACTACCTCTATTACTAATGGAGATATGAGCTACGAAAATTAATCGCATCGCCTCTCACTCATCGTTTCGTCCCTTTCGCTCATCGTTCCGTCTTTTTCAAAAACATGTTCCTTGCTCATATCTCCATTACTAATAGAGCTAGCGAAAAAAAAGAAACATCTTTTATTTAAAACTTTTTTTCTACAAAATACCCTTTTTTCGTCACAATCGTCATTATAACAATGAAATTGTTTATAACGGGAAAAAAGGATTCTAGAACAAAATAAATGTCCTATTCGTATTGCCCGTACCCGAAACCATAAAGAACCACCGAAGATATTGAGCAGACCTAAACGTTTATACGAAAATGGTATACGAAAAAAATGGATTTAGTACGTTTTCTTCGCTTGCGTTTATCTCGAAAGTATACTTTGCAATTTGGCGTACGTCATATCTCAAAATATAATCGTCCGAATTACTTCAAATTTGGATTGGATATATTTTATAACATATTCAATCGACTGACCGGATGATTTATTCATATGTTCGTCCGTTTGTTAATAATAAACGTTTAAAGTCGTTATTTTTGTGGAAAATCGACCTTTTATTTAAATATAGTGCAATTTATGCAATTTTTGAAGTTTCGAAAAGGCATCCAGTCAGTCTGTAGCTTTACCATTATACTAAAAGTATATTTTTGACTTTAGATGAATCCACTTATCGGAATCATGTACGCGATCGAGCCGTGCGGAGGCTACAGCCTTGAGATTAAATAACAATGATTACGTTGTTTATATTTATTTGGCAATGAAAAAAAACGGTGACATGTCGAGACTATGTACTATCTGTGTGCGATTGGGATTATCATCCCAATACCTGAGACGAAAAATAATATTGAAAATCGATCTGTTTCTTTAACTCCAAGGTTATGCATACTCTTTAAACAAATTTCACAACTTGAGTCAAACAACTCGGAGTTATTTCACGAGTGATTTTAAACAACCCATTCTTAACTAATTTCACAACTTATTTTTTTTTAACTCACACTAATTTCACAATTGATTTCAACGCGATTGTCAGGGCATTAAGGGCTTCGAAGTTTTCCCAGCCGTTTCCGCGAGTTCGCGCGCAACCGTCAATGACAACCGAATTCTTTGATCGGCTTTGCCTCAGGTTGAGATATCGCGCCCGGGGATTGATACCGATGGCAGGAGCAGCGCTGCTGCTCGTCGCCGGGATTTTCGGCTCGTTGGTCGACCGCGCGAGTCGCGTGTCGGATTCACGGAGTTCGGGAGACGACGACGAGACTACGGAACGAGTTCTCGTCCCGCCAGATCCGGATTACCCTCAGCCACCATCGTGGAGCAAGCTGAGGAGCTTCAAGCGCGCGGCGGTCTGCGCCGACGGGGCTCCGTGCGCAGAAATCGGCAAGTAGGTTGACGCGCGAGTTCGCAAATAGGGATGTCGGAAGGGCCGAAAAGTATCGATATATATTGTATCGATATTTTTTTAAAATATCGATATATCGAGAAAAAATATATCGATATATCGATATATCGGTCAGATTTTGTGACAATATTAGCGAAATCTAGTCCGTTTTATAAGACATGTTGTGTTATCTCAGCCTAGTTCAATACCAATAAACACCAAACGACGGATGACATCCTTTCAGACAATCATGATAGTTATCAAAAGTTTTGTATAAATAATATACAGTTTTTTAAAACACTTCCATACCACACTGGACATGACTGCGCAAAACAAAACACTTGTTACTTGTGGATTCTGCAATCACGATTGACGAGTTGTGCTTGCGTTGAATCAAAGAACATATATTACATGGAAGAACAGGTTCCGTGTTCATAGTTGGCACAGAAAATGTAGTAGATTGTGTGCCACGCACAATCAAAGATCATATATTCTTTGGATGATTCATGCATATTGATACAGGCAGCGCTTTAGGTGGCTGGGGTGATAACTAAGCATCACCCCAAGAAATCGTGACAGCGTTCCCATGAGACCTGTACTGTAGTTCTATGTAATATATGTTCTTGGGTTGAATCGTTGATGTGTAATTGAGGCACAGATTATATAGATGATGTCCAAGTTTGAGGTTAGTTTTTTTTATGCCAGTCACAGAGTAATTTTTTAACATGGCTAAAGTCACATACTCACAAATTACTGTGCCACTGGTACCACCAACTTGTCTGTCCAGTTGGCAGCGTCGCTAGTGAAGAGTTTATATACATGCACGGATCGGAGCGGCCTTAGTTCCAATTTTGTCCACTTGAACAGATAAGTTGGTGGCAGTATATTCAGTGCCGATAACGGGGTCGATGTTGCTATTAGAAAAAATATCGTTTTTTATACGTTTTCGATACTTGATATTTTATATCGATATATCGATACATCGAAATACAATATATCGCCTGAAAATATCGATACATCGAACAAAAAATATCGATATATCGATACATCGATATTTTTTTGCTAAACCTATTCGCAAATAGAAAGATAAAGAAAAAAAACGATTCCACGTCCCACGATAGATCGATGCTCGATCGGAACGGATCGGCCGTGGACGCCGCCCTCGCCGCCATGATCTGCAACGGTCTGGTGAACATGCAGAGCATGGGAATCGGCGGAGGATTCCTGATGACGCTGTACGAGCGCTCGAGCGGCCAGGCGTACTTTCTCAATGCTCGGGAGGTCGCACCGATCCATTCGAGATCGGACATGTACCTGAATAAATCGGCAACGGCATCGCGGATCGGTAATTATATGCGAGAGGCGATAGGAGGCGGTTTTCTTGCTCTTCCATTCTATCGCGATGACATCCTGTCACAGGTGGCCTGGCGATCGGTGTACCGGGCGAGATCGCGGGCTACTGGGAAGCTCATCGAAGGTTCGGTAAGTTACCCTGGTATGAGTTGTTCGAACCCAGTATCCGATTGTGCGAACAGGGCTACAATCTCACGAGGGCCCAGCACGATGCTCTGTCGGTTTATCCACCGAATATTTACGACGATCCGACCCTCAGGTACGCGAAACTCCTTTCTTCTTTTCGAGTAGATCTGTCTTGGGCGAAATTTCACGAGCGGTGGAAAACAGCAGTTTTAGTAACTTGCTAGCTGTTACCAGCGATGGGCCTATAGCGTGTTGAATCATCGAACCGGTCCTAGTAAGTTACTAAATCGCTGCTGCTTTTTTCTGCCCGGAAATACTAGCCTTACTCTCTCTTTCATCTCTTTACTATCTTCACTGTTTGTCTTCTTTACTACCTGCACTTATTGTTTTAGATATACTGCTCATTAGGGTGGTCCAAAGTTTAGCTCATTTTTTTCCTTTTTCTCACCATCAAATTATATTCTTGAACGAAAGAAAAAAATTGTCGCGCAGTCTGCGAACGGTCAAAAAATATTTAGAGGCCGCTGAAGTCTCCCAAAAATTCAAGTTTTCATTAAGGGGCTATACCAGTGTGGACGCTGAAAATTTGGGTGATTTTCGGAAATTGTTTGAAAGAAAAGTACTCAATTAAATGTTTCGGAAAATTATAAAAAAATGTATTTGGCTATATTTGACCTATATTACATAATTTTTCATCGAAAAATATTGAGATCCACGCGACTTATGCGCTGCTACCGGAGGTGCAAAAAAAAAGTTTCTCCACTGCTGACATGATTCCGGCCGATTGAGTAGCTGAAACCAAAAAAGGAAAAAAGTTGTTAAGCTGGAAGGGGTATTTCCTGTACAATGACGTAGTCTTTTCGAAAAATATCAAAATCTAACAAAATGGCGTAGTTATGAAAAAAAGTCTGTTTTCTTGCTTATAAAATGGTCGTTTTTTTTAATGCCAAATCGTCAATTTTCATCCAATCAAAAAATATCCTACGTCATTGTAGCGTAAACTCAGTTCAAATTTCAAGTCAATCGGATAATTGCTCTTTGAGTTACAATGTCAGCAAATTTGAAAAATCTCGTTTCGAGAAAAACGCGTTTAAAGATTTAACTATCGATTTTTGCAAGACAAAATGATTAGACATACGGCCTTGAAATTTTTACAGGATATTCTTGAAAGTATAAACTGTCGAAAAATGCAAAAAAAAATCGTTTTTTTTTAACCGTCACACTCGTATAACCCCTTAAATAATCGATTTGTTTTTTTCGTTTACTTCTCCCGCATGAATTTTACGCTTAATAATTTAAAAACTAAGCTCGCAAAAGCTCTAACCAGCCAATGAATATTTAATGGTCGCTCAAGAGCTTCGGAATTTTCAATTATCGCGAATTTTTTTTCTTTTCTCACTCATAAATTTACCACTTTGTAAAATTTTCAAAACAATCAATGCTTTTTTCTTTAGAAACGGTTTTTTTTTAATTTACCTCACACTTCTAACCCGATTAAACGGGGGACCTATAATTTTGTTTACGGACAAGAGCTTTGAAGAATTATTTTATAAGAACAAAGATTATAATTCTTGAAACAAAGATTGTAACTTTGAAAAACCTGTTTCTACAGAAAAACGATTAATTGTTTTGAAAATTTTAGAAATCCTCAAATTAATGAGTTTGATGAGTTAAAAAAATAGCGAAAATTGGAAATTTCGAAGCTCTTGAGCGACCACTAAATATTCATTGACTGGCTAGAGCTTTTGCGAGTTTAATTTAAGAATTATAAAACGTAAAATTCATGGGTGAGAAGTGATCGAAAAAAAAACAAATCGATTTTTAATGAAAATTTCAATTTTCGGGAGACTTGAGCGCCCTTTAAATATTTTTTGACCGCTCGCAAATTGCGCGACAATTTTTTTTGTTCTTTAAAGAAGATAATTGGATGGTGAGAAAAAGGTAAAAAAATAAAGTTCAAATTTGGGCCACCCTACTGCTCATGCGTTAAACCGTATGGCTTTATATTTCGCATTATACCATGATAGTGGCTGCTGTACTCATCAGTTGATATAGACTTTTTTCCGTTTGCTTCTTCTTTGCATCTATAGTTTTTTTTGTGCATTCTTTATTCTTTGATTGATACTGGGTGAGGCAACAACTATTAGCAATAGAAATATTTTCTAAATTGTTAGACTTAGGAGAAAAATTGTCCTACGATAGTTGCATAGTTCGGAGGGGGTCATCGGGTGGTGGCGACGAGGTTCATCCAGGTGGAAGCGTTTCGGAGATGTTGAAGTTGCCTGTATATTGTAAGATGGAACCACAATTTTTTCAGAATTTTATCAAGGAACTAAAAATAAATTCACATATAAAATTTCAAGATGATTGCAACTATGAAACTTTTTAAGGAAAAGTTTGCTCCTAAGTGTGATAGGTTGAAGAATATTTTTACTGAGAAGAGTATGTGGCTTCCGGATGGAGGCCGTGTTGAGGATCAGCGTTGTGCCGACGTTTCGCAAACGTTACAGTCTGCATCATCTGGGCTGAGAGCTCCGATACTGAAGCTCTCGTGTCTCAGGTATTTCTTATATAGTTGCAGTCATCGTTCTGGATCGCTGCACCAGCCAATCAGATGTTTTAATTGATCAGCTGGTCAATTAAAAAAACCGGGAGGACGGTGTGCCAAATAAGATTGACGTGATTTGGCTTTACGGTTTGCCAAAAATACACAAAAACAACATCCCACTTAGGCCCATTGTTAGCAACATAGGCAGTCCTACATATCATTTGGCACGTTTTCTATGCAAACCTTTGCAGGAACTCGTAGGCCTCAACAACTCCCATATCCAAAACTCTCGGGATTTTGTGAACAAGATCCAGACTATCAAGGTACAACCAGAAGACATTTTAGTGAGTTTCGATGTTGTATCCCTGTTTACAAACGTCCCAACCAATGAAACCCTAAGCATAGTTAAAAATTCCAAAAAAGTTGCCCCTAACCTACTGCCCCTCATAGAACATTGCCTAAACTCTACATATTTCCAATTTCAATCCCAATTTTATGAACAAACTTCAGGCGCAGCCATGGGTTCCCCTATTTCTCCTATCATCGCCAACATCTTTATGGAGAACTTCGAGAACAGAATTCTGCAAGAAGCTTCCCTCAAGCCCTCCATCTGGTTCCGATATGTCGATGACACCTTCGTCATTTGGAGTCACGGCAAAGAAAACCTCAATAATTTCTTAACCTTCCTCAACTCCCAGCACCCCAATATTCAATTCACCATGGAGATAGAACAGGAAAATCAAATCCCTTTTCTGGATGTACTGGTGCAACGGAAAAGCGATGGCACTTTGGGCCATAAAGTTTACCGGAAGCCAACGCATACGGATAGATACCTCCATGCTACGTCCCATCACCACCCTTCCCAAAAACAGTCGGTCATAAGCTCTCTGGTCTACAGAGCTCTAGCGATCTCCGAACCAGACTCCTTGGAGGTTGAACTAGAACACCTACGAAAAGCTTTAGGAGACAATGGCTACAAGCCAGGCAACATCGAAAGAACGATCAAAAATCTAAAAAGAAAAATAGCTGATCCGAAAACGGTTACAGCACCTGATAGGGAGAATGAAGGACAAATAACCGCAACAACTTCCCTTCCATACCTTCAGGGCATAACCGATCGCATAGGGAGGGTCCTTGGAAAAAATAACGTGCGAGTCATCTTCAAACCTCAGAAGAAACTAGCACAAGTGATTCCGAGTGCAAAAGACCAAAGACCACCATTAAGTGCACCAGGAGTATACAAGATACCCTGCTCATGCGGTAAAGTGTACATAGGAGAAACCGGGAGGAAGATCAGTACACGGATCAAAAAACATCAACGGTGTATCAAATATGGCCATATTACACAATCAGCGCTGGCCGAACATTGGATGGAGACTGGTCATGCCATCCAGTTCGACAAAGCCCAAAGCCTGGCCCCATCAAACAGCTATTTTTCCAGGAAACACCGAGAAGGCTTGGAAATCTGAAAACATCCGGACAATCTAAACAGAGATGGAGGATATCACGTCAATCCTATTTGGCACACCGTCCTCCCGGTTTTTTTAATTGACCAGCTGATCAATTAAAACATCTGATTGGCTGGTGCAGCGATCCAGAACGATGACTGCAACTATATAAGGAATACCTGAGACACGAGAGCTTCAGTATCGGAGCTCTCAGCCCTGATGATGCAGACTGTAACGTTTGCGAAACGTCGGCACAACGCTGATCCTCAACACGGCCTCCATCCGGAAGCCACATACTCTTCTCATTACATAAAGAGCCGTGAAAGCCTTAAAACTAAAATATTTTTACTGCTAATAGTTGCCTTACTCGGTATAGTAACTTGTTTTATTTCTATTTTCTCCAAGTTTTGGTACTCTTTGGTTTGAACAGCTTTTTTTCCTGCTTCTATTGTTTTGCTTTTGTTTTATTATCCATGGTCCATATAGCTTCGTTTTCTTCCTGTTTCTATTATTTGACTTTTGTTTTGTTATTCTTCGGTTCATGTAGTTTCTTTTTCTCGACGCATCTGTAAATTTGCTTTTGTTTCATTCTTAATTAATTTTGATGCCTTCCTTTTTCTTCATGCTTCTGACATTTTGCTTTTCATTGTTATTTCTTTCTCAATTCATTTTATTTTTTATTCTTTATACGTATTAATTTTGCCGCAAGGTACACTACCGGCGGAAAGTTTCCGGACAAGAGTTGGAAAAAGTGCCCGAACGGTTCTTCATGCCATTTCGCCGGTAGTTGGGCTAGGCCAATTTGACCAACGGCATTTTAAAGAGGGGGCATTTACCTACATTTTGGCTTATCAAAAAAATTTTTACGATTTTTTTTACACTTGGCACCCAGTTTTGAAAACGACAATTTTTTGTCGTTTTTTTGTCGTTTTTTTGTTGTTTTGTGAGTGGACCCCGTGTATAGTAAAAATCTTTTTTGTGCATTTCTCCTATTAAAATCATAAAAAGGGGAAGCCTAAGCTTCAATTTCGTTTTGTAGAAAAATTTTGCGATTTTTTTTCCCAAAAATATTTCGTTTCTTCGATAAAAATATACAATATGAAAATTGCTCCGGAGTACGAAAACGACGAGGTTTACAACAAAACCTCAAGACGGTAAAAAGTTGCGTTACTTTTTGTTGAGTTCATGAGAATTTTTTCAGATTTTTTTGCGAAATTTTTTTTAAATTTATTTCGGCCGGAACTCGATTGATCTCAACACCATGATAATAATATAATTAATTTTTTTATTTACATATTATACTTTGGTCTCGTCGAAAAAACCTCCTCTCGCTGACAGCACGCTCTTTACCACACGCGGCATCCTCTCCACAAGTTTTTCGAATGTCTCTCGGGGTGTTTCTTTCCATGATTTTTGTAGGGATTCCCATAGCTTTTCGGCGGATGAATACGTGACCTTGCGCACTTGCCGATCCATTTCATCCCACAGCAGCTCTATGGGATTGAGATCGGGAGATTGAGGAGACCATTGCATAATTTGAAGCTCCCCACTTTTTTGCTTCGTTTCAAGATACTTCGAGCAGAATTTTGAAGTATGTTTCGGGTCGTTGTCTTGTTGAAAAACGAACCCCCTTCCGATGAGTCGCTTTCCAGAAGGAACAGCATGGTTTTTCAGAATCGCGTGATATCCTTTTTGGTCCAGGATTCCTTTGACTCGGTAGAGGTCCCCCGCACCAGCATACGAAAAAGATCCCCACACCATTACAGAACCACCGCCGTGTTTAACGGTTGGAATTACGCAATCAGGATGCATTTTCTCGTTAGCTAAGCGACGAACGAAAACTCGACGTTTTCCTCCAAATATTTCAAATTTGGATTCGTCGGTCCATAACACCCGTTTCCAATCTTCGATCGTCCAATTCTTGTGCTTGCGTGCCCAGTTCAATCGCTTCTTTTTCGTTGCGACTCTTCCGTATAATTGTGCGCTGCGCAAGCGTTGTTCAATCGCTTTTTTTTTTAATCGCTGTTTTTTTTTTTTTGAAGAAGAAAATGGGTCGTCGACCCAATATAAGCATCAAAAAGCGTGCATCAATCCTTGCACTTTGCAATGAAGGGTTCAAAATTCGCTACATTGCAAATCGATTGAAAATACCCAAATCAACCGTTGGGGATGCTATAAAACGTTTCAGAGAGACACAATCGAACCGCGATAAAAATCGTTCCGGGAGGCCTCCTGTTACTTCCAAAGCGGAAGATTAATCAATAATTGTGATGTCTAAAAGGAATCGAAAACTCACGGCGACAAACATCCAAGCGCAGTTTGTCGAAAGTCGTGGAAAAAACATTTCAATTACGACGATTAAGAGCGTGCTGTCAGCGAGAGGAGGTTTTTTCGATGAGACCAAAGTATAATATGTAAATAAAAAAATTAATTATATTATTATCATGGTGTTGAGATCAATCGAGTTCCGACCGGAAATAAATTAAAAAAAAAAATTCGCAAAAAAAATCTGAAAAAATTCTCATGAACTCAACAAAAAGTAACGCAACTTTTTACCGTCTTGAGGTTTTGTTGTAAACCTCGTCGTTTTCGTACTCCGGAGCAATTTTCATATTGTATATTTTTATCGAAAAAACGAAATATTTTTGGGAAAAAAAAATCGCAAAATTTTTTCTACAAAAAGAAATTGAAGCTTAGGCTTCCCCGTTTATGATTTTAATAGGAAAAATGCATAAAAAATATTTTTACTGTAAACGGGGTCCACTCACAAAACAACAAAAAAAAAACGACAAAAAATTGTCGTTTTCAAAACTGGGTGCCAAGTGTAAAAAAAATCGTAAACATTTTTTTGATAAGCCAAAATGTAGGTAAATCCCCCCTCTTTAAAATGCCGTTGGTCAAATTGGCCTAGCCCAACTACCGGCGAAATGGCATAAAGAACCGTTCGGGCACTTTTTCCAACTCTTGTGCGGAAACTTTCCGCCGGTAGTGTATGTACCAAGGCACAATATGAACAATAACTCAATCGTTCTCTCTGTCTCTCTTTCTTTTCTTTTGGCGCAGAGACATGTTCGTCGAAGAACCAGAGACGAGACGATTCGTGAGACCGGGAACGCTGATAAGGCCTCGGAAACTCTGCGAGACTCTTCGACTGATAGCCGAGCGGGGCGCACCTTTCCTCTACAACGGTAGTCTGGGCGAGAGATTGGTCGAGGACCTCAAGAATCGAGGAAGCATCTTGACGATCGAGGATTTCAATAATTACAGGCGAGCCTCCTTTCTCTCCCTCTGTCACTATCTCTCCTTCTCGCTCGCTTTTTCTCCGCGATATCGCGCTGAGGCCTACAAAAAGACTTCCACAACGTTCTACCCGTTAACCTGCAATGCCGCATTGCAACGCTGACCAAACTGTTTTCTACTCTCGCCTCCACAAGTTCCACGTAGCGTAAAGCCGGGTACAGGCTTGAGCACGAACGCGAATAGCCGCGTCCAGACTGCCCGAGCCGCCTCGCGAGGCAGCCTCGGTACGTATGCCTCGGCCGCGGCAGCCTCGCGAGGCAGCCTCGGTACGTATGCCTCGGCCGCGACACCCTCGGTACGTATGTCTCGGCCGCGGCAGCCTCGCGAGGCACCCTCGGTATGTATGCCTCGGCCGCGGCAGCCTCGGTACGTATGCCTCGGCCGCGGCAGCCTCGCGAGGCACCCTCGGTACGTATGCCTCGCCCGCGGCAGCCTCGCGAGGCAGCCTCGGGCTCGCGGTAAATCGTCATGAGGCTTCCTCGCGAGGCGAGTCCAATCCATAAGTTATTCGAGGCATGTCAGTATCCTCAAAAGCCAAAACGGCAGCCCATGAACTTAGTTGCCACAGTGGCTTTTTTTTGGTAATATGGTAGCGTGGTCCGAAACTGACCAGTGGTCCCATACCGACCTCTCCATGTTTCTCAGTACTTGTGCTGCAACCGAAACTGTCGGTGGTGGCATTTGAAAGCTCTCACAATACCGACAATTTGGAGGTAGAGAGCCATCCTTTTCTCTCATTTCATTCTATGTTTTTGCGTCGCGTTGTGTTTTGACAACGCGAAAGTTCACTTTTAAGCTGCACGGAACAGCAGTTTAAAGTGTTTTATTTTTTCTTGAAAAATCCAAAGGTAGGTTGTTTTGGTTGCTTATGGCATAGACTTGAACACGCACTAACAAATTTAGATCACTTGCATCGTTGTGAGTAAACGGCGAGTCATTGTTTGAAAAAAAGTTTCGGTAGTCCTAAACCGACCGCCAATGGGTGGTCCGAAACCGACCCCTACGTTTTTGCGCACTTAAAATTTTCTAGCGTATTTTTGATAGTCAAACTGTGATTTAATGACTTCTGACGGTAATTACACTTGGTTGTTTTAGAAATGGGGCTATCATTCAAACGCCTAAAGCCAAAACGAGATCCGGCAATTCTGCGGCGAGCACTTGCTGCCATGGCATTAGGGCTCGTCCCTCGGCTATTCGCAGTTATTGTGAGGTAGAAGACAGCTCAGAGAGCGATTGAAATAGTAATTTTTGCATTAAGCGAATAACATTGTAATCAATGCATTCATTCAATTGTATTTCCTAAAAAGGCCTTAAAATGTTTCTTAAATGAATTTGAAAATTATTCCCGAATCGTATTGTTTTGCTAACAAGTTGCAAAATAAATTAAAAATTTTGCCTTTTTTCCTTGATTCGCTGTAAAAAAAATAGCGGTTTCGGACCACGATTTTTGAGAACGACCAATATGCAGCTTTCATTACGGCCTCGGTATCTTAAACAAACTATACCCGAAAACCTCGTCACGCTTAGAATAACGTTCCCTATATAGAATCAAAATTTGGTTTGAACAAAAAAAAATCATTTCATGCACTTTTATTGCCTTTCCTGATTAGGCGGTCGTTTCGGACCACGCTACCCTACATAGAAATTTAACGAAGGGTACGAAAAGAATATGTATCCGGAAGAAGATATTATTTGAAAATCGTTATGGAATACGGAAATCGCCTGTTACGAGAAACTGTCATCGACAACACGATGCACAATTTTACGAGGATGATTATAGTGCTCGTAACTCGTCCAGAGTGAGCCAGCAAATCATGCACGAGGCAGCTTTGCTCGTCGCGTAAACGAATCCATATTCCGAGGCGGTGCCGCGCAAATCTGCCTCGGTTCTTGCCTCGGCTATTCGCGTTCGCACTCAAGTCTGTACCCGGCTTAAGGGGAGGGTAGGGGTTTCAGCGCGAAAAAAAACACTTTTTTGCGAATTTTTTTCATCTATATGGATAGAGAAAATTCATTGAAACCTTTTGTACATTGTTAAGTGTCATTTCAAGAACATTCCGTGAAATTTGTACGCGAAAATGTCCACTTCCTAGAGAAGTACGTGCGGAATTAAAAAAATATTGTTTTATTCAAAAGTTGTAGGTATTTGAACTTAAGAAATTGATTTTCAGTGAAAAATTTCATTATAACTGCTGCTAAACTCATAAACTGCTCATAAAGTGAAAAGTTTTCGATTAATCAGAAATTCCGTACGTACTTCTCTGCGAAATGCAATTAGGAACACAACTTTTAAATTTGAAGTAAATCGAGTGATAATTGTTGATGTTATTTGTCACGCCAATTGGAAAAAAGCCGTTTCGAGAAGTATCGAGTAGCCGGCCATTTTGTACATAAAAAAATATATATATTTTCTAACAGCTTGATATTCATACTAAATAGCTGTGTAATTAATTTTATTTATCATTATTGTTATCACCATCTCGTCCGCTCTGGCGCGATGTCCCTTGCATTGTCATTTTGAGAGTGCTACTCTGAGCAGGCCACTCTGGTCGGAACCAGTCCGGACGGATCTGCCCGAAGGATTGAAACTCGTAGCGTCGGGACTGCCGAGCAGCGGGCCCCTTCTCGCTTTTGTGCTGAACGTCCTCGAGAATTATCACTTCGATTCGCGTTCCCTGGCGAGCCTCGACGAGTCGATAATCACTCATCATCGGATCATCGAGGCGTGGAAGTTCGCGTACGCTCTGAGAACGCAACTGGGCGACGGGAATTTCGTTGACCCGACCGAGGTGTAGTGTATACCCGATGACACACCATCCATTCTCCTCTTTCGACCAATTATTTAACAAACGTCACACGCTGGTCCGTTGAATCGTCGTGAGATTTCGTGGCTCCGTTATTATTGCGTTGATGCATTAAGGGGGAGATCCCTTTCGGCAGTCGAAAATAAGCGAATTTTCAAGATTTTTGGTGTTGAAATTATTTATTCTACATAACTAAAATTTTAACTTCATATTATTACATCTTTTAATTTTGCGAATTCTTTTTTTTGTTGTGATTTTTTAAAACGGCCGCTGAACATCACTTGCTTCAGAGACGATTGCCGCCTGAGTTGTTCCACAACGTACCATCTAGCATCTGGTGCATTGATTAGACACATCACAGCCGAGAAGTTTTAGATTTCTAAGACTCGCACGCTCTATGTGAACCTAAGTAATCCAGAAAAAATGGAAAATTCGGCTAATGTACGTACGTACGTACGTACGTGTTTGAAAAAAATCTTCTGTTTCTCGTGAAATGTCAACTATGGCATTTGTTGATGGAAAATTCGTTTTTTCGAATAATTTTTAAGGGGTAACACCATTGTATATTTTTCAAAAAATTGATTTTTGATTAAATTGGCTTAAGAGATGCTTTGAACCATCTAGAATAAGGGGAAAAAGTTTGGTACCTGTAAAAAAAAAGGACCGCAGGCCTGTGTGAGTCTGCGGTGGAAGTGGCTAGCGCGTGTGCGGGACGTCGACCGTTTTTCTCGGAACACAATTTTTTAAAACGTCACGCAGCATAGCTCCAACAATTTTCATTCCATTCACTCCAAATTTTTAGCACATCATTAAAATGATATTCCGAAGAGAAATACATACGGGACTTTCCATGACTCAATTATAACATTATTTATTAACAAATGATTGTTCTTTTTTTCTGTCGGAAATTGAGTTTTTACTTTAAATGCTTGCCAATAACACAAAAAATAATATTTTCAAAATCCCCTACGCATTTCTCTAGCTATACTCACGTAAATTAATAGAATTTTTCTCCACATTCAAATTTGCATTGGTTATACCGCGTGCCGCGGAGCGTCTTAAGGGGCTATACCAGTGTGAACGCTGAAAATTTGGGTGATTTTCTGAATTTTTTTGGATGAAAAGTACTCAATTAAATGTTTTGGAAAATTAAGAATATATTTGGCTATATTTGACCTATATTGCATAATTCTTCCATGGAAAATGATTGAGATCCAAGCGACTTATGCGCTGCCTGCGGAGGCGCCAAAAGTTCCACCACTGCTGACATGATTCCGGCCAGTTGAGTAGCGGAAACCGAAAAAGGAAAAATGTTAAACTGGAAGGTATTTCCTGTACAATGACGTAGAATTTTCGAAAAATATCAAAATCTAACAAAATGGCGTAGGTATGAAAAAAGTATGTTTTCTTGCCTATAAAATGGTCGGTTTTTTCAATGCCAAATCGTCAATTTCAATCCAATCAAAAATATCCTACGTCATTGTAGAGTAAATATGTTCAAGAGTACTCAGTTCAATTTTCAGGTCAATCGGATAATTGCTCTTTGAGAGTTACAATGTCAGCAAATTTGAAAAATCTCATTTCGAGGAAAACGCGTTTAAAGATTTAACGGCGGGGTAAAGTTAATTCGGCGAAAAAAAGGCATGTTTTTAAGATTTTTTTTTTGGCGTAACGAATAGTGTTCGTGTATTGAAAAATTTACATATAATAAAGTAACATTTGAACAACATTCTCCTAAATTTGCATTGCAAAATATTCAAAATTGAGCGAGTGAAAATTAAACCCCGGAGGCGCCTTGAAAAAAAGTTGGTTTGCGGTGTGCACCATAACTCGCGACAGAATCATTTGAAACAAAAAAAATCAAAATGCATTTGTTAAAGGAAATGTTTCTCGAGGTAATGACGGGAGGATTTTTTTTTTCGATTTTTCGACTTTTCGTAGCACTTGGGAGCCAAAAACCCGATTTTCGCTAAAAAAATCGGCTAATTTGTTGTTGAAAAATTAGTAATTATTTATAAAAAAACAAAAAAGCTCTCGACAATACCTGGTGAATTATGTGAAGAAGTACTGTGCAAAATTTCAAAGCGATTGGTCCAGTAGATTTTGAGTTATCGTGCACACGGACTTCAAATATGACAAGTCTCAGAAAAACGGTTTGAAAAACGCAGAAGAGAAGAGAACGGCATGGAGCAATAGACGCTCAAATACTCATAACTTCGTCAATTTTACTCCGATCGACTTCAAATTTTAACACAATATTCTTGATATATTATGCAATCATTTAAATTTTTTTTTTAAAAATGAAAAAAAAATTTTAATACTTTATCCCGCCCTTAAGGAGGTTCGAGCGTTAGCCACAATCCAAGGTTAAATTTAATAAAAAATACATGTTATTATTTACACTATACTGAGTCTTTACAAATTTTTTGAACTTTTTTCACCACCAAATACCAGAGATAAAAAATAGTTTAATGTATGTAATTTAACGTGCGGTTAGATAGGCAAGACTTTCACACTAAAGGTTATGTAATTTTTATTGTTATTTAGCTCCAAGATAAACCATTTCTAATAACGGATCAACGCAAACTAAAACTTTGTGAACATTTAGAAAAAAAAATCCTCATCTTGCCCATCGTAAACCATGGGCCAATAATCTCGTGACGTAAATATGAATAGGCATAATTATGAATTACTCAAAATTTCATTGTGAATTGTATAAAACATTCGTTGTCGTAGTTTTTTTCATAATCATCGATAATGTTATGCTTTTTCAAGTTGGTAGTAACACAAAAGTTTTTCTACTTTACGTAATAAAAATGTTAAAATGCATAATTTTACCCTTTAATTGTATATTTAAATAAATTAGCGTATATAGAATAAATCTGTACCTCGTATGCATTTTTTTGAGGTTCATTGAAAAAAAAATGAATAAACCGTCATTTGACTCAACTGAATCGCTCCAACCTCCTTAAGTACCAAGTTTTGCAAGATAAAATGATTAGACGTACGACCTAGAAATTTTTACAGGATATTTTTAAAGGTACAAACTGTCGAAAAAGGAAAAAAAATCGATTTTTTTTAAGTATTACACTGGTATAGCCCCTTAAAGTTTCAACACTCAAAAATCTTGTGCCTAAACAACCTACCCCTTAATCTGCGATTCCGGGGTCGCAAAGCAGTTCCTCCGCTCCCTCGTGTTCATTTTCGGCCACAAGCCCTTCTTTACGTTATAACGAGATCTCCCCCTCAAGGAAAAGGTAAAACTTTCCCATGCGAAAAGTTACCGCCTCTTGTCACTAGCGTTGAAACTTTAAAAAAATAATGCCTCCCTGTTGCGACACTTTCACTTGTGTTGCGCGGAATGCGGGGTTTCGATTTCACTGCAATTGAAAAAGTAAAAAGTTAAAAGTACCCGTTTGTGTATAAGTTACAAACGAAGCAAAACCCACCGTCCAAAGGACCACGTGTGTCGTCCTAGGGTGCCAAAAACACACGTGAGAACATAGGGCTTAATGGCACGCAGGTGATGGCGAGGCTGACGTCGAAGGAGTACGCTCGAGAAACGAGAGAGAAGATACGTGACGACGCCACATTCAACGAGCCGGAAAATTACGGAGCTACGAGAGCGGGCCTCGCCGATCACGGAACGGCTCATATTTCGGTACTCGCAGCCAACGGCGATGCGGTGTCCGTAACGAGCAGCATAAATCTCTAGTGAGCGCACCCCCCCTCCCTCCCGCCGTATTTCGATTGCTTTCCAATCGAAACGAAAAGAGAATGACCCGTTACAGTTTCGGCAGCGGGATCGCAAGTGAATCGACGGGTATACTGATGAACAGCGCGATGGACGATTTCGGCACTAGTACCGATGGCGCGAATTACTTCGGGCTACCAGCGGGACGAAACAACAATATCGAGCCGGGAAAGAGGTCTCTCTCGTCCATGGTACCGTCGATAATCGTCGATGAGAAAGGCGACGTCAGAATGGTCGTCGGTGGCGCGGGCGGTACCAAAATCACCACTTCCGTCTCATACGTTTGTACATGGCTTGGGTAATATTTTTCGCGAGATTTTACGCGCGCGGCTAGGAGACGTACACAAATTTCGTAACGCCACATTCCCCAATTTCGACCTCCCCCCTTCCTCCCACGTACTAGGACCGTAACTCCTGGCCGGAAGCCCCCGCCTCTATTCTGTTACGTAACGGATACTTAATGGCTTAGGCCACAGTAACGGGTATAAAATCATGTGCGATTTTAACAATTCTTTTTCGTATGACAAAATGATTCACTCATAAAATTAATTCCACTTCATTTAGTATGAATATCAAGCTCTTAGAAAAAAAAAATTTCTTCGATGTACAAAATGGCCGACTACTGGAAACTTCTCGGAACAGCTTTTTTCCAATTGGCGTGACAAATAACTTCAACAATTTTCACTCGATTTACTTCAAATTTAAAAGTTACGTTCCTAATTGCATTTCGCAGAGAAGTACGTACGGAATTTTTGATTAATCGAAAACTTTTCATTTTATGAGCAGTTATGACGAAATTTTTCGCTGAAAATTCATTTCTTAAGTTCAAATACCTACAACTTTTTAATAAAACAATATTTTCCGCACGTACTTCTATAGGTATTCTAATGTAGATTGACGAGAATTATTGTTTTTTGTTCTGGGTAAAAAATTGTGGATGCTAAATGTCACGCCGCGGAGCGGTTAAAAAAAAGATAACAAAAGAAAATATTAGTAGTCGGCCATTTTGTGCATCGAAAAAAAAAATATATATCTTTTCTAACAGCTATATTCATACTAAATGGATGTGTAATTAATTTTATGAGTGAATCACTTTTTCATACGAAAAAAATTGTTAATTACGCACATAATGTTATACCCGTTACGGCAGCCTAAGGCCTTAAATAGCGACGGTTTTTACATTTTTTTAAATATTTTCAAGGCTCTTTTTGTATTCAAGCAGTTTTCAAAAATAGTAATTATCAAAGTTTGAAAAATCGGCCACGTACAACCTTAGTCACTGCGATTATAAAAAAATCTAATATATTAAAAATCGGTTGATCAGTTTTTGAGTATTCGCTGGGACAAGGTCGAAAAAAGTGGTTTCGAGAGAAACGCGTTCAAAGTTTTCGTTCGGTTTTTTTTTATATAGAGTTATGTTTTTTCTAGAATGTTGATAATTACATTAAGGCGAAGTAGACGATCTACCACGTGACATATGAGTGCGAGAGAGATAGCTGAAATTTTTGAACAGAAATTTCTCAGAGATGAATAATATTTAGGGCAAAAGGAAATCATCAAGCTCTGCGTCAGGTAATTCTCCAGAGCCTAATGCTTTGTTTTTCCTAAAAAATTTAATCATCTATGAGAAAATTGGTTTGGAAAACTTGTGAGGTCATGTTGACCTTGTACATGCCCTCAAAACATCTAGTCTCGGCCGATATGACGATTCTTCATCTTCATTATATTTCACAAAATAATAAGACCCTGCACTTCATCTATTGTGAACGATGCCACACCTGCAGAGACCGAGAGTCCTAACCAGTCGCGCTTCCTGTTCTCGCTAAAGTGACTGTAACTCCACCCAACTCTCGGACTTTTGACGTAAAATATTGCCAACACATTTTTTAATATTTGTACTTTCAAGAATTAGGAAAAGAAATCTTAATTTTCGCTTGAGAAAGTGGGAGAAAGGGGGTTTCCCCCTTAACTGAGATTTTGCGTTACGTAATTTGCGTACGCCTCCCTATCAACGTGCGTAGACAACCACGTACTACTCTGGTACTGCTCTGGTGGAGTACGCCGTACCAGTATAGTGCTGGTATCTTACGGGTATGCCGTAGGTTACAATCTCGGTACGCCGTACCATAGTACGCTTGATTATGTGGGGTGTTCGCATACGCGTTACCGGTTGCAGGTAATAGCTCGACACTTGTGGATGCGCAACACGATAAAGGAGGCGATCGATGCTGCGAGGATTCATCATCAGTTGTTCCCAATGACGATTGCCTACGAGTACGGGGTGACGAGGCCGCTCCTCGACGGTCTCGCCAAACTCGGACACCGAGCTTCGCGTTACAGGGAAAGAGGCAGCGTCGTTTGCGCCCTCGTACGAGTCAACGGTACGATTTACGCGAACGCGGACTACAGAAAGAACGGCGATGTCTACGGCATCGACTGAGGGATCTCCCACGCGCTTTCGTGCAATGCAATGCGCGCGACAATGTACATCACGGTCTTGCATAAAGGTCAGGGGGCTGGCACCTCCTATCCCGTACCGTATATAAAAATGCTACGCTTTTGACCGCTATATTTAGTTGTACCTCTTCCCGTGGCGCTAGTAGGTCACTGACAATATTCCTATTGCGCAGGCGCGAGACCTGCACGGCGTACTTAACCACCCAGACGCCGAATACGACTATTTTGACGTTTGGAGTTTAAGCCGCGGTGCGGAATTGATCAAATTACCGAAATTACTTATACTCGTGCGCTAATGCCGTGTATTGTGCACGGTAGTACCTCAGGGTACCCGCGTAATCCTGAAAAGGTGCATTTTTCACCGTACTATCCGATCCTCGCATTCGAAGCTATGGAAAGTCTTCGAATTACATGTGTGCATGTGTCTATATATCAGGAGGCTGGCACCTCCTATCCCTTACCGTATATAAGAATGCTACGCTTTTCGACCGCTTTATTTAGTTCTACTACCTCTCCCCGTGGCGCTAGTAGTCTTCTGACAATTTCTTATTGCGCAGGCGCGGCCCGCACTGCCGCAAACACCATATTAAACCATCAGTGTGCATTGTTGGTGGTATATGGGTATTGCCCGACTATATGTGTGCGTGCGTACACATACATAGCCCTTGTGCGTGCGTACACATACATAGCCCTTGTGCGCGCATCAGGATTGTTCGCGAGGAACTAGCGCTGCGAGTGGCAGAGTAGGACACTACAAACAGCGGACAATTCGCGTAGCAAAAATTCCAAAAGATGCCAGCTCCCTGGTATATATACATCAGTGAATTTCAACCGGTGTGCCGCGGCACACTGGTGTGCCGTGAGTGTATTTCTTGTGTGCCGCCAAAAAATAGGCGGATGTATGTATCACGTGATAATACCCGGGCACCGATCGTGACGCGTGTCAATTCGCGGGGCGTGCGGCGCGGGGCGAATTCCAATACGAAGGTGCGCCGTAAGAATTTTATAGATATTCAAGTGTGCCGCCTCATAAAAAAGGTTGACAAACACTGATATACATAGCCCCTGCGCACGCCTCAGGAGTGTTTGAGAACAACTAGCGCTGCGACTGGCAAAGAAGGACACTACAAACAGAATATTTTGCGGAGCAAGAATTCTGAAAGATCCCAGCCCCCTGATACAGGTCTCCAAAGTCCTATGGTTGGGGTCAGGGAGGTGACACGCCCGCACTGAAATGTATGCATTAAAACGCTACATGCGTTTTATCCGGATTTCTTAACTCTACCGCTGACCTGTACGTGGCGCTACTTTTCACCTAAATATTATTCTGCGCCGGCGCGACAACTGCAAGCGCAAGGCACACATTTCGACATTTGGAGGTTAACATTTTGTTTTTTCCCGTTTTTTGTATAACTAAAAGTGCTAACCGCGTGGTGAGATTACTCATTCAGTAATGCCCACCCAGTGTATTGTACCCGGTTGCACCTCAGGGGTCCTTTCTCGCCCGGAAGAAGTGCAGTTCTATTTTCCATACGTTCATCTAAGATTGTTGGCATCATTAACATTCTATTAATTCATGTATCATAATAAAAATGTTATGTGTATTGATAATGTAATATGTATATTGGCGGATGATGTGTGTGTGTGTATTCGGCCAATAACAACACCGTCATATATATATATATATATATATATATATATATATATATATATATATATATATATATATATATATATATATATATATATGACGGTGTTGTTATTGGCCGAATACACACACACACAAATATATATATATATATATATATATATATATATATGGCCGCAGCGCGCGGGCGTGCATGTTTCTTAGGCGATGAGTAGTGCCACGAGTGGCAGAGTGTGACACTAATAAATCCGAACATTTCGCATCGCGAAAATCCCGAGCGGTGTCATACTCCTGGTTGGGGCAAACTCGTTTGGTGATGCAAATTTCAAAAGTTCCAGTTGCAACAACCAGAGTCGCTGCGATCCATCGATTTTCCATACGTTTGCGACAGAATACTTTCGATCTTTTTCTAACTTCCCATGTTCGCGACCAACCTACATCATATGACCCGCTTTCTACTCAAGCGAAGACAGTTGTCGAAGTTGCAAAAAATCGAAGAATTTCTGGGTAATAACAGCTTGAACTCAAAATTTGAATTGATTGAGCGATCTGATTGATTTTTTGAGTTTGCTTTTTTTTGGTAAAGGACCTAAGATTCCGGAGCTCAGGCGAATTTACTTGATTAATCAAGCAAATAAAAAATCTATACAGCGACTCGGTATTTCTACTCATATTTCATTTCTACTGATAACGTAGGGTAAACCGACCAGTGAATGGACGAATAACGACACTGTAGGATTCAAATGGACTGTAAAATGAAAATATGACTAGGAATTTTTTAATTGCTCTAGCTAACGGAAGATATTATTCTGATAGTAGGAAAAATATTCGAATTACAACAAATGATATTGGAGGAAATGATAAATAAGTAGCGAAATTACTGAATCGTCAGTGGATGGACGAAATGACCAGTAAATGGACGCATAGATGAACGCGTAAAGGGATAACGATTTATTATTAATTTTTATCAACTGCTTGATTTGGGGTTCACTGTGTTGCACAAAATTATAATGTTTTTATACATATGCATATTATATTTGTTAATACATTTTCGTAGAAAATACACAACGCTTTTTTTCATCTTAATTTTGTCATTCTCAAAAAACTACCAAAGTTTGTTTCAACAGACAAATAAAATATTAAATTTTGTCAAAAAAAACGAATAAAATGATTTTATGACAAAATTTAATGAAATGTACATTGTTATCTTGTAACAGAGATTAATTTTGCCACAGATGAGCTAAGTTTGTTACTCTGCTTTGAGAATGATCAGAACAGAGTCCATATGTCCATTCACTGGAAAGAGGTTAGAATACAGTGAACAAACATGTCCAATTTTGACCCATTAGTACGAACTTTTAAAACATTTTTGCAAAAAATCAAAGATTGATTCTATCTCGAGCAATGAAAGTAATATTTACCTTCAAACCGTATAAAAATGATTGTTTTCGCCTTTAGAACGCCTACTGTGCACAGCCATACCGTGACTAAGTAGAGCAGCGTGTCAAAATTCGACATTAAAGTGAAAAATCGGTTTTAACGACAGCTGTTATTTTGTCCGCAAAATTATAATGATTCCAATTTTTATCGACAATTGATATTCTTTACTTATTTGAGAAAAAAATCAGCTTTCGTCCATTCAATAGTCGGTTCATCCTATAATAAAACGCATAGAGTCCAAAATAAACACTGTAACATCCATATGAACACAAATTTCGGTCGTGCTGACCGAACTCATCGTTATGATGTCTTAATATGATGGAAAAACTAAGAGACAGAATTCCGCAAACAAATCGTCCCGGCAAATTTTTCAAGATCCTGCTAAAAAAATTATAATTTTGTGGGGAGAATAACGAGAGCTCGAGTATCAGGATTTGACAACAATCGATATACTCCCTTCGAATATTCAGAATGCAACAGCACTTCGGTTGACTGATAGATTTAAGGGGCCAGTCCACTTTGAAAATTTCAAAAAATCGAATGCAAGCAAGACTTGAAGAAATCGACGATGATGAGCAATCAGAAGGGATTTTGTACGGTGCAGGAATTGCCGATTGAGTTTAGGTAAGTTTTTCATAGTACAAACTTCAATCGCGTTTTTCTCGAAACAACGTTTTCAAAATCTAGCTCCATCGTATCTCTAAAACTAAAAAATCGATTCTCTTGAAATTTGAACCACATATTGTAAACATGATTCGCAACAAGATGATCCTCGATGGTTTTAAAATTTTGATTTTTACTCTTTTTTTACGAAAAACTGCGAAAAAACGTGTTTTTACAATACTTTTTTCGTTTTTCATCTGCCATTTTATTATTTTTTGATAAAACTTTATATCCAAGAGTCATTTTGTAGCTGGTGTCATACTAAATCTAATTGACTTTGATTTGTTTGTTTCAGATAAGCCGTTGCCGAGTTGTGATGGAGCTACCTAGCCCACCTATTTTTGAGGCGTTACGTTAAACTATAGTTTTTGTACTTAATAATGAATAAAAATGAATTAAAATTTTAAATGTACTTGAAGACTTTATTTATCAAGCCCAACAACTTTTATATTCAAATCTTTTATAAAATCCTCAAAAAAATCGCGAAAATAGTATTTTTTCGTGGCTCGAAAGTAGACTGGCCCCTTAACAATGAATGCAAGACTTTGGAACGACGGTTGCGAGTGTCCTCGAGGGCTGGAGACAGCCCCCCTGCTGTCGATCCCTAGACGCCTCGCGTACGTTCCCTGTGCCTTTGTTCCTTCCTTTATCCCTTAGCTCCAGAATAAACGGCCCTGGCGTTTACGACCCACTCAAGCGCCACGCAACGCGACAGCTGACCGAGTCCCGTCGACGCATAAAGAAAAGCAACGAAAGAACTGTTCTCACAGTTTAGAGGCAATATCCTGTTGCATGTGCCACTCGAGTGGCCCATATGGGTGATTCTCTCAAAATGATCCCTCTGCAGCACAACGAAATTTCTAAACAAGAATATTGTATTTTTTCATTTGAAAATTGCATTTGACTCCAATTCTAATCGGTATAATATAAATTCCCTATGGGTCTCACACGGAAGTTTTTCATACTTAACACACAGAAAAAAAGGATGACGATTTTTCTGCCAAATATCTTTTTTAGAAAGATTTCGAAATATTCCAATCTGCTGAATTCCAAAAAAAACCTACAAAATACTCGAATGGCATCTGTTTTTAAAAAGTCCGGTTACATGCAAAATGGTCATTTCGGGAGAATCGCCCATATGTCAGACAGCAACCGAATACCTGATTCCGTCTTCGTCTACCTCGACCGATAGATTTCAACCAACCTAGCGACCAAATAATGAACCCACGGTTTTCGCTTCACCAACCGAGTCTGTCCCCACCACAGTCTTACATACAGGTCTTGAAACGACCCTGATAGACAAACGTGCTGTGAAAATCCACATGTCAGCATTATAGGGGCAAGAGGACAGCGTACGGCGGCACACCGTGACACCAATATGCTGTCTTTCGCTTCCGCATTAAGCTGCAGATTTACGCCATAGTGCGTGGTTTGGCGAAGTAAATGTGTGATGCCAAGACGACAAGTTTGCAGCAAATATACGCAACAATTACCTGCTGCAACAACGGTACTGATGCTGCAAGCTCCAGATTTGGAGTGATGTCATCTTTATATCGCGTTTCAGTCACAAATGCACCACGCTGTGACGCTCCGTTGCCGGTAAAAAAGAGGCAAGTTATCGCGGCATTGAGACGGAAAATTTAGAATACGTTATTCCGGCAAGGTTAGGGCACATTGGCAGCACGCTGTGACGTTCCATTGCCGGTAAAAACAAGGTACATGGTTATACCCATAGGCAGATTCGCTACGACAAATGTCATGATCCCAAAATTAGTTATATAAGTTGAACCAGTTGGATGGTCGAGTGGTTAGCGTGCTTGCGTTCTAAACCAGCCCATCGTGAAGTTGCGGGTTCGAAACCCAGCCTCGTACTTTCGGAAAAAAAATAATTACGGGCATGACGCGTCATTCATACGCGGGCGTCGCACACACGAACCGATACGTGTGTGCGATTGTATTCAATCAAGTTAGTTATTTTGCCTTCTTTTTATTCCCACTTGCCCAGCTACCGGTAATGAAGAATCCGATTTAACCGGTCACAACACCGCAATAGCGGGCTTCGTTTATGCCGGCGAAGGAGCGTTACGGCGTGTTCTAAATATGCCGGCAACGGAACGTCACAGCATGCCGACAATGTGCCCTCACCTTGCCAAATAGCGTATTCCAAATTTTACGTCTCAATACCGCGATAACGTGCCTCGTTTTTACCGGCAATGGAGCGTCACAGCGTGCCTACAATGTACCCTCAGCTTGCCGAAATAACGCTTTCCAATTTCTCTGTCGCAATGCTGCAATAACCCAGCAATGAACGTGCTCCAAATGTACCGCCAATCTTCTGTATTCTCGTAGTGCAATATTAACACCAGCATTCAGGCAAGAAGGCGCGATGCTGTGCTGCTAGAACACAGCTTAAGACGGAATGACACCTCATCTCGGTCGGTATGGTAGAACAATTATAGATACCCAAAAATCTTCGAAACGGCTCTTCAGATCCCGTCGAAACTTTGCCAAACGACGTCAAATAGATAGACGAACAGCTGTCTGCCCCTCAAATTTGCTGAATCTGAGGAAATTTTTTTTCTCAAATTCAGAAAATTTGAGGGGCAGACAGCTGTTCGTCTATCTATTTGACGTCGTTTGGCAAAGTTTCGACGGGATCTGAAGAGCCGTTTCAGAGATTTTTGGGTATCTATAATTGTTCTACCATACCGACCGCGATGAGGTGTCATTCCGTCTTAATGCGGCGGCAAAGGACGCCATTTTTCTGTCACAACTTGCTCTCGCTTGGCGTCGTGTTGCCAATGTGTTGTCGCCAAATTTTTTACCGGGGTGTGAAGCGATAGGATTACCTCAACCAGCAATTCCTTTAAAATATTTGTTGACGTAGGCTGGGTGCAGGCGTCTGAGTTAGCTGGACGTAACACGAAACTAACGCTACCCCCACTCTACTGCTACTGTGTCGTAGTAGAGTGGGTTGAGCTGCGACATGCTGAACGTTTGTGAACGGTTGAAAAATGCACTTTCCCCACCCAATTATAATTTTGTTATTGACTTAAAAAAATTATATTACCACAATCTATTAATATTTTTTTTTCAATTAATCAAAACCAACTTATATTATTCACATTCACCTGTTTTCTTTATTACCTGTAATGTCTGATTACATTTCCAATGCCATAAGATAGTTGCACTTTGTGTAATATCTGTAGATTTTCATAAGAAATATCCATTACACGGAAAAGTATGCATTTGGATGCTAAAATTAACAAATTAATGCATACATGCTTAAAAATTCAACCAAACCTATATTAACCGCGTGCAAAATTCAAGCGACTATGATAAAAATGATTGATATTATGTTCTTTGTATTGCGATAGTAGTTGAGCTGAATTGTTACGCTGCGCACTTGGAACCCAAAGGTTCTGGATTGTCACTGAATTAAATTGTCAACAACAGTTATTTAGGCATATCCAACTTTGTTTATACGCGCAACGATTTTCAACTGTTTACGCACATACGCCTATCCGATGAAACCTTTCATGATCATTTTAGGTTAGTCTCATGACACCCCCCGATCACAACGACACACGGTGGCGACGATCAGAAAAAAAAGCCTGGACACTAAGCGGCCCACTCGCCGCCTATCAAATACAACCGTCGTTTTAACACCTGTATGTAAGACCGTGGTCCCGACCACTTAAAACAGCAGGATCTTCTATACTCGGCGGCTGATTACGTCAGCCGATCGAAAGCGATCAATCGACTTCGACTCTTTCACGAAAATGTGTCAAAGTCGGATCCCCGTCCATAATTCGACCCGTTCTACCATGTTCTACTTTATCGACGGGGATTCGCATCTCGTGCACGCGCGCACTGTACGGAATCCGAAAACAACAACGCGAGGCCGTTCTCTCCCACTCCGTACGCCTCGCTCAACGACCTTCCATCTGTCTGTTTATAGATCGATTCGCGGGCCTTGACGAAGATCGAGGTAAATCCGAGCGTGATAATAATAAACGTTCAACGAATATTTTGATTAAGAAATTATTTTCTCACGATGATACGCGGCGGGGTCGCGCTGATTGAAGGAAACTCGACTCACCGATCATATTCAGTCAACGCGGCGTTCCTTGCACTCGTATTCTCTCAATGTAGCACTGTTCAAGCGTGTACAGAAAACGCGGATAGGAATGCTGCGTTCTGACGACGGTCCTTATGCGCAAAACTCCCACCTCTGCCATTGCGCTATCTTATTGTCCTTATACATCCAGGCGATACCTACGATTGACAATCAATTGCCTATATATATATGTGTGTATATATATACACACACACACGCACACACATATATATGAACAGGGTGATTCACACTAGCAGAATTGCCTTGTCGAGCATACAGGGTGTGTCAAAGCGCTTTTTTTCAAACGTGCGACAAAAATTTGTCGAGTTCAGCCCCCTGACACTGTCCTACTATTCCTATACGATAAACGTAAACGCGTTTTGTCCTGGCTTTTCAGTTCTTGAAATTGCCACTACGTCGCGTTGGCTGTTATGTGACAGCCTTCGGCTCTGAATACTGCGATAAGCTGAACGATTGGATACTTTTATTTTGTGCTGTTATCGCAACAACGATAACAGAACGAACTGACACGGCGATGACAAAATCCACCATACACGTGAATAATGGTTTGCATAAAGTTATCTACACTAGACTTTTATTCATGTAAAACATTCGGAACATCGGTGCAAGAGATATGTGCATGCCTGTCACACGACTACTAGCGCCACAGTGCGGCAAGGACATTTTGCGAACAGCATTTATCTACCAGTGTCAGCCCCCTGGTCGAAAAATTCGTGTTCATAATCCGACGCTGAGTGAACAATTGCGTAGTAGTTGCTCCCACGCGATTTTTTTATTCGTCAAATATTAAGGGGAGGGTAGGGGTTTGCATTTTTTAAAAATCGATTTTTTGTTGTCTCTTCTTAGTTAAACATTTCAAGAATGTAATCCCAAAATTTCAAGTCAATCAGAGCAGAACTTTCGAAGTTATTGATTATTTAGTCCCGTTCCTCTAACACTGTTGCTCCGACTCCTCTAAACTTCAAACGCGTTTTTCTCGAAACCACTTTTTCAAAGTCCGTGTTCACTGCCATTTGAAAACTACATGACCGATTTATTTCAAACTTGGTATACACTTTCTACATACAAAATACCTCCCCCCGACGGTTAGTTTGAGATTTTTTTTACATTGAGGGGCTTTTCCACCCCCAAAATGGCGGAATTTTTCGTGAAAAAAAGCACTTTTCACTTTACATGACCACCGAAAATTTAGAAGCGAAAAAAAAAAATTATCAAAGACCGTTGGGGGGAGGATTTGATGATAATTTGACTAAATTTTAATGGTACTTGATTTCAGATAATTTTCTAGCTAAGATACCGTGAACAGCGCAAATCGTGTTTTTCCAAAGGCGTTCTTGGAAAAGCTTTGTCACCGGCTTGTTTGTGGATATTTTCGCGTACAAATTTCACGGAATGTTCTTTAAACGATACTTAACAATGTACAAAAGGTTTCAATAAATTTACTCTCTCCATATAGATGAAAAAAATTCGCAAAAAAGTGTTTTGTTTCACGCTGAAACCCCTACTTTCGCTTAAATGAACTAAAATTATTTGACGGGTTACATCTAGCTCGAGACCTAAAAAAAGAGGAGTTTCCGTGATTTTTTCTGGGAAAACGTGTGCAGGTTTTTTTTTTTTTTTATTAGGTCGGCACAAAAGTTGTGAGCAATTCGTCGATCTATACTATAGCTCATTACTTATGTGCCAACCTAATATATTGAGGAGTATTATTTTAACGCGTTAGGATACTGTGACGATCCGAAAATCAGAGTTATTTGAAAAAATAAATTTTAATTAAAGGAATAAGTGCAATGATTGGAAAATGGTTCGAATTTTTATTTCTATGTACATTAGCAAAGGTGTTAACCAAATTTCATTGAAAAATATTGGTAAATAAAAAAATTGTATACAGTCTCGTAAAGGACTTTTGAACATGAGGGTCTGAAGGGTGTACTTGACTTTGGCCACCCGGTTGATCTGAAACAAAAAGACCAGTTTTTTTCTTCTTAAAATAGATAATATTGGATAAGACTTGACCAAGATTTTTTTGATATCGGGTTTCAAGCACCAAAAAAAATTTGAATTTTTATTTTCAATTTTTCGAGGAAAAATTACATGATTATTGTTAATAAGTAATGAAAAAAATATTAAGAAAAACGTTGGTTGAGACTAAGGTACTATTACACTGAATAAGTGTACCAAATTTCAATTCAATCTGTTGGTTAGATGTTGAAAAATCGTGTGCACTATTTTGAAAAACTTAGTTTCCAGAAAAGCGCGTTCAAAGTTTTTTAGCAGTTATATTATTGTAGTCATAAGTTTACCTTCAATCTGCGACATCTACAACATACGAGGGTGGGGTGAAAAGTTGCCGGCCTGACCAAGAGATGGTGCCACTAGGTCTAGTTTTGGAGCGGCGTCCTACAGTACCATTCCTACCGAGCTTGTATGTACAGTTTCAGCCCAATCGCTACGTTAGTTTGCGTTTGAGAGCACACTGCGCGAGACGCTTCCGTTGTTTTCGTAAAAATGGAAAAATTGGAAAAACGTGCTGTCATCAAATACTTCCATTTGAAAGGCTTTACACCAAAACAAATAAAAGAAGAGATGGATTCAGCACTAGGAGACTCCTCCCCATCATACTCAACTATTAAGCAGTGGGTTTCTGAATTTAAAATGGGTCGTCTGAGCACCTCTGACGAGCCTCGCTCAGGACGGCCCGTTGAAGTCACAACTTCAGAGATGATTGAAAAAAACCATAAAATAGTGTTGGAAGACCGCAGGTTGAAAGTGCATGAGATAGCTGAGACCTGTAGGATGTCAGCTGAACGTGTGCGAAATATTTTGCACAACCATTTGAACATGGAAAAGCTGTGTGCAAGGTGGGTGCCGCGTGCGCTAACGTTCGACCAAAAACTGCTTCGAAAAACCATTTCTACCGACAATTTGGCGCTGTAGAGGCGTAATCCAAACGAATTTTTGCGTCGAATCATAACTGTTGATGAGACATGGGTCCACCACTACACTCCTGAAAATAAAGAACAGTCAAAACAGTGGGTTGGAAAAGGGGAACCAACCCCAAAGAAGGCAGAAACAATTTTATAGGCAAACAAGGTTATGGCTACTGTTTTTTGGGATGCGAGAGGAATTCTATACATTGATTACCTTGAAAAGGGTAAGACTATCACTGGTCAATAATACGCAGAGTTATTGCAACGTTTGAAGCACGAGATGCAAATTAAACGACCTCATTTGGCGAGGAAAAATGTTTTGTTTCATCACGATAACGCACCAGCGCATTCGTCGATTGTTGCCATGTCCAAAACCCACGAATTGAAGTTTGAATTGATGCCGCATCTTCCCTACTCTCCAGACTTAGCCCCCAGCTACTATTACCTGTTTCCTAACCTCAAAAAATGGCTTGGCGGAAAAAGATTTAAGAGCAACGAAGATGTTATAAATCAGTATTTTGAGGAGTTTGACGAATCTACGTTTAAAACTGGTATAACTAAATTAGAACACCGTTATGAGGAATGTATCAGTGTTGATGGAGATTATGTTGAAAAATAAAGCAAAAAAAAATGTTAAAACATCTTTTTTCTTGGTCAGGCCGGAAACTTTTCACCCCACCCTCGTATGATGGACCGTTCTCTTCAATTTGAGTTTCTTCAATCAACGCACGAGAGTTTTTAAATGTTCACAGTAGGCTAACGCCTTAAGTATCTTTCACGATTTTCGTATTAAAAAATACTTATCAATGCGGTAGATACAATGGTTTGTGCAGAGCGCTGTTTGAAAAACATCCGTCGGGATGAACACTGCTGCTCGGAAATCAATCACTCGATATTTAAAAAATCAAACGCGTTTACTATTTGCATGAAATTATCTAGCGTTTGGGCGAAGGATTTAATAAAATATGGATTTTCGAAAAAAATGGCAGCAGTCCAAAGTGAACGTATCGATTTTCGATGAAAAAAACGGTCTAATTTCGTTGACAAAAAAAACAGACATTGAAAAAAATTCCTTCATTCAATGACTGCTTTTTGGTATATAAGAGAAGCTGGTGAAATTGCAAGAGTTTAGGCCACAGTAACGGCACGGGGAAAAAAGCTCATGTTTGAGCGGATATATATGTTCATATACGTTTCAGATATTGTCATATATGTATCAGATATATTCATATCTGACATTTTACAGTATCACATATGATTGATATCACATATGATTGATATTCCACATCATATATGCATATATAAGATCATATCTGATCAAATACGGTGTCTGGCCTGACCATATATGAACTCATATCTGTTTATATCTGGCTAAGTACCAAGGCGAGTTGGTACCGTAAATTCGTATCTGAACATACACGATGTGATATGTGAACGTATCTGTTCGTATAAGATAATTTCCGATGAAATACGGTACCAGACTCTGCTATATAGATCTCATATATATTTTTATCTGGTCAGGTACCAAGGCGAGTTGGCAGCGTGAAACCATATCTGAACATATATGATGTGATATATGAGCAGGTACGTTCATATAAAATTCTATCCCATCAGATACGATACCAAACCTGGAAAATATACGAAGTCCCATACACGCATACCTTATCGTATATGCAGTTCAGTTATTCACACATGAAAACGTCTATAAATATATGAAACGATATATGAGGATATTATATGAGACGATATCCGATCAGATACGGCACCTAACCTGACTGTATTATATGTGATCATGTGAGTTACTATAATTTTGGTTAATTATTAACACGTCAAGTGATGAGTTATTTGTAAACCATGCTTGAGTGGGTAAAGTGAAAAAAAAATCGTACTGGTTTAATTAGTTTATTATCACATAAATATATGAATATATATTATAAGACCCAGAATCATTAGAACATGAAATCAGATCTGGTACAACAAGATCAGATCTTGCTTGGGAATTGGATCTGGTCAGACCTGCTGCGATATGGACGGGTCTGCTCCCAAAATAATAAAAATGGCTCCGATATGATCATACATGGTCATATATAAGCATACATGATGTGTGATGACACTACATGATCAGACCTAGCCATTTTCTCGTCTGATCATATCTGATTCTACATATATGATTCAGATACATTCAGATATATTCAGTTATGAACTTTTTTCCCGGGGGTATAAAATTGATTCTATAACAATTGATGATTGAGAAAAGAAAAAGTGATTCGCTCATAAAATTAATTACACATCTATTTAGTATGAATATCAAGCTGTTAGAAAATATATATATATATATTTTTTTTTCGATGTATAAAATGGCCCACTTAATATTTTCTTTTGTTAACTTTTGTTTAGGCACTCCGCGGCGTGACATTTAGCATCCATAATTTTTTACCTAGAACGAAAAACAAAAATTCTCGTCAATCTACATTAGAATACCTGGAGAAGTACGTACGGAATTTAAAAAATATTGTTTTATTCAAAAGTTGTAGGTATTTGAATGAATTTTGAGTGAAAAAATTCGTATAAAACTGCTCATAAAATGAACAGTTTTTGATTAATCATAAATTCCGTACTTACTTCTCTGCGAAATGCAATTAGGAACATAACTTTCAAATTTGAAATAAATCGAGTGACAATTGTTGAAGTTATTTGTCACGCCAATTGGAAAAAAGCTGTTTCGAGAAGTTTCGAGTAGTCGGCCATTTTGTACATCGAAAAAAAAGAATACTTTATAACAGCTTGATATTCATACTAAATAGATGTGTAATTAATTTTATGAGTTAATCACTTTTTCATACGAAAAAAAATTGTTACATTCGCACATGATTTTATACCCGTTACTGTGGACTAACCCCTTAAGTTGATCGGCGCCGTGACTTTTGAGATATCGCAGTCACCGATTTTGTAAATTTCATTTTGAGAAAAACACATTCAAAGTTCGCCGATTCGTGGAGCCTACCTATAAACGCCCATGTAGCTCCCTCAATTTTGAACGGAATTACTTGAAACCTTCAGAGAATATTTTTGACTTGTTACATCTAAATAAGAATCCATCGAAAATCAAAAATCCATATTTTCAAAAATCTCCACTAGCCGTAAGCCGTTAATCATCCTATCTATTTACAAAGCGAATCTCCGCGTTCATTATTTATCACCAGAAAAAAAAAATCATGAAAAAAATCACTCGTCCGAACGTGGATGCGAACCAGCGCTCGATCCGGCTTTCACGTTCCGCGCGTGCGCACCTACAGTGCCGTTGCTTGCTACTTGGACTTTGACCGCGAATATCTAGGACAATTTTTGTCGCGCGACGTTAAAACAAAAGAAGTGTTTTGCTAGGAACGACCGGTGTGCAGACAGAGGGAACCCTGAGAGTTGTGCATCGCCCTGTACCGCGGCATCTTGATTTTCGTTCAGAAGGGAAATAAAGTCGTCGGGCGTTGCCATGTAAACAAAGAGTGGGACGAAAGCGCGATACCGTTTCCAATGCGAACTTTGACCACGTTGCCCGCAGCTCAAGAGCGCGCGATAAACCGTCGACTTTTCCTCGTGCGAATCCGCAAGGAGTGTGAATATCGCGCAGCCGCCGTGAATAATTGCTTGCGTGTATTTTCTGATAATTAAGAGGTCTGCGGGCGCGCAAAGCGTTCACGTACAGCTGAGCGTTGACTTTTGGCTGAGCTACTTCGAGAATTTGAAGAAAAAAAGCTCATCTCTCGCTCTCTCTCTTATCGCTTACCGATGGTCATTCTATCCGCGCGCTCGAGAGAGAGAGAGAGAGAGAGAGAGAGAGAGAGAGTTCTCTCTCGAGCGAGAGGTAAATTGGCTAAAAATGAAAGAAAGCACGCCGTCTTTATCCGTTTGGCAACAGCTGCAATAATATTTGTACGCGTCATCATCGCGAATAAAATAAGAGACGCTTTGCGTTATGAGAGTCATACGAGAATAATCGATAAATATTTATTTGTAACATGACGATGTGCAAATGAGACGCGACGCACTGCGCGTCAATGAGAAATAAAATTGCTGAAATCCCGTACAGGCGAATGTGTACCGAGTGATTCGATCGAAATTGGCTTCTTTTATTTTATTCTACTTCTAAGGGTGTCTCGAAATGACCAGACATTTCAAATTGCGCGCCATTTTTTTTTGTGGTGAACGTAGAGTACTAATCTTTGACAACTGGCATGGGAAAGGCATTGAGGTTTAGTCATGGAGAATTACACGATCGAGTAATGCATAGAAATTGTCATTTGCTGCATTGTTACTGCATAGTTATCGCGGACGAAGTTTCATGGTCGTGTTAACTCGCGCCGCGGCGATGTGAATTGGCCACCACGATCGCGCAATTTCACGCCATTGGACTTCCTTTGGGCTTTTCCGAAAGGAAAAGTCCATGCCAATGGTCCACAGACCATTCCGAGCTCAAGGAAGCAACTGGACGCACCATTGATGAAATTAGTCCGCAATTATGCCAAAATGTTATTGAAAAATTTTCGCAAAAAAGTGATCGTTTGCAAACAGGGATGAGGCGGCCATTTATCGGATATTGTGTTCCACACATAACCTCCATGTTTGTACCTTGTATTGAAATAAACATATTCGTACTTTTCAAATAAATAATACGTTTTATTAAGGGGTTAGGCCACAGTAACGGGTATAAAATCATGTGCGAATTTGACCATTTTTTTCGTATGAAAAAGTGATTCACTCATCAAATTAACGGAGTGTCTCCCCGTCCGGATATCGGACGAATCAGCGCATGCTATTCGTCCGGATAGCGGCTCAAATCACGCCGTATTTCCAGTAGACGTACATATTATTGTGATTCATGTCAGCTAGTATCCGGACGAATAACATATATATAATCGTCCGGATAGAATGTGTTAAATTGTTAAACAATCTAGCTGGACGAATAATTTACACGTATTCGTCCGAATAAAATCTTTATGATTTTGCTTGGGTCTGTTTGGTTGTGTTTGTTTGGGTTTGTCTGGTCGGGGCGTTATGCAGCGTGAACTAACACGCTTATTCGTCCGATAACTGGACAGCTAGCCGCAGCGTAAAATTAATGACACATCTATTTAGTATCAATATCAAGCTGTTAGAAAATATGTATATATTTTTTTTCGATGTACAAAATGGCCGACTACTCGAAACTTCTCGAAACAGCTTTTTTCCAATTGGCGTGACAAATAACCACCAATTTTCACTCGATTAACTTCAAATTTAAAAGTTATGTTCCTAATTGCATCTCGCAGAGAAGTACGTACGGAATTTCCGATTAAACGAAAACTTTTCATTTTATGAGCAGATTATGAGCAGTTATAACGAAATATTTCACTGAAAATTCATTTCTTAAGTTCAAATACCTACAACTTTTGAATAAAATAATATTTTTTAAAATTCCGTACGTACTTCCGCGCGTACTTCCTTACGTACTGGGTATAGGCCTCCGAAGTAACTCTTGTGGCGCACCCTTGCGGCGAGTTTTGGCAAAACTTGGATTGGTTTTCGTCTGCTAGTGCAGTATGCCGGTCGCCATTTAAATCAGGTGTCCAATCGATGATGCTTGCTCAAGCCTAGCTCTTTCGTGTTTGTGCCGGTTTGACTTAACCGCCATGCGCCAATCCAAGTTTTGCCACCGGCAGCCGTTACGGGGCGCCACCACGAAAGTTACTTCGGAGGCCTATGACGAGAATTTTTTTTTGTTCTAGGTCAAAAATTGTGGATGCGAAATGTCACGCCGCAAAGCGCCTAAAAAAATAAAATATTAGTAGTCGGCCATTTTGTACATCGAAAAAAATATATGTATATTTTCTAACAGCTTGATATTCATACTAAACAGATGTCATTAATTTTATGAGTGAATCACTTTTTCATACGAAAAAAAAATTGTTCAATGCGCACATGATTTTACACACGTTATTGTGGCCTAACCCCTTAATAAATTAAAATGTCAGGTCATTTTGAGACACCCTGTATCTAGGCGGGTCAAAAAACTGTTACAAAAAAATTATTTTAAAAATTGACGATCGTCAACGACTCGCATTTATCGTTAAATTGAATAACCCGTTTGGTTTTAAGATTTCGAATGGACCGATTAAGCTGGTGTCCAAAAACATTTCATCATCTGCCGGCGGCCGTGTCATTGTTGTTTTCCTGTATTTTCTGCTGATTTTTTTTAAGGCTTAATATATTTTGTGAAAAAAATGTAATACTTTTTAACCAGCCGTTTCCCAGAAAAAATCGGAATATGGCCATTTTTTCGAGCCTCTAGGTAGATGTAGCCCCTTGATAATTTTCGACGTAGCCTCGACCGCGTCGTATTCGAAAATATATTATCGAGTCTATTATACGTAAATATCGAGCACCTCACGCGACGCGACTCACACCATCAGTCATCCACAAGAACTAACTGTAAACAGACCCACCCGAGCAGTTGTGAATTCTTTTTGTCCCGTACCAATAAGGTCGCGATCGCTCTTCAAAATCATAAGCTTCGACTGTCACGAGTGAAGTAGTTTCTCGAAAATTCTCGTCGTGATACATCGGAGCAAGATTCTTAAGCCACGCCCCTTTGCGATCGCTCACTCCAGATCGTCCGTTGGGCGATTTTTTTTCTTTTTTCCCCGAGAAAAATAAAAGACTCGTCTTGAGCAGCACGACGATTTTTTTCGTCGATTTTCATTTGGCCGAGGCGAAAAAGTTTCGCGGGTTGCCAGTACGTGAAACGAAGAAAAAAAGGTGAAAATCTCGTCTCATCGATTGCCACGCGACGTTGAACCCTCGTATTCTGTCGCAGACGCATTGTTTTGTAAACACAAACGTACTGCGTACTCGGGGGAATAGGCGCTTGTTGCCACATGGAAAGGAGGGACGAGCTGGAGACGCGTCGGGGGGCGCATGCGCGCGACCCGCCGGGCGCTACCGCGTCTATAAGTAGAGGAGCGGGCGGTGCACGGCGCAGTACACTGTCGAATTCCGAGCGAGCAACTGTTCACAAAAACTCGAAAGAAAAAAAAAACAAACTAGCCAACGAATTTTACGTACGCAGTTTTCAAATTTTCGAGAAAAAAAAAACGTATCGTGATATATAAGAAATAAATATATTCATATACCCGCGAAACATGTCCGCCGAGCAGCACTTCGACGAGTACGAGCATTTCAATTACGATTACGACAAACACATTTTCACCGGGCACGGAGGCAAACAGAGGAGCAAACGAGAAGCAACGGAGCACACCAACCACAATGATCCGTGCGGCCATTCCAGAAAGATCGTCACGAAGCTCATGAACTCCGAGCACAACAAGCGTCAAGTCGACAAAAGCAAGGCATAGGCGTAAGTTCGATCTTCATTTTCTTTTTATCTCATTTTCATCCATCTTTGTCCGATGTCGGCGCAGGCGATATACCCGCGACTCGCAAACTGCGTAGTCTCGTTTCCGAGGCCATATCGCTGTTTACGACTCTCACCTCATATCCGCCGATCAATATTCTCATTTTTTTTCAACGTGGTTTCTTTTTTTCTTCGGCTTTCAGGTGAATCGGCTCTCGTTGTGCTCTATCGCGAATACTTCGCTTACCTCTTCGCACCGGAAGACAAACATTTATTTTTTTTTGTATTTTTCATTCGCGCAATTGCCGTGTACGAGTATTAGCGAGGATTCTTATATCGATGTACGAGAAATCCATGTACGTGTAAAATAAAGCTAGTTTTTTAAGAAACCCGCCACTTTGCCTAGCGCTGAGACATTCTGAAATTGCGGGGTGGGCAATACATATATATATGTACATTACACATACGCGTACGCGTACGTATCTAGGGTATATGTACGCAACTTCGATGTTAAAATAAAAGTATGATTTGTAATAATGTGGTACCGCTGTTACTTGCGACGGAATATCTTCGCGCTGATAATTCATTCCAGTCGATATTCGTAATCCCTTTGTTTGTGCACGAACGCGGCTTTACCTTCGCGTGCGAACGTGACGATATTACGTGGCCTCGAGAGTACGTCGTCACGTCTATCCTGATGTAGGGCAAACCGACCAGCGAATGGACGAAAGCTCATTTATATTTAAAATGAATATATATATATATATATATACACATATATATATACATATATATATATATAGTCGACGAAAAATTGACACTACAATTTTGCAAGAAAAATCGAACGTTTCGTTAAAACCGATTTTTCAGTTTAATATCGAATTTTGACGCCACACAGAATTATCATAGTTGCACAGCCACGTAACTTAGACACGGCTGTGCACAGTAGCTGTTCTGAGACGAAAATAATTGTTTTTGAGTTTTGGGGGAAATTGTTACTTTTATTACTTAAGGGGGGAAACCACATTAGGAGGTTAAAACATCCGATTTTTTTTATTGCATACATCGGAATGCGCTGGAATCGCAGATTAATCGGTAAGGCAAACATAAGGTAAGGTGAACATTATTGTTAACTTCCTTGAATTTCTATTCTCCGAGAATTAATTTTTCAAACGCGTTTATCTCGAAATGACTTTTTTCACATTTGCGTGCAGTCTAACTCAAAAAGTATAGAACCGATCATTATGAAAATTGATAGTATGATTTTTTATAAAATTATGAATTATATGAACCAACTTGTGAGATGATGTCATGATTTTAAGGGTATTTTTCTTTGCATAATTGGAGAGAAAAATCGTGAAAATCAAAGTAAATTGTTCCAAGGTCTGCAAAAATTTTAATTTTAATTATTTTCACCTGCATTGAGGTTTACATTCTTAGAAAATAAGTTGTTGATGTAAAATCAAAACGTTTTTCATTTCAGATGAAAATCGGAATGGCTACACTGCACGCAATTGAACTATACTCGCAACCTTCAGCGGACATCATAGCGTAACTTTGTTATTTTTGGCTGAAATTATTCAAAAAAATTAACAAAAATTGTTCGAAATATGAATGAAATGATGTCAACATTTGATTAAATTCTAATTACTTTTTCTCACCCTAAAAATCAGTGCCAAACAGCCTCCTAATGTGGTTTCCCCCCTTAAGGGGTCTTCTCACTTTAGACGCTAAAAAAGGCTACTTTCATGAATTTTTTTGATAGGTTTATATTATCGATATTTATATAACAGTTGTTACACTTAATATATACACTTGCGAAAAACATTTTTAAAAAATGTCTTTATTTGAGGGCTTAGACCACAGTAACGGGTGAAAAATCATTTGCGAATTTAACAATTTTTTGTCGTATGAAAAAGTGATTCATAAAAATAATTACACATCTGTTTAGTGTGAATATCAACCTGTTGGAATTTTTTTTGATGCACAAAATGGCCAACTACTCGAAACTTCTCGAAACACCTTTTTTTCCAATTGGCGTGGCAAATAACTTCAACAATTTTCACTCGATTCACTTCAAATTTAAAAGTTATGTTTTTTAATTGCATTTCGCAGAGAAGTACGTACGGAATTTCTGATTAATCGAAAACTTTTTATTTTATGAGCAGTTTATAAGCAATTATAACGAACTTTTTCACTGAAAATTCATCTCTTAAGTTCAAATACGTACAACTTTTGAAAAGAACAATATTTTTTAAGTTCCATACGTATTTCTCTGGGTATTCTAAAATGTAGATTGACAAGAATTTTTGTTTTTTGTTCTAGGTAAAAAAATTGTGGATGCTAAACGTGACGCCTAAAAAAAGATAACAAAGGAAAATATTAGTAGTCGGCCATTTTGTACATCGAAAAAAAAAAATGTCTAAAAGGTTGATATTCGTACTAAATAGATGTGCAATTAATTTTATGAGTGAATCACTTTTTCATGCGAAAAAAAATATTAAATTCCCACATGATTTTATACCCGTTGCCTAAGGCCTTAAGTCACTATTTGTAGACGAAAATGGTAATTCAAAAAATGTCCTGAAAAATTGTAGGTCTGCGCTGTTAATGAAATCTCGAAGATGGATTATCCGAAACAAAAAAATCAAACTTTTTTAGACTCAGTATGTTAATGGCTATATAGCATATCATACGATTTTTGATATATCCAAAAATAACAAAATAGCAGACATTTTTCGAAAAAAAAAAAAATAAATAAATAAAAGTTTTTTCCACCGTTTTTGGCAAAAAAATGGTAAATATCAAAATTTATAAAAATTCTCGATATGCGCTATAGCTATAGTTGTGAAGAATATGTGGTTAAAATTTCATAAGGATCGGGTCCGTAGTTTCGAAGATTTTATCAACAAGCCGTCGAAAAATGTTTCGAGAAAAACACGTTTAAAGTTTGTTTGGGCTACATAAATACATTTAAAAAAATGTTTAATGTATTTCGAAAGTGTATGTATTAAGTGTGACAACTTTTATATCAATATTTATAATATAAACCTACCAAAAAAATCACGAAAATAGCCTTTTTTAGCGTCTAAAGTGAGAAGACCCCTTAACTTTACGTTCACACACTGGGTCATTTAGACCCGAACGAATTTGAAATAAAATGCCCACTTTCCCAAAATTGAAAGTTTTCAACAATTTGTTACAATTCAATTTGATACTTTCCGAATTTACTTAGACATATTGAGAAATGTTTGAAGTTTATCGCGGTTTTTTTTCTTTGAAAACCGACCGAAGGATTGTTAACGACAGGAGAATGACGTACGATCCGGGTCAAGTCGACCCAGTGTGTCAAAATCGTGGCCAAACGTAAGTGTATCAAGGAAGGGTAGATTAATAGAATATAATCAAACTATGATTTTTTGCAAATTTTTCAAATAAATTCGGACAGTATTACGATATCCGTGGTTCCTAATTCTGACGTCGCGGTCTTCATATTTGACCCAAAATAAGACTTTTTTACGAGTGGTAAGAATCGAAATTCAACCCTTAAAGGGGTGAAACGAGGATTTTCAAGTTTATACGAGACAACATATTTTTTGGTCAGATTTGCTTGACATTTGGTATAAATACACTCCAATACAAATAATTAAACATGTATTTGTTTGGGTTTTTTTGGTGTTATTATGCCAACCCAACCAAACAAACACAGTTAAAGGGTTAAAAGTAGTACTTGACTGTCTACACGCACCGAACAACGAGGAAAAGGTACAGTGGTATATATAAAATAAATTTGGTGAGTTTAAAGTAAATCTGGTCAAAAAGTATCTTTTCTCATACAAACGTAAACACTCCTGTTTAAGCCCCTTGAAGGTAAAATTTTGGACATTGCTGAAATACGTGATTAATTATTTGTATTTCGGTGTGTTTATGCCAATTTTCAAGTAAATGTAACGAAAAAATATGTTGTCTCGTGCGAACTTTAACACCCCCGTTTAACCCTCTTGACGGTCGAATTTTAGGAAATGGCAGTTCGAATATGTGTTTTGTAGAGTATTTACGCCAAGTTTCAAGTAAATCTGAGGTAAATATTTACAAGTGGGGCTCCAGTTAGAAAAGGGGTTTAGAAATTTTTGTACCGAGTCGATGTATTCGAGGGCACTTTGTTTATAATATTTAAGTCGGGGAAAGACAATTTCAACCTTCAAATGCTTTTTTTATTTTTTTTTAAGGTATGGAGGAAACGGGTTTGGTGACATCAAGTAAGTCAAATGACATGGGCTTGTCATTTAACCCACTTGATGTCACCAAACAAACCCAAACAGACGTATTTCGAAAATCGAATATTTTCCGGAAATATTTTTTTTCTTAAAAAAAAAAAAAAACCCCTCCCCATAATAAAAAACATACGTTCATACTGCAGAATAGTCCCGAAAACGTGAACATTTTTTTGCAACCGGTTAGGCCTGGAGTCCCACTTGTAAATATTTACCAAATCTGATAAAAAATATCTTGTCTCATGCAAACTTTAAAACCCCCTTTTCACCCCCTTAAGGGTCGAATTTAGATTTTTACAACTCTTGAAAAAAAACGTCTTATTTTCGGTCGAATATAAAGGCTGCGTGGTCAGAATCAGGTGCCACAAATATCGTATTGTGCACTATATTTGTAATAATACGTTTAGTTATAATTTGTAATGATTAGACATGTTTATTTACTGGTGCTGCATTGTAACCAATTTCCAGTGAACGGACGTATGCGCTCTGCTCTGTAAACATCAGAGTAAAACATTTAGTTCGTCTGCTGAATATTGCAAAATTTATTACTGGTGAAATATGACAATGTACATTTCATTAAATGCTAATTATAAAATCATTTCATTCGTTTTTTAAATTTTGACAAGATGCAATTTTCGATTTCTCTGTCGAAACAAACTTTGGTAGTTTTTTTTTTGAGAATGTCACGTTAAGATGCAAAAAAACTTTGTGTATTTTCTACGAAATCGTAAGAACAAAGATCGTATGTATAAGAATATTATAATTGTGCAGTGATCCCCAAATTGAGCAGTTAAGGAGGTTGGAGCGTTAGCCACAATCCACGGTTAAATTTAATTTAAAGAAAAAAATACATGTTATTGTTTACACTATACTGAGTCTTTACGAATTTTTTGAACTTTTTTCACCACCAAACGCCGGAGATAAAAAAAAGTTCAATGTATGTAATTTAACGTGCGGTTAGATAGGCAAGACTTTCACACTAAAGATTATGTAATTTTTATTGTTATTTAGCACCAAGATAAACCATTTCTAACAACGGATTAACGCAAACTGTACCTTTGTGAACATTTAGAAAAAAAAATCCTCATCTTGCCCATCGTAAACCATGGGCCGATAATCTCGTGACGTAAATATGAATAGGCATAATTATGAATTACTCAAAATTTCATTGTGAATTGTATAAAACATTCGTTGTCGTAGTTTTTTCATAATAATCATCGATACTGTTATGCTTTTAAAAAGTTCAAATGCATAATTTTGCCCTTTAATTATATATTTAAACAAATTAGCATTTATAGAATAAATCTGTACCTCGTATGCATTTTTTTGAGGTTCATTGGAAGAAAAAAAATGAATAAACCGTCATTTGACTCAACTGAATCGCTCCAACCTCCTTAATAAAAATGATAAATCGTTTTCCCTTTACATCGTTCTTCTACACCAGTCGTTTATTTACTGCCGGCCGACTGTCCATTTACTGGTAATTTTGTCGATTCACTGACGATTTAATCATTTCCCTACTCATCAATTCCTCCAACATTATTTGTTGCTATTACTTCGAATATTTTGTTTCTACTCTCGGAATATCTTCTGTAAGCTATAGCAATTAAAAAAATAGTTTCATAATATTTTCATTTCACGGTCCTTCCAAATCCTAGTGTCGTTATTCGTCCATTGATCATTTTAATACTCGAGACATTGTTGTGAATGCTCAATTGTTCGTTTATTTTTCATAATGGCAATATATGGTAGAAAAACAGTGCGATGCCATTTACTGCAACAACCCAGGAAACGTTATATATATAGTATGGTAAAAAATAATTGGTGGATACATATATGGATGCATATGTAATGTGTGAACATTTTTAGAGTAATTTGTGATCGACGAGATTGATTTCCTGCCGGAGAATACCCGTGAGGAGGAATTCGGTCGATTGAACGGATATCTTCAATGACTTTGGTGCTTTCGACAGCATGGCTCGGGCTGCCGCGAGGTCGTCCTCCCTGCTCACTATGACGGTTTTTTCATCCCAGGAACGTGCCGCCCGAACGAGAACTCGTCCGCCACATGCTTCTGCCATACCTGCGATTGTGAATCCGAAAACATTGCAGGCTTGCCCACCTACTGATCGATTTTAAGGGGGCATCTCACTTCAGACGCCAAAAAAGGCTATTTTCGATTGCCAATGTCACAACTAGTGGTTTCCCCTTGAATATGAGGTTTAAGGTCAAATTGAAGGTCACCATTGGATTCCTCGTTGAAAATTGCTCCAAGAATGATCTTGACCTGAGAAAATACTGGACCGTCCCGTTAACCCAACCCGGATCTTTCTTAAGTTCAAATGACCTTTAGCTGACCTTCAAGGTCACGCCTGACCAATTACCCGAGTACATATTTGAACGTAAAATGTTCGGCTCTTTCGATTGCCGATGTCAAAAATAGGGGTTCCCATTAAAAAAAAACAATGTTGACCTTGAACTAAGCTTGAAGATGAGGTACAAGATCAAAGAGAAAGGTCAACACTGGATTCCTCGTTGAAAATTACCTAAGACCGGACTTTGAATATTAGGAGTACAACTTTGCAGTGACCGTTTTACTTAGAGAGCCACTGCGGCCGATGTAGTGGCCCTAGCTCAATAAAAAAAAAGTGGTATTTTAAACTAGAGGCTCTGCCAATGTAAACAATTTAAAAAAAGCTAACGGATACGTGTATGCATTATAAAGTTATAGGCACTCAAACATGGCAATCTACGAGCCGAATTCTCAGCATTTGCGGGAGGTTATGATTTACTTCTTCAACATCAAGAAATCTGCGGCTGAGGCCCACCGTTTGCTTGTAGATGCTTACGGGGAGGATTCTATTAGTGAGAAAACGTGTCGACGGTGGTTCATCGACGCCCAAACCGTATATTCACGGATCCAAAGTGATGCTGTGTATCTGGTGGGACCAGCTGGGCATTGTGAACTATGAGCTGCTCAAACCATCCGAAACCATCACAGGGGAACTCTACCGACGTCAGTTGATGCGCTTGAGTAAGGCACTCAAAGAGAAACGGCAACAATTCAACGAAAGACATGACAAGGTGATACTGCAGCATGACAATGCCCGACCCCATGTTGCAAATGTCGTGAAAAAGTACTTGGAAACGCTGAAATGGGAGGTTTTATCCCACCCGCCGTACTCTCCAGACATTGCCCCTTCCGACTATCACTTGTTCCGGTCAATGGCACACGATTTGGCTGACCAGCACTTCGGTACTTACGAAGAAGTAAAAAATTGGGTCGATTCCTGGATTGCCTCCAAGGACCAAGACTTTTATCGACGCGGGATTCGAATGCTACCTGAAAGATGGGCCGAGGTCGTAGCTAGCGACGGGCAGTACTTTGATTAAAAAATACGTAGCCACTTTTTTATAATAAAGCCTTGAACTTTCGAAAAAAATGGTCACTGCAAAGTTGTACTCCTAATATTAATTTTTGTAACCAACCCTCCGAAATTTCCAGGGTTTTCCATACTTTTTCCCCACCCTGTATACACAAAACATTTTTTTTTTAATGTATTTCTAAACTGTACTTATTAAGTGTAACAACGTTTATATCAATATCTATAATATAAACCTATCAAAAAATTCATGAAAATAGCCTTTCCGGAGCGTCTAAAGTGAGAAGACCCCTTAATGGAACTTGTATATTAGTCGGCCACGTAGGGTAGCGGAAATTAGATTGCTTGCCTAGAATTAGAATTAGAATTATTTTTATGAGTGAATCACTTTTTCATACGATAAAGATTTGTTAGTTTCACACATAATTTTATACCCGTTACTGTGGCCTAAGGTCTTAAGTTCCGCACCGTCGGGAATACTCTGACAATGATTTCTTTCTCACGAGTACAATTTAGCACAAACCTAGTACGAATGAGCAACAATATTCCTAAGTCGTACCTTTTGTATACTTTTTCTAAAAGAGCACGGCAACAAGTAATTTCGAGTTTGGCTTCATTTAAATTCGTTTCCGTTCAAAATTTTGGAAAAAATGTCGCAATTGGCAAAAGTCAGGTGCTGCGATTCAGGCAAATCTACCCTACGCGCGCCGTTGCTCCAAAACGTCGAGAAAGAAAAACCGCGCACCTTTCAATTCGTGTATTTCCGGCTGGTCGACTTTTGGCGTCACGATTATGGTGAATCCCTCCAAGAGTTTTCCCGCTCTGGCGGTGCGTAAGCTTTTCGCAAGCTTGAATTTAAATTTGTCCTCGGCAGCGGGATCTCGCAGGGTGAAGCTGTCGCAGTCGAGAAAATGGCCAGCGTCGTTGCTCTCGATCAGCCAATTTACGGAAACAACTTTCATGCCTTGCGCAACGGCGCATAGAAATTTGAAGGTTCGCCGTACCTTGTCGGTTATGAGTACGGATGCTTTTGATGGATCCGACACGACGATTCCACCTGCGTCAAGTGTGTGCATCGTGAGAGATAAAAACAAACCGATAAGGGGCCGTCCATATATTACGTCATTCTCAATTTGGGGGGGGGGGGAGATTCGTCTGCGGATGACGGTAAATGATGGATGGGGGGGGGGGCGTTTCGAAATTGACGTCATTCTTGTGATACCAGTTACTTCAAAATGTACAATAGTATATTGTACAACTAGAGTGGTTTCCCCGCATGAGTGATGACAAATATTTTGCAAGTACCTAATGGTATTAATTATTGAACTCATTATTTATTTATTTATTACATAAGGTTTGTCTACATTATATTCGAGAACTTCAAATAACAGCGTACCTATGAAAATAGTTCGATCGAGCCAAAATGAATATGGGGGAGGATACGGAGATATTACCCGTGATCCAGGATTTGCAAGAATGGGTGAAAACTCCGTGGGAGCTATCCAAAGAAAACTAAAGAATAGGGAAGAATAATATTATTATATTAATGAAAATTGCCAAAGTACAAAATAACAAAAGATGATTCTATAACAAAATGTGGGAGCTATCCAAAGAAAACTAAAGAATAGGGAAGAATAATATTATTATATTAATAAACATTGCCAAAGTAAAAAATAATAAAAGATGATTCTATAACAAAATGTTTTAATGTTACCCAATTTTTCTCAAATCCGCAAATGTTTTAATTTTGCCAAACTGGTAATGACGTCAGTTTTGTGAGAGGGGTCATTAAGGAGTAAGGCCACTGTAACGGCCCAAAAAAAAGGTTTTTTCACTAATTTTTTGCTCCCGAAATTGAAGGTATTTGAAAAAAAACTATTAATGGTGTTATCGGGCATACATTAAACTTTATTATAAAATTTTTTTACAGTAAAAAAAAACAAAATGGCGGTTCCACAGCTATCTTCCCGGGACATGTTTTCAAAATGGCACGCAGCATAACTCGAACAATTTTCATTTTTTTTACTTGAAATTTTAACCAGATGTGAACATTTACATTATCTTGAGAATGTCGATCGGAATTTTCAAGAACTTTATTTATTGATTTTTTATTAACAAAAAACTTGCCGTTTTTTTCGTCAAAAATCAATTTTTTTTTTTCAAACGCACGCCAAATCCACAAAAATTGATACTTTTTAAAATCCGATCGACATTCTCTAGCTATAGCCCTCTAGATTATGGTTTTTTTTTTGTTCTAGATTCAAAAGTGCACCAGTGGTGCTGCGTGCCGCGGAGCCCTGGAAGCAAAACATGTCCCGGGAAGATAGCTGTGGAACCGCCATTTTGTTTTTTTTTTACTGTAAAAAAATTTTATAATAAAGTTTAATGTATGCCCGATAACACCATTAAAAGTTTTTTTTCAAATACCTTCAATTTCGGGAGCAAAAAATTAGTGAAAAAACCTTTTTTTTTGGGCCGTTACAGTGGCCTTACTCCTTAAGAAATGACGATAGGATGATTGTAGCGGGGGGGGGGGGGGGGGGGGGTCGAAAATAAGCAAAAATCGATGACGTAATATATGGACGGCCCCTAAGACTCAATAAACGTTACCTAATTTCACGACCATTTTTTCGTAATCCTCGTCTTTGACACCAGTGAACAAAACCTTGTGCTGTTGATTGGTGGGTGTGCACGGTGACGAGACGATTGGACCGATGGTTTTTCGATTTTTCGCCCGTGCTTTCGGGGATTCTTCGGCTTCCCTCGTGGGTTTCGGCGTCGAACGTCTCGGTCTCGTGACCTTCGACGCGTCAAGATCGGACAGCGCGTCCTTGTCTTTTTTCGTCCTTACCTCAACGTCGTTCAGTCTCGTGAGTTGAACTTTGGCATAGGCATTGCACTTTTCCGGAAGCGTCGGCAGGGAGTTATTGACTTGACGCGACTCGAGGCTATCGCCAATTTTCTTGGCCGCTCGGCCGTTTCTCATCGTCGTAGTGACGCGTGGCCGTTTTCTCGATACCACCGACGACTCTACGATAGCGCTCGTCTCGTCGACGTCGTCATCTGTGCGATCGACGCTATTGGCATCTGTAACAATAAGGGACGACGGGGTCTCGGATAATTTGGGCGTAGGTCGACGGCTGGCAGCCATTTTTTTCGTCGCGACGTTTAACGCGGCTCGGGTTCCGCCTCCTGCTCTGCGAACCTGCTTCGTCGTAACTTTCGTACTCTCCGAGGCGGACAATAGTCTATCGGCGATCGTCTTTAGATCGTTGTAATCCAAATCCTCGTCCGAGTCACGCTCGTCGTCCGATATGCGATTGCGCGTCACGTGTTTGCCCCTTGATCGTGATTTTTTCGGGACGACCGGCGAGTCCGGCTCGGGGCTCATGTACGATCTGGAGTCGGCGGCACGTTGCTCGGTAGAGCGGCTCTTGGTCTTGCGCGCCGCCCGTTTCCCGGCTTTATCGACCTTTTCGACACTTTTGGATTTGCCGCGGGCGGACCGCCTCAAATTCTCATCGTCGGACGTATTTTCGGAGGAGGTGGGACTTCCGGGATTCGACAGTGTTCCGTATATCTTGAATTTCGGCAGGCCGGAGAAAATGTCGTCGTCGTCATCGTTAGAGCGGAGTAGTCGTGAAGAATGAGGGCCACTTGCTTTGTAACGAGGTTCGTATTTATATTTGCCTTTTAACGTGCGTCCTTCTCACTCACTCTCTCTCTCTCTCTCCCCCACTGTGCTCGAGAATATCAACGAATCTTCGAGTTTAATTGGAATGCTTACCTGATCGCGCGCTGTCCTTGACGCCCGTGGCGGTCGATGTTTGAGGGAATTCACGGTCACTGCCAACGGCGCGACCATCAACGAAGCCGAGAATTTCCGGGGCCCCGTTACGCTTCTCGGAACTCAGCGATTCCCGTGGAGCCTTGGAGCTGTTCGCCTCCTCGACGGGCAACGGTTCCGGAAGTGCCGGCGAGGCTGTAGCCTCGCGAGTGCTGCTCTGCGTCATTTTGAGGATATCGACGAGATTTTGGGTCATCAGCTGGGTCGGTTCGTCGGTCGGCTCGGTATCGCTCGTCGCCTCGTTCCCGAACATGTTACCGAGCTTTTTCTCGAGCCCGTCACCGGTGGAATTGATCGTCGTGTCTGGACTCTCGTTTCGCTCGGTTTCTCTCGCCGCTGAGGAAATTTCCGTACGGCTGCTCGGCCCGGCGATCTCCTCATTCTTGCCCGGAACAACCTGCGTCAGGGCTGTGTGAATGTCTTGATAATCGATTACGGGGGCGCTCTCGTCGAAATCGAGATCGACCGGGGACTTGGTCGGGCGTGACATCGGAGTGGAGGTTGCCGCGTGGAGGACCTGCGTAGGCAAGAGGTCGAGATCCGCGTCCCCGTCGTCGTCGAGGACTCGAACGGTCGAACGAACGCCCGGCGTCATCTTGCGGTGAATATCCTCCAGTCGTTGAGTCTCCGCGTCTTCTATGCCAGCGACGGATTCGACTTTCGTTTCTAACGCGCGTACGGAGCTCACTTCCGGTTGCTCTTTGGTCCGATCTTTGTGCTGGAAGCTGGCGAATTCGTTTTCGTTGTCGGTGACGCTTCCGTCACTCAGCTCGTTCGTTTCGTCGTCGGTTTCCGCGATCACCACGCACTCGTCACGAGGGCGCTTCTTCGCGGCATTCTCGTCGTCCGTGTCCTCGCGATCGGCCGCGACCGGAAGCGGCAATTTTGCAGCTTGAAACGGGACCTGCGTCTCCGCCTCGAAGATATTCTCGTCGAGGTGGACGTCGGTCGGATCGTTGGTCGGAGATTTTTGCAATCGCGGCCGTTTCGACGAACGGGCGAGGCACGAGCCACGATTCACGATATCTTGGGTCTCCAGTTCGTGAATGTCGTCCGGAAGGTTCGCGTTCTTTGGAGATTCGGGGGAATCGTTGAGCCTTTTAGTTTTTGCACTGTTCGTGCTCTTCAGTACGGGGTCTGGATTATCGACGGTACGCTGGGTCTCCGCGTTGTAAATATCCACGGAATCGTCGTCGATACGAGTTTTATCGATCTTTTCCGATTTCTCGGCGATTTCGCTGATTCTTCCACGGTTTCGCGGAAACTCGGCACTCGGCATCTCCGGTCGACGGAACAAACGTCGCTTTTTGTCGTTTCGCTGGGATCCAGGAATGATCGAGGCGTTCGCATCTTCCTGAAACTCACGCGGGCATTGTGAAGCTTGCGTTGTGAGATAATGAGCGTATGCTCGTGGACGTGTCTACGCTAGGTCGGCTGAAAGCATACGGCCAAGTCTCCTTCTGGACGGAATATATTTCGGGCAAACGTTCGTATTTGAAAGATCTTTGAATGGGTCCGCATAAGCTTCTAATGTTGAAAAAGCGATTTTTTTGCAGTGTTGTAGTCTAGGGTCTTGGCTTTAAGGGGTCTTCTCACTTTTGACGCTAAAAAGGCTATTTTCATGAATTTTTTTGATAGGTTTATATTATAGATATTGATGTAAAAGTTGTTACGCTAATAAGTACACTTTCGAAATACATATACATTTTTCATTTTTATATTTAAGGGGTTAGGCCTCTCTAGAGGCCGAAAAATAGGATTTTTTGGGGATTTTTTTTTCAGAAAAACTACAAAATAAATCGAGATTACAAGAAAGGGTGTTTATTGTATATGTCAGTGACTGTATACAGTAATTTTTTTCAAGCGATTACTTTCAAAATGGCGGCTGTGCAGCGTTTATCGCGAAACTGCATTTTTTAAGTTGTCCGGAAACATAAATCAGAAAATTTTCAACCGATTCACTTGAAATGTTGAATATATCTTGAAAAATACATTGTCTATGGAAGTACGTAGGATTTTTTTTTATATTGCATAGTTCATTCGTTATTGACAATTATCTGACGATTTTTTAGGCAAATTTTTCACTTTCAAAAAATTTGCCTAAAAAATTGGTAATAATAAATGAACTATGCAATATAAAAAAAATCCTACGTACTTCCATAGACAACGTATTTTTCAAAATATATTCAACATTTCAAGTGAATCGGTTGAAAATTGTCAGAGTTATGTTTCCGGCCAACTTAAAAAATGCGGTTTTCAGATAAACGCTGCACATTTTGAAATTAATCGCTTAAAAAAAAATGTGTATACAGCCACTGATATATATGACAAACACCCTTTTTTGTAATCTCGATTTATTTTGTAGTTTTTCTGGAAAAAAATCTCCAAAAAGCCTATTTTTTCGGCCTCTAGAGTGGCCTAAGGCCTTAAGAGGTCAGTCGACTTTGAAAATTTCAAAAAATCGAAAGCAAGCAAGACTTGAAGAAATCGACGATGATGAGCAATCAGAAGGGATTTTGTACGGTGCAGGAATTGCCGATTGAGTTTAGGTAAGAGTTTTTCATAGTATAAACTTCAAACGTGTTTTTCTCGAAACAACGTTTTCAAAATCTAGCTCCATCGTACCTCTAAAACTAATAAACCGATTCTCTTGACCATCTTAAAATTTTAAAGTTTTAAAATTTTCATTTTTACTCTTTTTTTGCGAAAAATTGCGAAAAAACGTGTTTTTTTAAATACTTTTTTCGTTTTTCACCTGCCATTTTTTTATTTTTTGATAAGACTTTACATCCGAGGGTCATTTTGTAGCTGGTATCATACTGAATGTAATGGACTTTGATTTTTTTGTGTCACACAAGCTGTTGCCGAGTTGTGACGGAGCTACCTAGCCCACCTATTTTTGAGGCGTTACGTTAAACTATAGTTTTTGTACTTAAAAATGATTAAAAATGAATGCAACATTTTTTAAAATGTATTTCAGGACTTAATTTATCAAGCTCAACAACTTTTATATTCGTATCTTTTATAAAATCCTCAAACAAAAAACCGCGAAAATAGCCTTTTTTCGTGGCTCCAAAGTGAAGTCAGAAAGCCCGTTAAGTCAGTATTCATAGACGAAAATGGTAGTTAAAAAGATGTCCTAAAAAATTGTAGGTCTGTGCTGTTAATGAAATCTCGGAAGTGAATCATGCGAAAACATAAAATCAAACGGTTTTAGATTCAGTATGATAATGGTTATAGCGCATATCATACGATTTTTGATATATGCAAAAATAACAAAATGGCGGACATTTTTCGAAAATACAACAAAAAAAACGTTTTTTATTTCAGGTTTTGGCAAACAAAATAGTAAACATTAAAATTTAAAAAAATCCTCATTATGCGCTATAGCTATAGTTGTAAAAAGTATGTAGTTAAAATTTCATAAGGTTCGGTTCAGTAGTTTCGAAGATTTTATCATTACATTAATTTTCCTGTTATTGATTTCGGCATTAGCAGGCGCCAGAAATATACGTTCCCACACTTAGCATAATCCAAAATCAACGACGTCGACGTAGTGGCTTCTGACTCATTTTTTTTATCGACATTTGTTTATTTTCGTTTCTGTTGTCTTTAATTTTTTTTAAATTTCAAATCGTTTACATTTATATTTAACCCAAACAAATTTAAATAAAAAATTTGTCCATTCGGGAAATTGTCCATTCGGGATATTGTATTCGAGAAATTCTCCATTCGGCAAATTGCGTACGAGAAATGATCCGTTCGATAAACTGTGCTCGGCAAATAATAATTTTTTCGGGAATTATATTAGAGAAATTGTCATTCGGGCAATTGTTTTCGAAGAATTTTTCGCAATCAGCTAGCGCCACGTTAAGGCGGGATATACATTTACAACGATAAAAAAATCGATTTCTTTTTTTTTTCTTTAAACGATAGAACTATATATGTAGAATATTTTCCCAAAGTTTCAAATCGAAATTCGACAAACTTCAAACGTTACAGCCCGTCAACTCGGATTCGGAGCGGGCGTGAACTTCAAACTCGTTATTCTCAAAACTGCATATCGAAATTGGCGTGCAGGATTACTCAAAAACTATTAAGCCGCTTGAGTTAAACCTTGGTAGAAATATTGATAATATTGGTACCTTCTACTTGACTAGAATTGTTAAAAAAAAATACGTTTTTAATCCACATGTTACAGAAATGTTGCGTGAAATGTTGATTTTTTTGGAAATGCATGCCATTTTCTTAAATTTGTATTTTCTTCATTTTAATTACCGTCACACAGAAACTATACATGTTCTAACTCAAAAAATGTTTGAACTTCTTTGCAAATCAAAGTCTACGGGAAGCTAGACTGCACGCCGATTCGCAACTCCCGGCGCGACCTTGCTGTAACACTCTGCCACAGCCCCGTCATTTTGATGATGAATCAAGTAAAAAAAAAAAAAAATTGTTTTGTATACTTAAATATAAGGGACAACACCACAGTGACGGCTTCAAAAAATCGATTTTTTGAAAACCATCTAGAAAAATCTAAAATACATTTAAGATTAAGATGCCGTTGGACCCAGGTCGAAAAAATAATTATTTTCGAAGATATTGAATATTTTGTGGAGCGGTGCAGCGCTCCGTGACGCTCAGGGTCGGCAGGTATACCGGGCCTTTCCCAGGTCCTGCGGGTCTTTCCCAGGTATTCTTTTGTCTCCCTTCACAAAAACCGGCTATTGTTATAAATATAGTTTCGAAAAAAAGCCATAGGTGGCGATAATTGAAAAATTTTCAAGGCAGGTATAGGGATAGCGTCATAGCGTCAGTTTGCGAATAGAAGCGACGCTACTCGTGTCTAAACGCTCCGAATCGTTTCGATTATAAATATCGAACGCTCAGAATTATTCTTTGCACATCGAAATGGATAATCCGAAAGTGTACGCGGAGAAAAAGGGAACAAAACGGAGCCGAGTCGTGGTGTTCGTGGCAGCGAGCGGTCGCAAGCGGTAATATTTCTGAATATCGACATAAGCCGCCTCTTCCTGAGGAAGTATTGGAGACAATTACGCCAGTCTTCGAAAATTTGAGCAGAGACGATTTGCTGAAGCGTTGTTTGGGCGGCTTCACGCAAAACAACAACGAAAGCTACAACAAATCAGTTTGGGCAATAGCCCTCAAGTGGCAGTTCGGGAGCAAAAAAATCCTCGATATTGTAGCTGATATCGCGGGATTATTATTCAATGATGGCCTGAGAAGCCTCATGAAAGTTTTGGAGACGTTGGGGATAACTATCGGCCCAAATTGTTTCAATTTTTGCGTTGAAACCGACGCAGCGCGGATCGAGCTGGCGGAGCGCTCGCTCACAGACGCTGCAAAAGAGGCAAGAAGAGCCTCTACAAGTTCGAGAAAAGATGCTAGGGACAATGATTTGCTTCTTGAAGGCCAGCTATATGGTGCCGGCATCGCCGATTAAAGGTAAAAAATTTTTTTTCCAATTTATCGCATAAATTAACAAACCTAAAACTTTGAACGCGTTTTCTCAAAACCACTTTTTTGAGTGCGGCACGCAGCAGAACTCGAGCAATTTTTATCCGATCGACTTCAAATTCGGACTGCATCAATAAAACTAGATTATCTAAAGAAGTACACAGGATTTTTTCGATATCTCAATAATAAAAAAGTTATAGCCTATTTTCGACGAGAAATTTTGCTCGAAAATCGTCCTTTATTTTCAAAAGCGTGCCTATTTTTTAAAAATCAAAATTTTTTCAAATCCCTCTTCAAAATATCATATTATTAGCGAAAACACTCGGTATTTTTCTTCAGATCGACTTTGAAGAGAGTTCTGCTGCCTGCCGCGAACCACTGCAGAGGCAACAGTACCTGACGCGGGAGCTTCCCCAGCGTCACCATGGGGCGTGAAAAATTTGAAATTTTTTTTTATGTATCTTCAATAAACGAACAAAACAAAAAAAAATTTCGAATATCTCTTTTTTTTCCCACAAAAAAAATTCTTGAAAAATGGCAAAAAAACAGGGGGTCACAGTGGTGTTCTGCCTTAAGGGGCCTGTCCACTTTGAAAATTTCAAAAAATCAAAAGCAAGCAAGACTTGAAGAAATCGACGATGATTTCAAGTTTTGGTAAGAATTTTTCATAGTATAAACTTCAAACGCGTTTTTCTCGAAACAACCTTTTCAAAATCTAGCTCCATCGTATCTCTAAAACTAATAAACCGATTCTCTTGAAATTTGAACCACACATTGTAAACATGATTCGCAACAAGATAACCCTCGATGGTTTGAAAAATTTTATTTTTACTCTTTTTTTTGCGAAAAATTGCGAAAAAACGCGTTTTTTTTTACTTTTTTTAGTTTTTCATCTGCCATTTTTTTTATTTTTTGATAAAACTTTATATCCGAGGGTCATTTTATAGCTGGTGTCATACTGAATCTAATGGACTTTGATTTTTTTGCTTCAGACAAGCCATTGCCGCGTTGTGATGGAGCTACCCAGCCCACCTATTTTTGAGGCGTGATGTTAAACTATACTTTTTGTGCTTAAAAATTAATTAAATTTTTTGAAATGTATTTCAAGGCTATTTATCAAGCCCAACAACTTTTATATTCATATCTTTTATAAAATCCTCAAAAAAAATCGCAAAAATAGCTTTTTGTTCGTGGCTCCAAAGTGGACTGGCCCCTTTAAGTATACCTAAAGTTTGATAATTGTAGAATAATTATTAGTTTAAAAATCCCTCAATATTGCTTATTTTTTCCCTGTCCAAATGTATATCCCGCCTCAGAAGACAAAAAACGCTGAAATCCACGTCGACGTTGAACTTACGAACGAGAAACCGTCTTCGTGCCCCGTGGACGAAGCGGCCGCTTTGCGCGAGGCTCTCGTCGTATCAACAGGTGTCTTGGGTGAAACGTCAACGCCGCTACGTTCCGGAGTCTCCTTCGTTGTCGCGTAAATCGCCTTGACCCGTCCGAACGCGATGACATCTCCATCGTTGATAGGATAAAAAAAGAAGGTCTTGAGCGAGAGCTGAAAGGTTCAACGAGTCCGTGCACCTGTTAGAATTGTTGTTCAATGACAAGTCGGCCCTGAAGGCCCGAGAGGCTCTTCGTTGGGCTATAATTGCATTCGAAGAATAATAGTTTCTCACGTTTTTGAGGGTTGTTCCGTTGGCTGATCGCAGATCCGTAATGAAACTGGCCTCGGAGCCCGCGTGGATTTCAGCGTGCACCTTCGAGACCGTCTGGAACAACAAGATACGTGTATCAGTCGAGATAAGTGCGCGCCCGGATTCGTTATTCAACAGGAGACAGGCTTTGAGAATGGCGTGCGCGAAACGATGGATGGCCCAACGTGCGATAACTATGTGATAATTGCAAGTGAAACGTTTTTTTTTTTATTTTCCCCTAAAATACGCGTATCGGACGAGCAAAAAAATATTTGCTACGAGAAGTCGCGCCGATAGCCCGCGATGATAGCCTCGATGCCCGCGTCTTGTCAGCGGTCGCGCGATTCCTCGATACGCGCGCCGGCTGGTATAAATACGCGGGTCGAGCGAAGGGAAAACATCAGAGCCCGGTTTGTGTTTCGCCAAATTCACAAAGACGACCTGGTGCGAATTCTAGCCGATAATCATGAAGCTGCTGTTGGCCCTGCTGGCGCTTGTGCCGATCGTACTCGCCGGTATCGATCATCACCGCGTCGAAACTTCCCTCGGACCCATCAAGGGACAGTACAAATTCTCGCAGTACGGACGACGCTATCACGCCTTTGAGGGCATCCCTTACGCCAAACCGCCCGTTGGACATCTCAGATTCCAGGTAAATTGTCGAATCTTCGTTGGCACTTTTCCGACTCGACGCTTCTCTTTGGCCTGTCATAACTTCCAACGGCAAAATTCTAGCCTTACAGCGAGACTCCGTTGTACTTTCGGTGTGCATGACACGTAACGCCCCCCCCCCCTCCGGACTCTTCGACTTGGTCAGGTGAAATTTGGATCGAAAATGTCTTGCCCACTGGAATAGTGTTTGGAAAAAGTGAAAAAACAATTTTGGAGTACAGATGAGAAAAAAATCGTAAAATTCTATCGTGGGTATCATTTTGTAGGGGGCCGTGTCATGATTTAAGATAAAGAGGTAAACTTCGGGAATTTTCATCTGAAAAACTAATGTTTCGATTGGATCCGGGTTTTTTTAATTGGAAAATATGTACGTTGAGGTATGTTTAGGAATTTTTAAAAATAAATTCTTAAATTCTTAATTTTTAAATTCTTAAATTCTTAATTCTTAAATTCTTAATTTTTAAAACTTGACTGTAAGCGATTCAAACGCGATTATCTCGAAACGTAGTTTTCAAAGTCGGTGCCAGATGTATCTCGAAAACGGCTCGTTCGATTTTGTCCAAATTTGGATACAATATTCTTCGATAGTTTTTCTCGTTCGCCACGTAGGGGTTTTTCATTTGATTGAACCATTGCTTTTTTATGCAATGTGTGTGCAATCCAAAATCGTCGGAAATTGCGAACGAAAAACGAATGTTAAATTAAAACGGTCGCAATTCCGTCAAAAATGAAAAATTCAAAAACAATCCTACGTGGCGAACGAGAAAAACTATCGAAGAATATTGTATCCAAATTTGGAGAAAATCAGACGAGCCGTTTTCGAGATACATCTGGCAACGTCTTTGAAAATTATGTTTCGAGATAATCGCGTTTGAATCGCTTCCAGTCAACGGATTTATTTTAAAAAAATCCCAAACATACCTCAATGTACATATTTTCCGAAAAAAAAACCCCGGATCCAATCGAAACATTATTTTTTGAGATAAAAATTCCTGAAGTTTACCTTTTTTTCTCGCCGTTTACTCAGGTACCTCCCCTCAAAAAATACATCATAGTTACTTATTTACTATAGTGGGCTTAGAGAAAAAGTCGAAAAAGTGACGGAAAAGGTGTTTTTTGCAACTTTTTGACAGAAGGAAAACAATTGAAAAAAATCCGATGGAAGATTCGGTGAGAATGACGTTTGCATCGCTGGAATGTAACGAAATTTTGGCTCATCTTTCATTTTTTACCATTATCCGAAGCTGTTTTTCGCCTATTAAAATCATGAAACTCCAATGAGAATTCGTAGAAACGTTTGAATGACCTTGACAGCCTAGAACGGCAAAAATGTTAACAATTAAAAAGACTTCAATTTCGTTGCACTCCAATGATGCAGATTTCAACATCATTGGTCAGAATTACTGGAAATATATAGCAACCATCCAGACTTTCAATTTTTCAATAGACAAGAGAAAAAGAAATTCTCACTTTTCAGCTTTTACTCCGAGCTCACTGTAGCAAATGTGTAACAATTATAAATTTTTATATTCAGGGCGCCATCCTCTAGAGCCGCCATACTCAAAGTGTGCCCACTAGGGCTCCGCCGCGAAAAAAAAGCACCTCATACCTCCCAATAAATGGAAACAATTTCATCAATATACAGTGGAATTAATACATTGTTATGTAAAGTATTTATTTTTGTATGATTTTCATTAAAAAAATAAACATAAAAGCAGGTTTTGCTTATTTTAGCGTTATGTAAAATATTGAGTGTTTCAAAAGGGTTCAGTTGCCAAAAAATTTTGAGAACCGCAGCTCTAGAAAATGACATCCATGCTATAGTTTCAAGAAAAATTACGTTTTTTCCTCGAGTACCAAAATCGTTGCTTGTAACTTTCCATGATGCTATTTTAAGGGAGACTTTGTCCTTGGAGTGCCATATTTGAGGTGTTTACATTTTATTTTTTTAAAAGGATAATAAAGCTTTTTGAGTGCGGTTTTTTTCTTGCTTTTATTCATGATATACAGAACGTTAAAAAAATTTTTTTTGAAAAAAAAAAATGGAGGTCGTTGCAGCTCCGCAAAAACAGGTCCTCAAATCGCGGGAGGTAAACGGCTGACATCACTGACCCCCTCTTTGTTGATCTGAAACACAAATTCAAAGCATATTATCAATCTGTGACCCTTTGGTCATGGAATGACGGATGGGTTTTTCGTTTAGTACAAATTTCGGAAAATGGCGGCAATTAAAAAACAAAATCGAATTTTCGCGTTTTTTTTTTCGCATAAAAAGATAAATAATAAATGCAAAAATGTATCTATCGAAAAAACGATCCGTCATTCCGTGAAGACATATTTTCCGAGTATGCTCTCCAAATTTCAGGTCGATATGTTAATTACAGCGGTCAGGAGAATGTCAGCCATTTTTAAAATCGTGTTTTCGAGAAAAAACGCGTTTAAAGTTTTGTAATGTGTTTACACAAATGTGTTTATAATTACCGCTAATCGGCAATGTCTGGTCCATAGAGGCATCCCTCCTCTTCTTCTAGCTGCTCATGTTGAGCCGATAACATCTCCCGCTGCAATTTCAAGGACAAAGTCTCTCTTAACGCGTTAATCTCTCGTAAGATTGATCCGCTGTGAGTGAACGGTGAAAAGAGCGAGATCTTTCGATGCGAGATGGGGCGATTAGTTTGCACTTGACTGACGCGTTTTTTCCTTCTCTCCATCGGATCAATAGCCGCCTCAGCCGATCGAGGAATGGACCGGTGAGCTCGTGGCGACGAAGCCAGCCTCTTCCTGTCTGCAATGGTCCCACGTGCCGATTCATCCCAAGGAGAGAGTCGTAGGCGCGGAGGATTGTCTCTACCTGAACGTGTACGTTCCCGTGGTCGAGTCGTCCAAGAAGTTGCCGGTCATCATCTGGATCCACGGTGGGGCCTTCCAATGGCACATGGAGTACGACTATTACACTGGAGATCTGACCAAGCCCGATTATCTCATGGACAGAGACGTCATCCTCGTTACCTTCGACTATCGTCTCGGACCTCTCGGTAATGTTTCGAGCCACTTTGCGGTGTCACAAGTCCTCCGAACAGGCGTAAGAACGACGAATGTTCGATCCAGGTTTCCTGAGCACCGGCGACGAGGTTGTGACCGGCAACATGGGACTTAAGGATCAGAGCATGGCCCTGAAGTGGGTCAAGGATCACATCGCTGCGTTCAACGGCGATCCCGAGGAAATAACGCTGACTGGTTTGAGCGCCGGTGGTGTGAGTGTTCACTACCACTATCTGTCTCCCCTCAGTGCCGGACTCTTCAAGAGTAAGTCGACGTCAATTTCCGCCTTTGCTATCCCGCGTTTCCACGAAATTCGACGTATCAGGGTTGCAAATAATGCATCACTTTTTGTAATGCATTCACGATTTCGTTACTCGTTACTTTACATTTTGTATTGAAAAAATATTTCATTGTCCATTACATTACGTTCAGTGATGTAACAAATTTCCATTAAACATTGGATTTTGTAATGTAAAAAAAATTCATTACTCATTGAATTAAATCTTGTAATGTAAAAAATGTCCATTGCCCATTACAATGTAATGTGTAATGAAATTTTTCGTCATCACACATTACATTGCATTTTGTAATGAAAATGTTTCACATTACGAATTCCAATGTAATGAGTAACGGAAATTTTGTACAATACAAAATATAATGTAATGAGTAATGGGCATTTTCTACATTGCAAAATCCAATGTAATGAGTAACGGAAACTGTTTACGTTACAAAATATAATGTAATGAGTAATGGAACTTTTGTTACATTACTGAATGTGACGTAACGGGTGATGAAATATTTTTTCATTACCTATTAAACAAGTAATGAATGATGCATTACTTTTTCATTACAAATTTCGCAACCCTGAGCTGTACCGAGTGAATGTTTCGCTTCCCCAGGAGGAATATCCTTCAGTGGTACGGCATTCGACTGCTGGGCACAGACCGAACACGCGGCCGAGAAGGCAAGAAAACTCGGAACTCTATTGGGATGCCCGACCGAGAGCCACGTAGAAATGATCAAGTGTCTGACGGAACGCCCGGGCCGCAGTATCCTCCAAGCGGTCGGCGAATTCATGGTACTGTATTCTACGAGGTTGAGGTTAACCCACCGGACAGCGTTATTTATTGTTTGTCCCTTCTTTAAAGCCTTAGGCCACAGTTACAGGTATAAAATCGTGTGCGAATTTAACATTTTTTTTCGTATGAAAAAGTGATTCACTCATAAAATTAATTACACATCTATTTAGTATATCAAGCTGTTAGAAAATATATATATATATTTTTTCGATGTATGAAATGGCCGACTACTCGAAACTTCTCGAAATAGCTTTTTTTCAATTAGAGTGACAAATAACTTTACTAATTTTCACTCGATTTACTTTAAATTTAAAAGTTATGTTCTTAATTGCATTTCGCAGAGAAGTACATACGGAATTTCTCATTAATCGAAAACTTTTCATTTTACGAGCAGTTTATGAGGATCCATAATGAAATTTTTCACTGAAAATTCATTTCTTAAGGAGGTTGGAGCGTTAACCCCAATCCAAGGATAAATTTAATGAAAAAAACATTTTATTGTTTAGACTATACTGAGCCTTTGCGAATTTTTTGAACTTTTTTCACCACCAAACACCAGAGATAAAAAATAGTTTAATGTATGTAATTTAACGCACGGTTAGATAGGCAAGACTTTCACACTAAATGTTATGTAATTTTTTGTTGTTACGTAGCACCAAGATAAACCATTTCTAACAACGGATTAACGCAAAGTGAACCTTTCTAAACATTTAGAACAAAAAAATCCTCATCTTGCCCATCGTAAACCATGGGCCAATAATCTCGTGACGTAAATATGAATAGGCATAATTATGAATTACTCAAAATTTCATTGTGAATTGTATAAAACATTCGTTGTCGTAGTTTTTTCATAATAATCATCGATAATGTTATGCTTTTTCAAGTTGGTAGTAACACAAAAGTTTTTCTACTTTACGTAATAAAAATACTAAAATGCATAACTTTGCCCTTTAATTATATATTTAAAAAAATTAGCATATACAGAATAAATCTGTGCCTCGTATGTATTTTTTAGAGGTTCATTGAAAGAAAAAATGAATAAACCGACATTTGACTCAACTGAATCGCCCCAACCTCCTTAAGTTCAAATATCTGCAACTTTTGAATAAAACAATATTTTTTAAATTCCGTACGTACTTCTCTAGGTATTGTAATGTAGATTGACGAGAATTTTTGTTTTTTGTTCTAGGTAAAAAAAAGTGGATGCTAAAAAAAAAAGATAAAAGAATATATTAGTATTCGGCCATTTTGAACATCGAAAAAAATATATATTTCTTCTAACAGCTTGATATTCATACTAAACAGATGTGTAATTAATTTTATGAGTGCATCACTTTTGCATATGAAAAAATCGTTAAATTCGCACGTGATTTTATACCCGTTACTGTGGCCCAAGGCCTTGAACGTTTTACGACACGTCATTGTTCAAAAATGTTTGAGTCATTTAGCCTCGGGGCATTCTCCCGAGTTTCCATCCTCGCCACGAGGAGGCGAACTCTACTTTCTAGCACTTAAATTTTTTCGCATCTATTACGTTGGACAATCGACTCTCTTTGCTTTCAGCCATGGGGCTACAATCCGTACACTCCGTTCGGGCCGGTGGTTGAGAAGGGCAGCCCCGCGCCGTTCATCGATCGTTCGCCAATCGAGATAGTAAAGAGCGGCCATGCTCAGGACGTTCCCTGGATCACCGGTGTCGTCAAGGAGGAGGGTCTCTATCCGGCTGCCGGTACGCTCGCTACCTGAATTCCTTCACGTTCACACTCGACGGTCTCTCCTCATCCTAATCAACGGCTTATCCGCAGACTTTGTCGCCGACAAGGTGCTCTTGAAGGAGCTCGACCACAACTTCGAACTCATCGCACCTTTCCTCCTTGACTACAACTTCACGATTCCGTTGAACAAACACACGAAGGTTTCGAAACTCATCAGGGAGCACTATCTTGGCTCTAAGAGCATCGACAGTTCCACGACCGCGCAGGTCATCCAGATGGTCGGTGATCGAATCTTCGTCGTTGATGGCGTCAAGGCCGCGAAAATGATGGCGACGGTCAATAAGTGCCCGGTTCGGTACTACTACTTCACGTACAGAGGCGCCGAAAGCGCCAGCGACGCCATGAGCCGCACCACGCAAAACTTTGGTACGTCCGGTCGACGAAAGATGGCGCATCGACGCGCTCGAGCGTGTTTATTTATTTTTCGGCGCTGTCGCAGGTGTGGCCCACGGAGACGACACCTACTACGTCGTTGGATCACCCTTCGTCAATCCCACCACTACCGCCGACGACAGAGCCATGCAGAGATACTTGCTCGACTTCTGGGTATCCTACGCCACTACCGGGTAAGAGCCCGAACTTCGCATTCATTTTTTTTTTTTTTTTCCCCCTATCGACGAATCTTTGTCAATGACGTTTTTCGCATCGCCCGCAGTACACCGGACCTCGGCGTTCACTGGCCCAGACTCAATCCCTCCGACGAAGGCCTGCATTACTTGCACATCAAAGCTCCCGGTGTCAGTGTCATGGAGCACGACTCCGACTTTGGACAATACAGCTTCTGGAACTCCATCGACTTTGATGAAAACAAAATCCACGGCAAAAGAATTGAGCTGTAATTCGCCGTGAGAGAAACACCGGCTAAAACCGGCGGTCCTCTTCAGGACCCATACGTGTGGAAATAAAAAATTGCCCATTGTATCAACGATGCACGGATACTCATTGCTACCTGCCTCGAATCTTGCCCGAACATTATTCAACCGAGAGACTTTCGAGCAGAGTCGCGCGTAATTCTGCTCATTAATACGAATACGAATTTATTCATATCGTGATTTTCATGCGAATATAAATACAAATTTATTCATACTTCATTTATTGTAAATACAAATACAAATACAATTGTATTCACAAATATTCGGAACGTACAAATAAAATCGCAGAAAAATTGTGAATGTTCACAAAAATGTGAATATTTACAAAAAATCCTGTGAATTGAAAGAAATTCGCATAAAAATATGTGTGAATGCAAATGTATTCAGAAAAAATTTGTAAATACGAAAAAATTCATAAAATAAGTTGTGATTTTCTTTCGTATTTAGGACAAATTAAAATCAAATTCACAATGATTGGATTGAAATGTACACCAAAAGTGAGTTCTTACTTGTTGAGTTCAACACAATGTTTTCTCTCGAAATACGTAAAAACTCACTTTTGGTGTAAATTTTAATCCAATCTTTGTGAATTTGATTTTAATTTGTCTCAAATACGAAAAAATTCACAACTTATTTTGTGATTTTTTTTTGTATTTACAATTTTTTGTGAATATTTACAAAAATCCTGTGAATTGAATAAAATTCACATAAAAATATGTGAATGCAAATGTATTCACAAAAAAATTGTTAATACGAAAAAATTCACAAAATAAGTTGCGATTTTCTTTCGTATTTAAGACAAATTAAAATCAAATTCACAATGATTGGATTGAAATTTACACCAAAAGTGAGTTCTTACTTGTTGAGTTCAACACAATGTTTTCCCTCAAAATACGTAAAAACTCACTTTTGGTGTAAATTTTAATCCAATCATTGTGATTTTGATTTTAATTTATCTCAAATACGAAAAAATTCACAACTTATTTTGTGAATTTTTTTGTATTTATAACTTTTTTTCAATTCACAGGATTTTTTGTAAATATTCACATGTTTTGTGAATATCCACAATTTTTTGTGTGAATTTATTTGTCTGTTCAGAATATTTGTGAATACAATTGAATTTGTATGCATGCACATGAATACAAATAAGTGAAGTATGAATAAATTTGTATTTATATTCACATGAAAATCACGTTGTGAATAAATTCGTATTCGTATTTATGAATAGAATTACGCCCAACTCTGGAATATCAAGGTGTTAGAAAATATGTGGCAGTATTACGATATCTGTGGCCCCAAGTTTTGGTCATGCAGTCTTCATATTTGGCCCAAAATAAGACTTTTTTCAAGAATACAAAAAATCGAAATTCGGCTTTTAAGGGGGTGAAACCGAGCTCTGAAATTTGACACATTATAGGAATAAACTTCCGTTTAGCCCATACTTTCGCGTTGCTACCGTAATGGTTGGCCGATCAATTCTGCCAACGGTCGAACAACCGTCAGACATGGTTGGCACAGCACTGGGCGACGTTTGGGAAATTCGGCTGTTTTTTCACGGGATGTTTTTTGTGTAGACCCAGTTGTTTAGCAGATAAATGGGAAAAACATTAAAAATTCGTATTTTTTTTGTGAATATTTTGCCAACACTCCATTAATTTCGATGTGAATATATACTCAAGCATTTACCACGAGTTGGAGTTTGGTCTTGAAAGTGCATTTTTTGGGTGTTCAGCATCTTGGGATGTGTAGGGGGAATTGTAGGACTCGTAAAAATAGTGGAACGCGTGTTCCGCATCTTAGAATGTGTAGGGGGAATAGTGGGACTCGGCGAAATAGTCGGGCGGGTGTTTAGCATCTCGGGATGTGTGGGCGGAATAGTTGGACTCGTGGAAATAGTCGGGCGGGTGTTTGGCATCTCGGGATGTGTGGGCGGAATAGTTCCACTCGTGGAAACAGTGGGGCGGGTATTTGGCATCTCGGGATGTGTGTTTACGCCGAATTCTAAAGAAATCGACCCAAAAAATACTCTGCCTCATTAAAAATTTAAAACCTCTGTTTCACCCCCTTAAAAGCCGAATTTCGATTTTTTGTATTCTTGAAAAAAGTCTTATTTTGGGCCAAATATAAAGACTTCATGGCCAAAACTTGGGGCCACAGATATCGTAATATCCCCAAATATGTATATTTTTTTTTTTGATGTACAAAATGGCCGACTACTCGAAACTTCTCGAAACAGCTTTTTTCCAATTGGCGTGACAAATAACTTCTGACAAATAAGCACGTACGGAATTTCTGATTAATCGAAAAGTTTTCATTTTATGAGCAGTTTATGAGCAGTTATAACAAAAATTTTCACTGAAAATTCATTTCTTAAGTTCGAATACCTACAACTTTTGAATAAAACAATATTTTTTAAATTCCATACGTACTTTTCGAGGTATTCTAATGTAGATTGACGAGAATTTTTGTTTTTTGTTCTAGGTAAAAAATTGTGGATGCTAAATGTCACGCCGCGGAGCGCCTAAAAAAGATGACAAAAGAAAATATCCGTAGTCGGCCATTTTGTACATCGAGAAAACGAAAAAAAATCTAACAGCTTAATATTCATACTAAATAGATGTGTAATTAATTTTATGACTGAATCACTTTTTCATACGAAAAAAATAGTTAAATTCGCACATGATTTTATATCCGTTACTGTGGCCTAAGCCTTAAGACGGCTGTGGACACAACGGAAGTTGGGTTAGGTCAGTGAAGTGTGGGTAGAGAGTGATAGGTAAGGGTTCAGATGGGAAGGGTAATGCGTGAAAACCCGCAAGGCTCATTGTATCACTCATACATTGAAACTCAGGAAATAAAAGTAGTCTTTGAAATAGTCGATGCAAACTTCAATGATTTAAAAATGCAATCTCATTTTTTTAATACTGAAAAATGGAATTTTTAGTATCGAAAAATGAGTTTGTATTTTTGAGTATGAAAAATAGGATTGCAGGTTGCATCCTTCAAATGCAACGAAAATTAAATATTCGTTTAATTATTCGAAGTTTCATTTGAAAATGTTAACCACGAAAATCCCAGAGTCGTTTCTCGAGATGCTTATTTACAGATCCAAGTTCTAAATCTGCAAAATAAGTTTTTGCATGACCATGGAAACGAGCAAATAACAAAACCAACAATTTTGATATTTCCATTGACGCAATGGAATTACATTTTTCAGTATGGAAAAATGGAATGGCAAGTTGCATCTTTAGAATTGAAAAACGGGATTGCAGATTGCGTTCTTAGAATGCAATAAAAAGTATATATTTTTTTAATTGCTCAAATTTCGTTTGGCGCATTCTACCTATGGAAGTCCTTGAACCATTTCTCGAGATGCTTATTTAGAGATTCAAGTTCTAAATCTACAAAATGAGATTTTGCATCGCCATGAAAATGGGTAAATAAAAATATCAACGATTTTAATATTTTCATTGATAAAATGAAATTGCAATTCGAATTGCATTTTGCTGTATTGAAAAATGGAATTGAGTTTTTCAGTACTGAAAAATAAGATTAAATTTTTCAGTATTGAAAGATGGAGTTGAATGTTTAAGAAGAGATATACACCAAGATGGTCGAGGTCGAGGATTTAAAAGCTATGAACATTCCGTCGACCGTAGAAGACCTACACTATGGGCCTGGTATCGATGATTCCATGTAAGTTTGACAAATTTCATGATTTATTCATTCCCAAATTTTCAAACGCGTTTTTCTCAAAACCACGTTTTTCAAATCTGTACCCAAAATTTCTCGAAAACCAATGAACCGATTGCCTTGAGGTTTTTTGTGGTTATTCTATACACCATTATCTAGTACTTGTCATAGGATTTTGTTTCCGTTACTTAGTTTTTGTTTTATAGGCAAAATAATAACTAATTTTTGGCCCAAAAATCACTATTTATGTTCAAACGTCCGCCGTTATGTCATAAATCGATATTTTCGAAATCGGCTATGACAAGTACTAGATTATATTATCTAATTTAATAATCTTTTTGGTTTTTTTTTCAGATGATTTTTGAAGAAAGCCCGTGGGGACTGTATACGCAGATTTTTTACGACACTCCAAGGATTATACAATATCCTTGTATATTTTGGATATTTTTAAATAAAGAAAACTAAACATAATTTTGAATGTATATACTTTGAGACAATTAAAACCCCAATCCGAAATTTCAAATAGTTTTCCGTGGAAAAATTCACAAAAATGACCTTTTTTTGCGGCTCCTAGGTATATATCTCCCCTTAAGTGTTGAATAATGCGATTACAGTTTACATCCTTAGAATGCAATGAAAAAGCCATATTTCTTCAATTGCTCTAATCTCCGTTGGTAAATTTTACTCGTGAAAATTCTTTATAATTAAATCCTGACCCTTGGAATAATTTCTTGAGATGCCTATTCAGAGATCCAAGTTCTGAATCATCAAAGTAAAATTTCGCATCACTATGAAAATAATGAAATGAGAATGTCAACAATTATCATCACGTTTCATGCTGCAAACTTCAACACCGTACTTAAAACCATAACGTGACAAAGTATACTTTCACATAATCAGAAAATCATATCCATGGCATGCAATCTGCAAAACATTGAGATAAGAACAGTTTCCACGCTACATCTCGCAGCTGTGGACTTTCCTTTAGCCCAAATAGCTTGTGGCACTATCCGTAGCGTTGAAAAAAATTGATCGCCGGTTCATCGATAAATTTCGAGTTACGTCGTTCGACTGGTCGTCGCTTACCGGGTCCTCCAAAGCGACTGCGCAGATGGGTGATCGTCCGATCCTGTTGAGGCCCTTAGTGATCGGATACACCTCGGAGCCGACGCGAAGAGTGCCGATCTGTAGGAATTCAAAAGGTTCGATTATCGAAAATTTTAGTCTCGGCGTTGGAGAATTCGACGGAGTTACCGTTTTCGTTTGTGTGTCACCATTGCGGTCGATCGTTTGGCGATCTTCGAGGACTTGCGTCGCTTCGAGGTAATCCATGTTTGCCATCGCGTCCTAGTGAACCTTAACCTCTGCAGCTCACGCGGAGGATGTCTTGAACGAGCTGTCGATGCGTAAACATCCGCATCCGGCGTTCAGCCTACCGCGATCGATCTCTGCGTACCACGTGTGCCAGATTTCGCGACCAAACAAAGAATCTATTGTTCGTGAATGTAAACAAAATTGAAAGCGCCCCCGGTCGTAACCTAACCTCAGATTAGCTAAAGAAAAAAGGCCCGCTCCCGTGACAAGGCTCAATGATCAAAATATCTCGACAATGAAACGGAGGCACGAAAGAATTACCCGATCTTGTCTTCGGCCAAGATGCAGAGAATTCTTCGAGTAAAAGGGGAAAAAAAAACAACGTTACAATCTCGCGAGCGCGGGAGTTTGTTTTGCTATTCCTCACGTGACGACTGATATTTCGAGGAAAAAAGAAAGCGTCATCTTGCGTTCTGTGAAAAAAGCCAACGATATGACAATCTTTCTTTTGTCCTCGAATTCGAGCGATAGGAGAGCGAGTAAGAATAACAATAAAACAGGGCAATCGGATTTTTACCGGCTGAGTCAATATATGCTGTTTATCATTCATACACGCGTGTATAGTAAGTACGCGGCCGAGGAAAATTCAACGGCCGCGAAACGTAAGGGATTCCGGGGATGATGTTTCAGAGGCGCCCCGACACACTACGAGGCTAGTTCGATTGACCTAATCGCCTATATTGATTGCCGTAAATACGATATCTAAGCGGAATTTACTCGAATTACGAGTAGTACACGAGAAGCCCGAATTTTCGCACGCGGGGTACTCGCGTTTGTGCACCGAATCACCTTGAATCCGAATTTCAATATGGCGAACGACGACAAAGGACGCAGAAAGTGGGGAGATATTTCACAAGGTAATAACTCGAAGAAACTCGTCGATTGTAAATCGCGAGACCGACAACAACAATAATGCGTGCGTCGAGCGATAAACAAGCGTCAAACATACGAACGCATACGTCGATTTAACAATTGTACATTGTAACCAACCGATCAACGAACAAGCTAACCTCAAAATTTCCCTAAATTTCGTGTTTGCAATTTTGTCATTCGTGTTTATCGCGCAATTTATTTCTCCCGTTGTCGTCCTTCCGTACAACAGATACGCGTTTACGACAATTCGAGCCGTCAAATTTCAACGATTTCGATCGCGATCGCTGCGGTCAGGTATTTCGGAGGTGTCAGAGTGCGATCTTATTGGTACGAGCGTGCCGATTTTTTGCTTCCGGAAAGTTCGTCGCCGAGTGAAGGCGGAGAAAAAAAATAATAATCTCATTGTGCGCAGATATCAGAGGAGACTGCAAACTGGACAAAGGAAGATTGGGAGACGCGCGAGGGGGGGCGCCGAGCAGGGCGCCCCCTCGAGCGATTTACACGCCGGGAAGCGGACCGCTGAAGAAATCCGGCCGGGGCGCGGACGAATCGGAGCGCGAGGGCAGCTCGGGCGAAAGATCGAAGCCCGTCTCCGTTCAGGACCGTCTCAGGCCGATGCATTTCAACAACTCGTTACAAGGCGAAGCTCCCGAAACGCACGCAAGTGTCGACGTGAAATCGGACGCCGGCGAGGCGGGACGGAGGCACGGCGACGAGCGCAGCTTCGGCAGAGCGGCGAGTCATCAGGGCGGCGATCCGCGGAGAAGAAACAAGAAGCCGGAACAGCAGTTGTACGTACCCAAGAAAGTCCAGGAGGCATCGGCCGAACGGGATGTAACTAATAGGTGAACTACGTTACCGATATAATCCGGATCGTTTACTTAGTTGCGCTTTGTCGGTGTTTCCGTCGATGGTCGTGGGGTTTGTTGGAAATTTTTGGGTGAGCCAGCAGGGCCTAGTCGGCTTAAACGCGAGAAATAATTCCTCAGGCTTTTACTCCGTTGCTAACTTTTTAGGGTGGACTCGCCTGAAGACAACTGAAGATTTTTGGAGCTTGCTTTGATTTTATGTGAAAGGGGGTGGCTAATGTATTAATTTTTCTTGGGTAACGCCAATGTGACGTTGAAAAATCGTCGAGGCATATTGCGTACACGTTTAAGGCAAGGGTAGGGGTTTCAGCGTGAAAAAAAAACAGTTTTGCGATTTTCTCTCATCTATACGGATAGAGTAAATTTATTGAAACCTTTTGTACATTGTTAAGTGTCATTTCAAGAACATTCCGTGAAATTTGTACCGGGAAAATATCCACAAACAAGCCGGTGACGAAGCTTTTCCAAGAACGCCTTTGGAAAAACACGATTTGCAGTGTTCACTGTATCTCAGCTAGAAAATTATCTGAAATCAAGTACCATTAAAATTTAGTCAAAGTATCATCAAATCTTCCCCCCAACGGTCTTTGATAACTTTTTTTTTCATTTCTCAATTTTTGGTGGTCATGTAAAGTGAAAAGTGCTATTTTTCACGAAAAATTCCGCCATTTTGGGCGTGAAAAACCCCCTCAATGTAAAAAAAATCTCTGACTAACCGTCGGGGGGAGATATTTTGTATGTAGAAAGTGTATACGAAGTTTGAAATAAATCGGTCATGTAGTTTTCAAATGGCAGTGAACACGGACTTTGAAAAAGTGGTTTCGAGAAAAACGCGTTTGAAGTTTAGAGAAGTAGGAGCTACAGTGTTAGAGGAGCGGGACAAAATATTCAATAACTTCGAGAGTTTTGCTTTGATTGACTTGAACATTTTGGGATTATATTCTTGAAATGTCTGTAAGAAAAGACAAAAAAAAATCGATTTTTTAAAAGTGCAAACCCCTACCCTCCCCTTAACGGGGTCGTCTAGTGTAAAGGCCGTTTTTTTAATGCTTTTGTGGTGATTTTTTTTGACAAATCATTAAAATAAAATAATTTATAAATTGTGTATGATTTTTATGAACTTTTAAACAATCTTTGTGAATTTTTTGAAGTCATATAGAATATAGTTGGAGATACACTGCCCAACAGGAACACATATAAAAAGAGATGCTTGAGGCTCTACATGGAACTAAAATAAAGTTAGAATTAAAAAAAAAAATTCTTTACGCTTTAGAAAAAAAAATCAATTTTTCGTATTTTTTTCCGGGTCTAACGAAGCAATCTTAATTATTTTAGTTCAACTTGTAGTTATATATGTACCAAAGATGCTGCATAAATTCGAGCAGAATCAATCAGACAGTTTTTGAGATATCACGGCAGGAGTTTGAAAAAATCGTGTTTTGAGAAAAACGCGTTTGAAAGTTGTATATAATTCATTAAAAAAAAAAAAATGGTCTTACCATCAACCTGCTATGCCTGGACCATAGTGTACATCTTCCTCTTCTTCAAAGAAGTCATGCTCTTCTTTTAATCTGACACACCGTTTTCTCTTCTTTTAATCTGACACACTAGACGACCCCCTTAAGGGGCTACATCTACCTAGAGGCCCGAAAAAAATGGCCGAATTCCGAATTTCTTTTTCTGGTCAACGGTTGGTAAAAAAGAAATGCATTTTTTTAACACAAAGGGATATTGGGAGACTTTAAACAAAAATCTCCTGGTAAATTTCCCGGGAATATAGCTAAAAGGTGATACTATCAAATAAAAATATTTTTGGAAAATGCAATTTTTTGACCCACCTAGGGCCCACCTAGCCCGTTAAAAAAGATATTCATAAGAAACGATTTCGGAATATTGTTTTTTAATCGTACCGGGTCTGTGGTAAATCGTACTTGTAGCAGAAAATAATTGAGGAAATATTTACGATGATGGGGATTATCGAGTCTGCAATTTGTGCTTGTTGAATCGGGTGCAGAGTTCGTGAAGCCAGAACAAAATTAAGTCTACAGTATAAGTCCTTGATTATCCGAACTACTTGGGACCAGACATTGTGAGGATAATAAAAAATTCAGATAATCGAAGATATATCTCGGATTTCCGGAAAAAATCAAGTTATATAATATAAATAGTATCAAGAATTCTCTTTATTGATCCAACGACCATAAATTCTTTATTTGATGGCAATTAATAATAAAGAAAGTTTCAATTTTTATACCACCACTACTTATGCAGTTCAGTCACAATTGTGGCTTAAAATGATGATCAATTTTCTGGCTGTCGCATAGTAGTTGCCCGTTTCTTGGCCACTAACAAGGAACATCCCTCAGGTGACACCCTTCGATTTTGTTGAAATTTGGATATGTTATAGAGCACCGAAAAGTCACCGATACGTATTTTTTTTATCGGCGGAAAAACGGTTTTAAGGGGTGAAATCACCCCTCGAAAAAAGGCATCTCTGGGGGTAATATAGCAATTTCACACACAAGCCGTCCACCGATTTTAATGAAACAAAAACGAAAATTCTAATCCAAAGCAATCAAAAATCCACTATAGTCACATTGCAAAGAACAACTTAAGGGGTGAACGAACCTTATATTAAGCGGTGGTTTCACCCGTTAAAACCGTTTTTCCGCTGATAAAAAAAAAAATACGTATCGCTTACTTTACGGTGCTTTATAACATATCCGAATTTCAACAAAATCGAAGGGTGTCACCTGAGGGATGTTCGTTGTAAGTCTCGAATTCGTTTTAAGAACAGCAGGTGTGTGGGGCTATTTTCTGTTTGGGTTTCAAAGCATCCCAGGGTGGTTTCTCGTATATACATACAATGTATATACGTTCTGATTTATGGAGTTACATGTAGGCAATAATGTATTTTGAAAATATCTCGAAGTGTTAGGAAACAGCGTTATTAGAGAAAAAAGGAGAAAAAAAAGGGCAGCATTGAGTTCGGGTACGGCGTCGAAGCGGTCGGATAACCGAAACTTCGGATAATCGAGGTTCTACTGTACTTGAATTAACCATACAACTATTCTTAAGGCGGGATATACATTTAGACAGGAACAAAATAAGCAATATTGAGGGATTTTTTAAACTAAGAATTAATTATCCTACAATTATCAAACATTAGGTATAGTTTAATAGTACATTTAAGTATACAAAACAATTTTTTTAAATTAATTTATCATCAAAATGAGGGAGAGTGTTACAGCAAGGTCTGAATGAAGAAAAAATTAAGAAAATGCAAATTTAAGAAAATGGCACGCATTTATTTAAAAAAATCAACATTCCACGCAACATTTCTGCAAAATGTGGATTAACCCGATCATGTTATCGCTTTTTTCGACACCACTTAAGTTTATCGTGGGTCGCTGAAGAGTCAAGGCATGTTAAAAAGCGTAATTCGCAATGAAAAAATCTGAAAAAATTCCTGAACACTCTTGAACACTTCTACTTTAAGGGCACACCACGAATAGTGCAACAAAATTAATAAATATATTATTTTTTGTCGTGAACACAACCACCTTCCGAAAATGCAGGTTTTCAGGAAAAAATTCATAACTGTTGAACAAATTGAGATATTGGGAAAAACCAAATTGCACATTAAAGTTCAAGAATGATACTTTAACGAAAAAAATCATGAACTCGATAGAAACAAAAGAAATGATTAAGTTTGTCGTGCCAACTAGAGCATTTTTCGAAGGCGGAAATTTGTAGATTCAATAAATACTCCAATATATTTTAAAATATATTTATTGAAAAATCATCGAAATTATTTGTAAAGTTACAAGGAATGTTTTTGCCTTAATAATTAAAGGTTGCGTTACCACAAACAGTACTCGCAGCAAGAAAATCGATGTTCATCGCAAATCGCCGTTTTACATTTGACGCTGTAGTCTGATGATTCAGCTTCTTCGTGTACATAATCAATTTCTCCTTCCCTTTCTACGTCCCAATAATTGAGATTTTCATTACGCGGACGAAGACCCACGATAAACGAATGGGGTTAAAAAGGTCGTTATTTTTCCAACTTTTCAAAAACCATTCTCGTCAAGCAGAAGGTGCCAATATTATCAATATTCCTTCCAAGTTTCAACTCAATCGGCTTGGTAGTTTTTGAGTAATCCTGCACGCCAATTTTGATAATGCCGTTTTGAGAAAAACGCGTTCGAAGTTCACGCACGCTCCGAATCCGAGCGTCGAGGCGCAGCGTTGACGGGCTGTAACGTTTGAATTTTTTCGAATTTCGCTTTGAAACTTTAGGAAAATATTTTACATATATAGTTCTATCGTTTAAAGAACAAAAAAAGGAAATCAATTTCTTGATCGTTGTAAATGTATATCCCGCTTTAAATGACGTTGAAATTTGCTAGCTGGAACGCAACGAAAGTTAATTCTTTTTAATTGCTCGAAGGTTTTTTCAGCCGATTTAAACTACGAACATTACTCCAACGTTACTACTTATTCTTAAGAGAGATCTACGATCATCGTTCGCAAACATGCCTTTGGGTTTGTTTGGGTTAGCGAGAAAAATTAAGGAATGAAAGAAAAGAAAGAAAACATCGTTGCATTCTAACGATGCACACTTCAACGTCGGTATTCTTAAATCGTAACGGTTACGGATACGAAACAATTACTGGTCTACAGTATACCGTTGAATTTTGCACTATTGGAATGCAACGACTTTTGCGTTCATTGTTCATTTCTTTATTTTTACGCTTGTCCAAAGCGTTCTTTTTCCCAAATTGAGGTTGTAAATCTCTGAGAAGAATACGTAAAAACGTTCAAGTGATTATCGTAGCCAAAATAAATTCGGAAAATAAAAAAAGTAGCTTTTCGTCGCGTTCCAACGATGCAAACGTCAATATCATTCTACAATTTATAGACGATTATTCATTCATTTAAAATTCTGAACTATTCTATCTTGTTTTATATATGAATTATTTAATATTTTTATACAATGGTAATGTATCTACGCCAAATCGAGTCTACCTAAAATAACCGTACAATTATATTCGACAAAAAAAAGAGATCGGTTTTAAACCTTTTTTTCTAATGAAAGTATTGGAACCATGGGGTCAGTATTTTGCACACAATTAATAAATAATCTTGCGAATTTTGAGTTTTTTTTGTTGAAAAAATATTTGACAAACAATGAAGGTATTGTTATTTCAACAAAGTGCCGCCGTTGCCGCATGGCCAATATGGTGGTTCTGCCAACTAGGATGATCCGAATCGAAAAATGAAAAATTTGCTTTTAGTATAGTAGTAAAACTTTCGTATGACCGGTTACTGTTTGGTATTGTGAAAATCACGAAAACGGCAAGCTTTAGAAAAAGAAAGAGTTCGATTGTTGACAAAAAAAAAACAATCTTAATCTGTTATTAACAACTGGATAAACATGTTACGGAGTTAGGCTACTGTGACAACCAGAGAGGTTATTTTGATGAACATTTTTTTTTTTTAAAGAAATAAGTAAGATGATTGAAAAATCGTTTGGTCATTTATTTGTATGTACGTTAGCAAAGTTGTGTACCAAATTTCGTTAAAAGTTACTAATAATTAAGGGGTTAGGCCACAGTAACGGGGATAATATTATGTGCGAATTTAACCATTCTTTGCGTATGAAAAAGTGATTCAATCATAAAATTAATTACACATCTATTTAGTATGAATATCAAGCTGTTAGAAAAACATATATATTTTTTTTTCGATGCACAAAATGGCCGACTACTCGAAACTTCTCGAAACAGCTTTTTTCCAATTGGCGTGACAAATAACTTCAACAATTGTCACTCGATTTACTTCAAATTTAAAAGTTATGTTCCTAACTGCATTTCGCAGAGAAGTACGTACGTAGTTTCTGATTAATCGAAAGCTTTTCATTTTATGAGCAGTTTATGAGCAGAAATTTTTCACTGAAAATTCATTTCTTAAGTTCAAATACCTACAACTTTTGAATAAAACAATATTTTTTTAAAATTCCGTACGTACTTCTCCAGGTATTCTAATGTAGATTGACGAGAATTCTTGTTTTTTGTTTTAGGTAAAAAATTGTGGATGCTAAATGTCACGCCGCGGAGCGCCTAAAAAAAAAAGATAACAAAAGAAAATATTGAAGCTGTAAGAAAAATGTATATTTTCTAACAGCTTGATATTCATATTAAATAGATATGTAATTAATTTTACGAGTGAATCACTTTCTCATTCGAAAAAAATGATTAAATTCGCACATGATTTTATACCCGTTACTGTGGCCTAACGCCTTAAAGATGGGGCCGGGTTGAAATTCCGAACGTTGAATTATCATAACGCTCAAAACTCCGAAAGAATACTACCCCGAAAGATCAAAACTCCGAAAGGAATTTACCCGAGAGACCAGAACTCCGAAATTCTGAACGGGGCCCGGTTGAAATTCCGAACTTTGAATGTTCGGAACGCTCAAAACTCCGAAACAATTTTACACGAAAAACTCCGAAAATCTGAACACCGTCAAAATAATTCGGCTATGGAAGTTTTAAAAGGTTCCAAAATTTTCAATAAACCGACGAATTATTTCAAATTGTTTTTATTAAGAAGTGATTTTACGTCAATTTTGAAATTTATCTCGACAATGTCATACGTCCTACATAATTTACAGTCAACTGTGTAGAATTTCGCTGGCATGATGTCGACAAACCTTGTAATTTCGGAACATTAAAATTAGGAATTTTAGCCCGTCGGCGCATTCAAAGTTCGAAATTTCAACCCGGTCCAATGTCATTATATATGGCGAAATAAAAATCACCACGCGGTGTACCGATTACGATAAACGAAATGAGAATTAAGGGGCCAGACCACTTTGCAGCCACGAAAAAAGGCTATTTTCGCGATTTTTTTTGACGTTTTTATAAAAGATATGAATATAAAAGTTGTCGGGCTTGATAAATAAAGTCTTGAAATACATTTTTTTAAATTTAATTCATTTTTATTCATTTTTAAGTATGTATGTATGTATGTCTTTATTTCGTGGTATACCCTCTCAGGGTGTTTACACAGGTATCCCCCCACTACATAACCAATCCCCCTTTTTTGTTTTACTTTCCTTTCGTACGCACTTAAATCTAAATACATTCTATTTGAGTTTCTTCTTTTACATAAAATACTTATAAACTACACTTAAAAACTACTTATATTCTCTATCTATTTCTATGTATATTTCCTTTTCTATCTCTTTTCGGTTGTGATCACCTTCTCAAATTGTCTTATGTATGTACCTAGTGGTTCCGCCGGTCCCTCCTTCAACGCCATTTCTATTCTCCTATTTATCTCCTCTCTTTCTCCATCCCCTAACCACTTTTCCAACTCCTCCACTATTTCTTTTTTAATTTTTCCCTTTATTCCTTCACATGTGCATATGTGGACCAAATCTTCTATTTCTTTTTCGCAGCTCCTGCACTTGTTGTCGCTATATCCCTTGTTGCCTTCCTTCCCCACATTCCCGCATCTGAGTCTTGCCCATGTCTCCTTCATTCCCGACGTTGTGTTTCCCTCCTCCCAATACTTTTCTGCTTCGACCGTTTGTTTTCTATTCTTGTATTGTACGCAATACGTGGATTTTTCGATTTTGCTCCAATCCTGCTGGATTTCCTGATCTATTTTTGTTTTCTTTCCTCTTTCTATTATTTCCTTCAATTCCCTTGTATCATTGTTTGCAATGGCCATCCACATTCCTCCCTCTCCTACTTCCTCCATCGCTTTTTGCACCTCCCTCCCCCATTTTGTTGGGTTTCCATTTATAACTCCTCTCGCTTCCTCTTTTAGGCATTTTCGGGGCCATCATTTTTAAGTATAAAAACTATAGTTTAACGTAACGCCTTAAAAATAGATGGGTTAGGTAGCTCCGTCACAACTCGGCAACGGCTTGTCTGAAACAAAAAAATCAAAGTCCATTAGATTCAGTATGACACCAGCTAAGAAATGACCCTCGGATATAAAGTTTTATCAAAAAATAAAAAATCGCAGATGAAAAACGAAAAAAAGTTAAAAAAAACGCGTTTTTTCGCAGTTTTTCGCAAAAAAAACAGTGAAAATCAAAATTTTAAAATCATCGAGGGTCATCTTGTTGCGAATCATGTTTACAATATGTGGTTCAAATTTCAAGAGAATTGGTTTATTAGTTTTAGAGATACGATGGAGCTAGATTTTGAAAACGATGTTTCGAGAAAAACGCGTTTGAAGTTTATACTATGAAAAACTCTTGCTTAAACTCAATCGTCAATTCCTGCACCGTACAAAATCCCTTCTGATTGCTCATTATCGTCGATTTCTTCAAGTCTCGCTTGCTTTCGATTTTTTGAAATTTTCAAAGTGGCCTGGTCCCCTAAAAATGGAGGCGTGGACTTTTTCGAGACTGTGATCTTACGTATACTCGATTGTCGTCGTTTGAGCGCAGATCGCCTCCGAGACCGCCGACGCCTCCTCAGTCGAGCCACCACCAGCCGCAACCGAACGTTCACATAGCGTGGGAGAGAGAAAGGGTGGAGGAATGTGGCGGCAATCGGGAGTGGGACGGTCGACCGAATCGCGGCTACAGAAACGAGGGAAATCGCAATCGCATGGGCGGCGGACGACAGACGAGCGGTGACTCGAGCAACAACACTCGAAACCGGCCCGACGATCATGGTAAACGTTTTTCCGGCAATCGCAGAGGTAACCGGAATCCTAACGAGAACGAAGAACGCGAATGGCGTTCCAATTCGCCGATGTCCGCGAGAAATTATGGAAACCGTCGTGAATATCCCCGGGAAATTCGCCAGGTAAGATAACAGCGCTATTTTCGTTGGCCAGGATTGCGGAGCGTTAGTCACAATCCAAGATTACAAAAAAATAAACATGTGTGTTAATGTCTAGAGGTAATTGAGTCAGTTAATAGCCAATTTTTATTGTAAAAAACATGTTTTTTACAATAAAAATTGGTTATTAACTGACTCAATTACCTCTTTACTAAAAATAATAATTTTATTTCAGACCAGAAACAAAAAATAACAAATTTTAGTAACAAAAAATCCTAATGTTGAGTTGAGATTGTAAAAAACATATGTTTTTTACAATAAAAATTGGTTATTAACTGACTCAATTACCTCTTTACTAAAAATAATAATTTTATTTCAGACCAGAAACAAAAAATAACAAATTTTAGTTACAAAAATTCCTAATGTTGAGTTGTTCAAAATGAGCTCAATTTGAAAAAAATAAGAAATAAAATTTTTAATGGCAAGAAAAGTGGCAAGTGTTGCACCATTTTGAAATCTTGATTAAATGCGCCATCTTTTGAAACAACTTGCCAAGGGTAGTGTAGTACATTTTTTTTTCAAAATGAAGTGTCAAAGTTAACTAACAATATTTTTGTGAACCATGACTCATTAAAACTTAACTTATTTTATGAAATTAACAATGTTTTTTGCATTAATTTGTAGTTGCGATTAATAGCATCGTTAATGAAGATCACGAAATTAAAAAAATCACAGCGAAATTGTGACATTGGTAATCACAGGACTTGAAAATGCGACCAAGGGTGTCGAATTTCAACTTTTTTTTTTAAATGTCTATTATCGCTGAACTGAGTGATATGGATTTTTTTTATTATTTTTCCCAGAACTGGTATAACTTGGCCTTTCATCCGGTCTCAGATTATCGTTGAGTTTTGGGACACCCTGTATACATTCAAAAATATGTTTAATTTTCTTTACTTAAAAATATCCAAAATATACAAGGATATTGTATGATCCTTGGAGTGTCGTAAAAAAAATCTGCGTATACGGTACCCACTGGCGTTTCTTCAAAAATCATCTGAAAAAAAAAAACCAAAAAGATTATTAAATTAGATACTATAATCTAGTACTAGTCATAGCCGATTTTGAAAATATCGATTTATGACAAAATGGCGGACGTTTGAACATAAATAGTGATTTTTGGGCCAAAAATTAGTTATTAGTTTGCCTATAAAACAAAAACTAGGTAGCGGAAAAAAAATCCAATGACAAGTACTAGATAATGGTGTGTAGAATAACCACAAAAAACCTCAAGGCAATCGGTTCATTGGTTTTCGAGAAATTTTTGGTACCGATTTGAAAAACGTGATTTTGAGAAAAACGCGGCTGACAATTTGGGAATGAATAAATCATGAAATTTGTCAACTTACATGGAATCATCGATACCAGGCCCATAGTGTAGGTCTTCTGCGGTCGACGGAATGTTCATAGCTTCTAAATCCTCGACCTCGACCATCTAGGTGTATGTCTCCCCTTAATACATTGTTATGTAAAGTACACATTTTTGTACGATTTTCGGCAAGAGTACGATATCCGGGGCGCCAAGATTTGACGGCCAGTTTAGGGTTATCGAGTCGAAATAAACAAGATATGAGGAGTGGTAAAAGTTGATATTTCGCTTATTTTGCGTTCAAATTAGAATTTTTCGATAGTTATCGAAAATGACGATTTTTTCGAATTTTAAAATTCCAAGCAACATCAGGCAAGGTAACCTGGAAATGTATAGTTTCAACAGTGTCTCATAAGCCAAAAATGTATTTTAAATACCACTACCGGATTTTCCTCGCTTATGAGTGCGACTGGACAGAGAGTAAAGTAGTACCTTCAATCGCTAGGAGTCCGAAGAGGGATTCAAACTGTACGTGTAGCGTACCTCTTCGGACTTGTAAGGCTCTAAATTTATGTAAAATAAATCGTTTAGTATTTTGGTGCAGTAATTATATAGAACAATTTTCATTTTTATAAATAAACAGAAAACAGGAATAAATAAAGCATTCTAATCTTGAAATTTATGTTGCAAATCATATAAATACTACGTAGTATTCATATGATACCACTAAACAAACCCAAACAAAGAAATCCTTTTTGAAGTTCGCTCGGTCAATGTCCATTATTTCTGATAAAATGAAGATATTGTACCCATGAGCCAACAGCAATCGTTGAATTTTGGCGTATTTCCAATTACTGCTAAAAGCGCTCATAATTCCTTAAGGCCTTAGGCCTCTCTAGAGGCCGAAAAATAGACTTTTTGGGGATCTTTTTTTCAGAAAAACTAGAAAATAAATCGAGATTACAAAAAAGGGTGTTTATCGTACATATCAGTGACTGTATACAATAATTTTTTTGAAGCGATAAATTTCGAAATGGCGTCTGTCTAGCGTTGTTCTCGAAACTGCATTTTTTAAGTTGGCCGGAAACATAACTCAGACAATTTTCAACGGATTCACTTGAAATGTTCAACATATGTTGAAAAATACATTGTCTATGGAAGTAAGTAGGATTTTCTTCATATTGCATAGTTCATTTGTTATTAACAATTATCTGACGATTTTTTAGGCAAATTTTTCACCTTCCAAAAAATTGCCTAAAAATTGTCAGATAATTGTTAATAACAAATGAACTATATATATAGATTTTCTTGTAATCTCGATTTATTTTGTAGTTTTTCTGAAAAAAATCCCCAAAAAGCCTATTTTTTCGGCCTCTAGAGTGGCCTAACCCCTTAAGGAAGCCAAAACGGCAATTTTTTTTATTCTTGAAATTCTCATTATTTTCGTTCAAGTATCAAGAATCAACTGTCAAAATTTGGCGCCCCGGATATTGTATTATCCTCCGATTTTCATTAAAAAATAAACATGAAACCAGGTTTTGTTTATTTTGGGGCTCCGTAAAATATTTAGTGTCAAAAGGGCTCCGTCGCTAAAAAAGTTTGAGAACCGCTGGTCTAGACTACACCGAGTCTCTATGAATTTTTTGATTTTTTTTTCACCGCGAAACACCTGAGATAAAAACGTCAAATTAAACCCATAAAACTATAGTTTTATGCATTCAGTTTACGTGCACTTAGATGGGTAAGACGTTCACACTACGGGTGATGTGATTTTTTTTGCTATTTAGCACCAAGATAAACCATTTCTAACAACGGATTAACGCAAATTAAACGTTTTCAAACATTTCGAAAAAAAACCCATTTTGCCCATCGTAAACCATATAAAGGGTGTCCTGTTACGAATGGATAATTCTGCAACCGTCGATAGGTCAGATCATGTCCTACTATATGCTGGAATTTCAGTTCAGTAAAAGTCTCACTGTTTTCGAAATAAAAATCATCTGCTTTTGGTTTTTCGTGGATTTTTTCATGTCCAAACTATTTATTCTCGATAATCCAAATTTTATGTACATATTACATGCTTTCAATTTTCGAATTGTTTGTGTCGTAATACTCTGCTACAACTCCCTCATTTTGATGATAAATAAATTTAAAAAAATTGTAAACTTTTGCTTAATTTTTTCCAAATTTTTGCTTAATTTTTTCCTATCTAAACGTATGTGCCGCCTTCAAGTTTCAAGATTTTAAAAACTTGTGACTAAATGACCAACTGATTAATCTGCGATTCCGGGACCATGAAGTAGTCCCTCATCTTCTTCGTAGGGTTTATTTTCGGCCTAAGCCCTTCCGTACGTTACAAAGCCACCTTGACGATGTTTTGTTCTTCGAAGAGTATCTGCGAAAATTTTCAATTTGTATCTTCAAAGAACATGTGGTTTTGATATCGAAACACGCGGCTCCGATTCAATTAACCGAAAGAAAGACGGGATTGTAATTGACGCATTGTTGAAGTCAACTTTCGTTAAACTCTGTAACGTCGATGGGACTAAAGAGACAAGTATTATCGACAAGGGTTCGGAGCCACTCGCGGCAACACCTAACAACGCCAACGAGTACAATCGCATTCGCGACACTCGGAGCGTCGACCCCCCGGGATTCGCAGAAAAGTTTCAACGGAAGCCACCGTCCGGACGAGGAATGGGCGGAAAATTGGGCAACAAGATAAATCTAGCGCCTCGGTTTCAACGGAAATTGTTGGCCGAAAATGGATTGGATGTTCCGCCTGGAAATACGCTGTTTGTCAAGCCATCCGACGATTGGGACGGCAGTACGGCTACGTTTCAGGTATGTATTCTCACAGTTAAGGGGTCTTCTCAATTTAGACGCTAAAAAAAGGCTATTTTCATGAATTTTTTTGATTGGTTTGTATTATAGATATTGATATAAAAGTCGTTACACTTAATAAATATACTTACAAAATACACAAAAATTTTTTTTTTTCACATTCTTCGCTTGCGGAAGTCCTAAGTCCCGGACAAGTGATCTGAAGCATACAAATCGAGCATATTTTTACTTTGTACAATATTGTGTATAAGTTGACCTAGAATCAATAAGAAAAATTGAAAAAAAAAAAAATAGTGAGCAATAAACTGCGAAAATGTTTGGGAAAAAAACAAACTTCCTTCTGATTGCTCACTATTTTTTTATTTTTCAATTTTTCTTCTTGATTCTAGGTTAACTTATACACAATATTGTACAAACTAAAAATATGTATGTGTTTTGTGAAACTTTAAAAAATATTTTGATGTTCAATAAACACCGCTCAGTCAACATACCAAATATGAACATTCTATATTTAATACTTTTCGCATAAAAAATTGGTGAACAATCGAACATTTCTTGGCCCAACAAGGCAAATAATGTTTTTCGGCGGCTTGTTGATAAAATCTTCGTAACTACTAAACCGATCCTTATGAAATTTTAACCGAACATTCTTTAAAACTATAGTTATAGCGCATATCAAGGATTTTTTTACAATTTTGATGTTTACTTTGTTTTTGCCAAAAACAGTGGAAAAAAACGTTTTTTTTTGTTTTTTTTTTAATGTCCGCAATTTTGTTTTTCTCGCATATATCAAAAATCGTATGATATGTGCTATAGCCATTAAGGGGAGATTTACACCTAGGAGCCGGAAAAAGGTCATTTTTGTGAATTTTTTCAAGGAAAACCCAATTTCGGATTGGGGTTTTAATTATCTAAAAGTATATACATTCAAAAATATGTTCAATTTTCTTTATTTAAAAATATACAAGGATATTGTATGATCCTTGGAGCGTCGTAAAAAAATCTGCGTATACGGTACCCACTGGCGTTTCTTCAAAAATCATCTGAAAAAAAAAAAACCAAAAAGATTATTAAATCAGATACTATAAACTAGTACTTGTCATAGCCGATTTTGAAAATATCGATTTATGACAAAATGGCCGACGTTTGAACATAAATAGTGATTTTTGGGCCGAACATTATTGTTTTGCCTATAAAGCGAAAACTAAGTAACGGAAAAAAAATCCTATGACAAGTATTAGATGATGGCGTATAGAGTAACCACAAAAAACCTCAAGGCAATCGGTTCATTGGTTTTCGAGAAATTTTGGGTACCGATTTGAAAAACGTGGTTTTGAGAGAAACGCGTTTGAAAATTTGGGAATGCATAAATCATGAAATTTTTCAGCTTACGTGGAATCATCGATACCAGGCCCATAGTGTAGGTCTTCTACGGTCGACGGAATGTTCATAGCTTCTAAATCGATTTTTTCGACCACCTAGGTGTATATCTCCCCTTAACGTACTGAATTTAAAACCGTTTGATTTTTTTGTTTCGGATTTCCGAGATTTCATCAACAGCGCAGACCTACAATTTTTTTAGGACGTTTTTTTAACTACCATTTTCGTCTATAAATAGTGACTTAAATAAATATTTTAAAAAAATGTATTTCAAAAGTGTATTTATTAAGTGTAACAACTTTTATATCAATATCTATAATATAAACCTATCAAAAAGATTCATGAAAATAGCCTGTTTTAGCGTCTAAAGTGAGAAGACCCTTTAATTTATTTCAATATGACGTTGAAATTTGGTGCTTCATCGTTGGAATGCAACGATTTTTTTGTCCACTTTTCATTCCTTTATTTTTATCATTACCTGAACCCTTATTCTTTTAGCAAATTAACGTCACAAATGTCTAATGACAATACGCAAAAGCGTTTGAGTGTTTTTCACAGCCTAAACCGGCCAAAAATGAATTTAACAATTAAAAGTCACTTATTTTCGTTGTATTCCAATTATGCAAACTTCAACATCATTGTTTCGATACACTTTCTTCTTTTTCGACACTTTCGATAAAAACTGACCTTTCAGGGCTCGTCCGGTTATAATAATTCCTCGTGGACGCGCAACAACGCGCCCCCACCTCAGTCCACGTGGTCAAATACGATACCGGCACGGAGCCGAGGAAGAGGAAGGCTCACTGCCGCGGAATTGGAAGCACCGATCGCGAACTACAGGCCCGGCACACCCGATCAATATTCCGCCGCGAGTTCCAGGTCGCACACTCCCAGCCAGGAGTACAATACTCGGTAATGTTCCGATAACGAGTCTCTTCTATATTTCTTCCATATCTCTTCTATTTCGAATTCTATATTTCGATCGAAAAGAAAAGATCTCCTTGTATTAAATCACTTCAGCGCAAAATTTACCGGAGTAGTTTTTCAACGATTATCAATATTTGAAAATGATATAAATATTAAGGGGTTAGGCTACTGCGACGACCCAAAAACCAGGGTTATTTACAAAAATCAAGTTTGAAGGAATAATTAAGATGACTGAAAAATCGTTTGGACGTTTATTTGTATCTGTATTAAGGCGGGAGCCTGAATTAGAAGGTCCGAAAAAGCGTTTTTACGGGATTTTTTTTATGAGTGCAAAGAAACAGGTGATCCCAGTAAATATTGAGGTATCTTTTTATGTATATTTGGAATGTATTTTTAAAAAAATGTTTCAAAATGAAACAATAAATTACTGCAGATTTATCGGCCTGTTTCATGTGCGTCTTGCCACTGCAGCCCCCAATCGGCGGGAAAGATGCAGCTCGTAATTCTTGACGGAAACAAGAAAACCAATAAAATTTTCAATTGCCATATATTTTTCTTCTGGGTGAATTAAGAAGAAGGTGAAAAAATCGTGAAATTAAAACTTTTCTCAGGTTTGAAAAAAAATGTGTTATCAAAAAACACTTTAACATGCTATAAAAATGATTTAAAACGACTCTGAACGATTTTTAAAATTCACTTAGAAGAGATTTTTATACTGAAGAAAATAAACTTTGGTTTGATTGAATTGGTTGGTTAGTTTTTTTTTTTGCTATCACGCTCGCCAATTTGGAAAAATCATGAAAATAAAAACTGGAGAAAAGGCGCTTTAAAGTTTTCAATAGGAGGAAATATCAATATCAAATTGTATCTTCGAAAATATTTACAATTGCCCTCTGTAACTTTGTAAATATATTCTTGGACCTTCTAATTCAGGCTCCGGCCTTAAGGGGCTACCTAGATCTATCTAGAGGACTGAAAAAATGGGCAAATTCCGGTTTTCTTTTCTGGGAAACGTTTGCGCCAAAAGAAACGCATTTTTTAAAACACTAAGGTACATACATTGAGACCCTTAAAAAAATCTGCATAAAATATGAAAAACATGGCCGCCGGCGGATGAAATTGTTTTCGCGACGTTTGGCGGGGGACACTCCAGCCTAAAAGGTCCATTCGAAATCTAAAAACCAAACGGGTTATTTAAGTTAACCATAAATACGAGTCGTTGACGATCGTCGGTCTTTAAAATCATTTTTTTTTTTCAACAACGTGACGACGAATTTAAACTCGAGCATACAAAATCTATGAAAAAAACTCGTCATTTTTCCGTAACTTTAATGAAGTTACGGAAATTACGTAAATTAATGAATAACGATAAATGTTTAAAAAGTGAGATCGTCAACGACCTTTAGATGTTTCTCATCGTATCTTCTGTAAAGGCCATAGCCGGGTAAGTAGGGAAAAATTGCCCCCGCATTTTTTCCAGCAAAATTTTGAGTATATTCTGAGGTATAAAAAAAAAATTCTGAAAATTTCATGCCTGTCAACGCAATGGTTTTAGAAAAATGAATTTTTTTTAAATATCAAAAAAAAACTTTTTTCCAGAAACAGTATAGTGGATCGATTTGATTATTTTTGGTACTTGTTCCGATCAAACGTGTTACGAAATAAAATTATAGAACATTTTGCGAAAGATTAAGGTTTGAAAAAAAAAATAATGTTCCTTGTTTTCTTATATTTTACTATAATCCACTTGGGGTACAATAGCGAAAATTTTTTCATGTAATCTTTGGGCACCTTATTGGATTATATAATTTTTTCTAAATGATCGGTTTGGTACGCCACAGTGAAAAAAAAAGAAACACTTTATTGATATATTTTAGTTATATAGATATACAACTAAAATATATCAATAAAGTCTGTTTCTTTTTTTTCACTGTGGCGTACCAAACCGATCATTTTGAAAAGATTATATAATCCAATAAGTTGCCCAAAGATTATATGAAAAAAATTTCGTTATTGTACCCCAAGTGGATTATAGTAAAAAAAATAAAACAAGGAACATTATTTTTTTGAAACCTTAATCTTTCGCACGATGTTCTATAATTTTATTTCGTAACACGTTTGATCGTAACAAGTACCAAAAAAAAAATCGAATCGATCCACTGAAGCGTTTCCGGAATTTTTATTTATTTTTTATTAAAAAAAATTCATTTTTCCAAAATCATTGCGTTGACGGGGATGAAATTTTCAGAAAATTTGCTTTTTTTACACCTCAGAATATACTCCTAATTTCGCTGGAGAAAATGCGGGGGCAATTTTTCCCTACTTACCCGGCTATGGCCTTTGGAAATAATCCATCAAGTAGTTCTCGAGATATCATGTCCACCGACTTCGACAACGGCTTGCCTGGCCGACTGGTAGAAGCTGTAGCTCATTGAATTTTAGGAATACTCCGACGAAATTTTCGGGAAATATAGCTAAAAGGTGATACTATCGAATAGAAGTATTTCAAATAAAAATATAAATAGGTAGATGTAACCCGTTAAAGTTTGCGTAAGGTTGTCTTTTAAGGGCTTCTCTTTCCATAATACCGATTATTAAACCATCCAAGAGTGATAAGAATGATTAAAGAGCAATTCCGACTAATTTTGGAATGACGCTCATGTGCCATATTTACGAAAAACAAAACGACAAACAATTATTGATCGTTGCATGGAAAGGATGCCTTACGAACGTCGGGGCAGCAACAGCACGATGTACACCAGTATGGAGAGTCTCAGCCGAGTCGATACTCGGGTTCCGACGACCCGTGGCGGTTTTGGGCATTCGGACGCGAATCGGTCCCGCCGTGCATCGCCACCGCCACCGCCCGACATTCAGCCCGGAAGGAGCGCATCCCCCAGCTCGATCAAGCCCGAGCCGCAATCCTACACCCACAACCGATGGTAAGTAATATCATCCTTGCACGCACAAACGCCTGTATGCAACGTCAATGGGACATCGAGAAGCAGGGTTGTTACGCATATGGAAAACAGGAAATTTCTGCCTGGAATAATCAGGGAATAGTCAGGGAATTTTGGAAATTCCCTGGAATTTTCTCGGAATTGACTTTTTGCAAGAATTATGAAAAATGAAACCGACTTGATAAAACAAAACTCAACCGTATAAAAATACATATTTTTAATATTTATATTATTCTTTATTATATACAAAAAAAGTTATGTCAGTGTCAAACATTGAAAATTAAAAAAAAACTGAAAACTTACTGCAAAGCTATACATTTGCATTCGATCTGTCGATACACAATCACATCATTATTATTATAGACAAGTGTTTATATTTATTTTTGATTCATTGTCACCGGCATACAAATTTCTGTTCATGATAAAGAACAGGTTCTGTATTTGGTTTTAATGTATCTTTTTACTTTACAATGTTTTAATTCTTTTCCGAATTTCAGTTTTTTTTAAATTTTACTTCAATTTTTTACATTTCCACATATTTGATCTTAAACAAAATTATGTTATTCAGTTGGACATGATTTTTTAATAGAAGGATCATATTGAGAATTTTCTTTGTTTTTTTCAAGTCGGTTAAAAATGTTGTTTTTCTTTTCTCAAGAATGATTCATTGCTATTTCTACGTATATAATTTTTCCCGTATAGTTTGTAACGTTTACAAATACTGGTATCCTTGGAACGAGACTTAAGGGCGGGGTAAAGTATTAAAATTTTTTTTTTCATTTTTTTTTTAAATGATCGCATAATATATCAAGAATATTGTGTTAAAATTTCAAGTCGATCGGAGTGAAATTAACGAATTTATGAGTATTTGAGCGTCTGTTGCTCCATGCCGTTCTCTTCTCTTCTGCGTTTTTCAAACCGTTTTTCTGAGACTTGTCATATTTGAAGTCCGTGTGCACGATAACTCAAAATCTACTGGACCAATCGCTTTGAAATTTTGCACAGTACTTCTTCACATAATTTACCAGGTATTGTCGAGAGCTTTTTTGTTTTTTTTTAATAATTATTAATTTTTCAACAACAAATTAGCCGATTTTTTTAGCGAAAATCAGGTTTTTGGCTCCCAAGTGCTACGAAAAATCGAAAAATCGAAAAAAAAAATCCTCCCGTCATTACCTCGAGAAACATCTCCTTTAACAAATGCATTTTTATTTTTTTGTTTCAAATGATTCTGTTGCGAGTTATGGTGCACACCGCAAACCAACTTTTTTTCGAGGCGCCTCCGGGGTTTAATTTTCACTCGCTCAATTTTGAATATTTTGCAATGCAAATTTAGGAGAATGTTGTTCAAATGTTACTTTATTATATGTAAATTTTTCAATAAACGAACACTATTCGTTGCGCCAAAAAAAATCTTAAAAACATGCCTTTTTTTCGCCAAATTAACTTTACCCCGCCGTTAAGAAGGCTGCTCAGGGTCGTTGCGAGGCAGGTGGTAAGGGGGAACGCGTATGCTCAAACATGGGCGCCGGTAATGGCTGCCAACCCCGAATAATCGAATTTGCAGTTACGTAAAATAAATTAATTTCAGCCAATAAATATGTGGAATGCATATAATTGACTGTTTAGAAATATCATTCACCTTTTTTGTTTATTTACATCGCGAATAAGTTATTAACCAAATTGAAATGTGGCAAACGCGCAATTTAGTTCTCAGTTACTGGTACCACTGAGCTCAGATATTAACTCCACATCGTGAGCGCGTAGCTGTCAAACATCCTTCGCGAATTTCGTTTTTTTTGTTCGGCGCAAATGAAAAGCTGGAAGGGAAAAATGCAAACTGAAAAACAGTACAATCGACGGTTGGAGCAAGTACAACTTGGAAAGCGGCGGAAAAAAGTAGTTGAGCCGGAAAATGAATGCGCAGTCGAGGGACGACGCGTTATTGGTTTGAAGGTTATGCCGAAACACATGCACTGCAGCTTCTGTAAAGAATGATTCGAAATATTTAAATACTCTTTATGAAACCGCGGTAAGAAATTTATAGCAAGGAAGCAATAGTTTGTGCGTTTCAAATTTTGACGCCTATTCAAAATGGCCGACTTGACAGCAGCGTTGCCACGTGCCGTAGGGCGCTTTATCGTTTTACGCGAATCAGCTGAAATTTTCTGTTTTATTTCACGAATATCTCGATAACGAAACAGACGAAACGCTGTACTCTTCGTTGAAATTATTCATAAAAGTCTCAAGAATTTTTTCCGCCTATTTCCATTCAATTCTTACTATTTTTACCATGTTGCGACAGTCGTATTAGAGTTCTTATGAAGCTTTTGCTATGTCGCCCGTGCATAAGAGCCTAACTTCAATAATTAATTTCTCAACCCTCACGCAGACGAAGTACTTGAAATTTTACACGGAGTCGTAACACCTGTTGACAAATATCCTCAACAAATGTTAGCAAATTCTTACTATTTCGCGATAGCTGGGAAATCGCCACTTGTGGTCTTTAACTTATATATATATACACACACACACGAGGGTGGGGTGAAAAGTTTCCGGCCTAACCAAGAAAAACGATGTTTAAAAATTTTTTTTTGCTTTATTTTTCAACATAATCTCCATCAACACTGATATATTTCTCATAACGGTGTTCTAATTTAGTTATACCGGTTTTAAACGCAGATTCGTCAAGCTCCTCAAAATACTGATTTACAGCTTCGATAACTTCTTCGTAGCTCTTAAATCTTTTTCCGCCAAGCCATTTTTTGAGGTTAGGAAACAGGTAATAGTCGCTGGGGGCTAAGTCTGGAGAGTAGGGAGGATGCGGCATCAATTCAAACTTCAATTCGTGGATTTTGGACATGGCAAGAATCGACGAATGCGCTGGTGCGTTATCGTGATGAAACAAAACTTTTTTCTTCGCCAAAATTTGCACCTCGTGCTTCAAACGTTGCAATAACTCTGGGTAGTATTGACCAGTGATAGTCTTACCCTTTTCAAGGTAATCAATGTATATAATTCCCCTCGCATCCCAAAAAACAGTAGCCATAACCTTGTTTGCCGATAAAATTGTTTTTGCCTTCTTTGGGGTTGCTTCCCCTTTTCCAACCCACTGTTTTGACTGTTCTTTATTTTCAGGAGTGTAGTGGTGGACCCATGTCTCATCAACAGTTATGAATCGACGCAAAAATTCGTTTGGATTACGCCTATACAGCGCCAAATTGTCGGTAGAAATGGTTTTTCGAAGCAGTTTTTGGTCGATCGTTAGCAAGCGCGGCACCCACCTTGCACACAGCTTTTCCATGTTCAAATGGTTGTGCAAAATATTTCGCACACGTTCAGCTGACATCCTACAGGTCTCAGCTATCTCATGCACTTTCAACCTGCGGCCTTCCAACACTATTTTATGGATTTTTTCAATCATCTCTGAAGTTGTGACTTCAACGGGCCGTCCTGAGCGAGGCTCGTCAGAGGTGCTCGCACGACCCATTATTTTAAATTCAGAAACCCACTGCTTAATAGTTGAATATGATGGGGAGGAGTCTCCTAGTGCTGAATCCATCTCTTCTTTTATTTGTTTTGGTGTAAAACCTTTCAAATGGAAGTATTTGATGACAGCACGTTTTTCCAATTTTTCCATTTTTACGAAAACAACGGAAGCGTCTCGCGCAATGTGCTCTCAAACGCAAACTAACGTAGCGATTGGGCTGAAACTGTACATACAAGCTCGGTAGGAATGGTACTGTAGGACGCCGCTCCAAAACTAGACCTAGTGGCACCATCTCTTGGTCAGGTCGGAAACTTTTTACCCCACCCTCGTATATATATATATATATATATATATATATATATATATATATATATATATATATATATATATTTGACGAAAACAAAGTGTTCTATATTCGACCCTAATCTGGGTCATTGTCAAAACCTGGAAAAGTCAGGGAATTTCTGTGTCCTAAATGCCTAACAAGCCTAAGAAGCGAAGTATCGAGTTCACAAACGTTCAACGCGAACGACGGGAATCTTTTTTCGTTCACGCGGCGTTTCTCTGTCAAGGCAACGTACGAACAACAACACCGAGGAGGTCGCCTCAACGGGGAAGGAGGCGAAGACCGACCGGTACAGTCTGAATTCGACAAAGAGCAACGCGCCGTACAGCTCGTTGCCGGACATGGCGTCAATGGCGAACATCGACTGGAGCGAGGACGTTGAGAGTTCGTTCAGCGAAAAAAATGACAGCGAGGGTGGACAACATCGTAATTCGAGCCGAAGCTCGTCGGTCACGAGCTTGCGCGACAACGCAAGCGTTTCCGGTCGCCCGGTCGGCCCGATAGCCGGGGCCAATTCGCAGTTCGCCGAGTGCGGACGTCATTCCGGATTCAGAAGAAAACGGAAGGACCGGAAGCACGCGGGTGCCGGGGACCGATATCGGTAATCAACGAACGATCGCCCATCGAGGCGCCCGAACGAACCTTTTCCGTTAATCCCTTTTTGTTTGTTTTTTTTTTTCAGGAGCTGCAGCAGGGAGAACGAAGATCGCGGCAAGAGCCGAGAGCGAATGAACAACCATCAGAACAGGGAGAACGAGAGTGCGGGCAGGGGTCAGCAGAGGGACGGCAGACGATACGAGAGCCGTCGAGCCAATCGGAACGGTAGAATGCCACCGAGCCGAGAGTCCAGCAAAGAACGAGATTATCGGGGTGGCTTCCTTCGTACCGCGGCCGAAGACACGCGACGAACGAACGACGGCAATTGGCGCACCGGCAAACGCGCCTCCGTCTGCGACTCGGAGGAACCACCGGACTCGTCCCCCGTTATCAATAATCCACGGCAATTCGGCAACTCGCTCGGACCCCCCGCGCCATTGATCAACTCCAATGCTAGCGTCGTTACCGCACCCTCCTCGTCCATGGTGAAAACGTCCAACAACCATCAGCCACCCGGACTTCTCGTTCTACCCGACAGAAATCAAACGTCTCAGCGATACGTGACGAATCGCGGCAGAACGGAGTGCCCACCGCAGCAACAAAGAAAAACACTCTTCGATCCGAACAATCCTGACAGACCGATAATCGTTCGAGCGACCGGAAACAGAACCTCGTCGCTGCAACTACGGTAAGACTATTGACGTTCGACGGGGGAGATGCCTTTAGGCAATGCAAAATGGCTGATTTTCATGATTTTTTTAAAGGAATTTTGAGACTTGGGGTTTTATTGCTATTTTTGGCTTTTACATGGTATTATTTTTTATTTATTGATCTTTAACAATGGTGGAGGTATGACACGGTCTTTTAAGGGGTGAGATGTAGTCAGAGGCGTGTAAAAACGAGCATTTTTAATAATTTTTTTCTTAGTAATTAAGGAGGTACGGTGATGACCACGCTAGTAAACTAAGAGTCTATTTTTCGCCATAATACCGCTACGTTTTAGACATATGTGTGTGGCCTATATTTCGAGAAATATTTTTTAAGTAATGAATTTCAAGCTACTTATTATTTTTATAATATGAAAACAAACGTAATAATCTACTACTCGACTTCAGTAGTACGCCATATCGTCGACGTTTAGCATCGTTGCATTTTCGATAGCTGTCATCGGTCCCACGCGCTCGGCTTATTATTTTTGGTAGCCGGTAAACATGGAGAATGAAAATAAGTACTGTAGAAGTCTATCAAGAGAGTAACAGGATTGTACCTGAAGTCCAGTTTAGAGACAAAGGTAGATTCTGTCGGACAAGAATTTGAGAGTGAAAAGATGATATTGCGAATGCAAATGAAAAACGTCGCGTTGACGTTAACCTCAATATCCAATGTCCAATCTGTCCGAAGTCAAAACATATTTCATCGATTGTTATGTTATTTTTCTCTTTCCTAATTTTCACAATATTTGCAGATATAAAAACGAACGTTCATTTTATATGACGGTTTTTCCATGCTGAATTTACATATAAATGCGTTGTATGCATGTCGCCAGAAAGATTGAGATGGTTTAGCTATACATAAAAGAACTTTGAGTAAATATCGACGAAAGGCCTTTTATAATCGATTAAAAAACGTACGGCTTCACACAACCATATTTTTAATTCGCGTTGAAAATATCCGATAGAAGAATCAAATTTGCGCGGGTATCCGGCGTTGCCACACTTCGAGCAAGATGGCTGCGGTTACGTCACGAGACGTCTCTCTCGCCGAATACTACGGTTTTTCGCGACTTTATTTCTAAATGTATTGCTTATTTCTGCGGTGAGCTTTCCAATTCAAGTTGCCTTATTGATCACAACGAACCAACGAACGCAACCGTCAGTTTTTTTTACGCGTGTCTTGGCTCCAAGTAGCACAAAAAAATCGATATATGAGAGGACAGGCACATTTTGTCGTCTACGTGTGACTAATTGACCAACTTTAACAATGAATAACTCGGAAACTGTACGGTAAATCTCGCGGAAACTCCGCATACGCATGGACAAAGCTCTCGACAATGTTATTTTAAAAAATCGGGCTTTTATCTTGGACTCGCTCCAATCACCGTACCTTCTTAAGGGAGACTGTCCTTGGAGTGCCATATTTCAGGTGTTTACATTTTATTTTTTTTAAAGGAAACGAGTAAAGCTTTTTGAGTGCGGTTTTTTTCTTGCTTTTATTCATGATATACAGAACGTTGAAAAATTAAAAAAAAAAAAAAAAAATGGCGGCCGTTGCAGCTCCGCGAAAACAGGTCCTCAAATCGCGAGAGGTAAACGGCTGACATCACTGCCCCCTCTTTGTTGATCTGAAACACAAATTCAAAGCATATTATCAATCTGTGACCCTTTGGTCATGGAATGACGGATGGATTTTTCGTTTAGTTCAAATTTCGGAAAATGGCGCAATTAAAAAAAAAATCGAATTTTCGCGTTTTTTTTCTCGCATAAAAAGATAAGTAATAAATGCAAAAATGTATCTATCGAAAAAACGATCCGTCATTCCGTGAAGACATATTTTCTGAGTATGCTCTCCAAATTTCAGGTCGATATGTTAATTGCAGCGGTCAGGAGAATGTCAGCCATTTTTAAAAACGCGTTTTCGAGAAAAACGCGTTTAAAGTTTTGTAATGCGTTTACACAAATGTGTTTATAATTACCGCTAATCGGCAATGCCTGGTCCATAGAGTCATCCCTCCTCTTCTTCTAGCTGCTCATGTTGAGCCGCTAACATCTCCCGCTGGGCACAATGGACAAAGTCTCCCTTAAGTTTGTTTTACAAAAGTGGTTACACAGACTTTTTATGTTGTATTTCAGCTTGACTTGTACAAATTTTCAAAGAAAAATATTGATTATTTATAAAAATATCGCCATCTTTGTCGGATCCCCTTGGGCATGTGCTTTGCGGTGACCATCGTAACATTTTACTGGATCATCTGAAATAAAAAACAACCAAAAAAATCATTAGTTTAGTAATGAAGTCCTTAATCGAAGCTTTTTTTTAACTAACAAAATGGCGGCTTCAGACAACTTTCGTTTTTTGACCAAAAAATCGCTCGTTTATTGTTAAAAAAAAATAGAAATTTTCAACAAAAATGAAAATCCTTCGACTAAGGACTAGTTTTTAATGCTATCAACAAGCACATCAAATTTCATAAAAATCCATCGAGTGGTTTTTGAATTATAGTGGTCACCGACTTGAAAAACATAGTTTCGAGAAAAACGCGTTTAAAGTTTTTCGATGTGGATACGGTATTACATGTTCGTAAACTTTTGAGCTCGATGGATGAAGCTCTACTTTTTTTATGTACTTTGATCCGCTGAATCCGAATATCAACATTTTTTGCCGAAAAGTCGAGCATTCAATTGTTTATAGCCTATTGTTAAAACAATTTTTCAAAAAATTAAAGTTTTTCGGGATGAATTATTATTTTTTAAACATTTTGGGCAATTTTAAAACGAAAGTATTCTTTATCAAATTTTGCTAAAGTTCATAGTTTTTGAGTAATACATTTTTGAACATTTCTGAAGGAGTTTGTTTGGGTTTGGTTGGGTGAGACGATTTTGCACAGTCTCCGTTGGGAATACTTCTGCGATTTTTTCCAAGATCCTGCAAATTAATGTATAATTTAGAGGTTACATCTTGTTTTGTGTCCTGCTCGAGTGGCCCAAGTATTAGACAAAAAGCCAATATCTAATTCCGTATTAACGGGTTACACCTAGCTCGTGGCCGGAAAAAAGAGGAATTTTCGTCATTTTTTTCTGGGAAAACGCGTGCAGGTTATCCAATTTTTCGTTCACATTAAAGAGTATGGTTTTAAATATCTTTAAAAATGTTTGTATTGGAAAATATTTATAAATGTGTCAGATAAAATGGTTTGTGCGGACCGCTGTTTGAAAATCGTTCTTCGCTTGAAACAAATCATGCGAAATAAAAAGTCAAACGCATTTAGTTTTTGCATAAAATGATCTAGTGCTTGGTCGAAGAATTGAATAAAATATTTATTTTTGAAAAAAACGGCCGCACTCCAAAGTGAAAGTATCGATTTTCGGTGAAAAAAAGCTCTATTTTCGTTGATAAAAAAAACCACGCATCTAAAGAAAAATCCTCCATTCACGCACTGTTTTTCGCAAGTCATCTTGAGAAAAACGCGTTTGAAGGTCGCCGGTTTGCGGATCGACTCGAAATTGTCAGAGAATATTCTTGACATATTATTTTCAAAATCCATCGAAAACGAAAAAAGGAAATTTTCAAAAAACTCATCCAATTGTAAGCCCTTAATCTCACTCAACCGTCAAATTACAGCGAACCTAGCGACCGAATTTTGAACGCACTGCTTTTGGTTAGTTCAAGATTCGACCGCCACACGACTGCACGTAATGTCGTGCAACGAAAATTCGAATTAATTCTAATTAATCTAATTATAATTAATTAGCTACAATTAATCCAATTATAATCAATTAATTATAATTAGTCTGATTATAATTAACTATTTTTATTAAATTATTATTATTATCTAATTATAATGAATTCATTATAATTTATTTCCTGCCGCAGTGAAAAGGACTCGCCCTGTCCATCGACGAGTCCCAACGTGGCGTCGGCGTGTAATTCTCACGCGGTACTTTCGCCCACCGGCCATCAAAACTTTGGCGGCTACCGCGGTGCATCCACGGAGGCGGGAACGACGGGAATTTCGGTCGCGCGACCAGGCGGTGTTTTCGTCACCGAACAACTGCAGGCAAGCAACTCTCGGCCATCTTGGTACAATCCTTGCTCCGAAGTGTGAGTACCGAACGTCTCGTTTTTACTTTTATCCACCACCTCCAAAGATTCCACGCCTCTTCGACGATATTCCGTTTCGTGTGAAAACATTGCAGTTTGCACGCGGCCAAAGATCCCCTTCGGCTGATGGAGGTCGAATCGATCGATCGCGAGATTCAGTTGATCCTCAGCTCCGGCAGTTTGATCGCCAATTGGGACAAGATAACGCATCTACGTCGGACACTCCGCAACAGCTTGGAGATTCTTCTAGAGACCGACATCAAGTTCTGCCAGACCGAGAACGTCGAGCAACACTTCTGGAAGATTCTCTACTACAACATGATCGAGATGTTGCGAAAAATGATGCCGAAAGAGAGCGGAGAATTGCGGGATCGGTGCAAGCAAATAATGCTGGAAATCATCGACGAGGGTACCCAATACTTCGAGAGCTTGCTGATCGTGCTTGAGAAAAAATATAAATTCGAGCTGGAGGCTTTTCTCGCGTCGTCAGCGCCACCGAACGGCCTCGGCTTCGTCGGCCTTGCACTCGTCAGCGCGCAAAAGATATTCCTCTTCTTGGGCGATCTCGCGCGGTACAAAGAGCAAGCGAACGAGACCGCCAACTACGGCAAATCTCGACAGTGGTATCAGAAGGCTCAACAGATCAATCCGAAAAACGGCAGACCGTATAATCAATTGGCACTACTGGCGCACTACGCGGTGAATATTTCTCGCCCTCTCAATATCTTTTTTCCCCCTTGCTGATTCTCTTTCATCGTCATTTTACGATATTTGCCGTTTTTCAGCGACGCAAATTGGACGCTGTCTACTACTACATGCGCTCTCTCATGGCCTCGAATCCATTTCACTCGGCTAGAGAGAGTCTCATAGCACTATTCGACGAGAACAGAAAAAAGGTACGTCTCTCTCTCTCTCTAGGTCTCGCTTAAGGAGCTACATCTACCTAGAAAAAATGGCCAAATGCCGATTTTTTTTTTTTTTTTGGTGGGAAACGGTTGGTGAAAAAGGAACGCATTTTTATTAAGGGGGGATTGTCTTTTTTTTCGCAAAATTTACCGCTTTTTGGGAATTTTTTTGTGAAGAAAGTATACAACGGAAAACTTGTGAAACTTGGCATATAGTTTTATTGATCTGTTTACTACATACAAAAAATTTTTTAAACAATTTCATCAAAAAATCCGCCTCCCACCCCCCTCGACGCGCGATGGTCCTTTTTTGATGGTGTGCACGATTACAGCCTTCACGTTCATCCTGCAACAAAAACCCAAAAAGCATTTTACTTTAGACACATATAGCTATCGTTCGATGAAGGGAAAAAAAAAATTGACGATTTGGTGACGTTTTGAACTTGAAGTATCGATTTTTCGAAAAAAATTGATCGATTTTTTGTTATAAATAAAAAACTATTAAACGTATTGCTTTTTTGCTTCATCAAACGATAAAAGGATGTCAGCTGAGCATTCTGTCCAAATTTGAAGGCAATCGGTTGAATAGTTTTTGAGAAATCGTGCACACCATCAAAAAAGGACCATCGCGCGTCGAGGGGGGTGGGAGGCGGATTTTTTGATGGAATTGTTTAAAAATTTTTTTGTATGTAGTAGACAGATCAATAAAACTATATGCCAAGTTTCACAAGTTTTCCGTTGTATACTTTCTTCACAAAAAAATTCCCAAAAAGCGGTAAATTTTGCGAAAAAAAAGACAATCCCCCCTTAAGGGATCATCACAGTGTAACGGGTCGAAAAATAGCTGACTTTCACGACTTTTTTTTCGATGGTTAGAATACGCTAATCAGTCTCATTTTTGCATGTTAAATCAAAGGACTCATGAAGAACAGAAAATATATTTTTAAGGGGAGGGTAGGGGTTTCAGCGTGAAAAAAAAACACTTTTTCGCGAATTTTTTCATCTATATGGATAGAGTAAATTTATTGAAACCTTTTGTACATTATTAAGGGAGACTTTCTCCTTGGAGTACCATATTTCAGGTGTTTACATTTTTTTTTTTAAAGGAAACGAGCAAAGCTTTTTGAGTGCGGTTTTGTTGTTGCGTTTATTCGTGATATACAGAACGTTAAAAAACCAAAATGGCGGCCGTTGCAGCTCCGCGAAAACAGGTCCTCAAATCGCGGGAGGTAAACGGCTGACGTCACTGCCCCCTCTTTGTTGATCTGAAACACAAATTCAAAGCATATTATCAATCTGTGACCCTTTGGTCATGGAATGACGGATGGGTTTTTCGTTTAGTACAAATTTCGGAAAATGGCGGCAATTTAAAAAAAAAATCGAATTTTCGCGTTTTTTTTTCGCACAAAAAGACAAATAATAAATGCAAAAATGTATCTATCGAAAAAACGATCCGTCATTCCGTGAAGACATATTTTCTGAGTATGCTCTCCAAATTTCAGGTCGATATGTTAATTACAGCGGTCAGGAGGATGTCAGCTATTTTTAAAAACGTGTTTTCGAGAAAAACGCGTTTAAAGTTTTGTAATGTGTTTACACAAATGTGTTTGTAATTACCGCTAATCGGCAATGCCTGGTCCATAGAGGCATCCCTACTCTTATTCTAGCTGCTCATGTTGAGCCGCTAACATCTCCCGCTGCAATTTCAAGGACAAAGTCTCCCTTAAGTGTCATTTCAAGAACATTCCGTGAAATTTGTACGCGAAATTATCCACAAACAACCCATTGACAAGGCTTTTCCAAGAACGCCTTTGGAAAAACACGATTTGCGGTGTTCACGGTATCTCAGCTAGAAATTATCTGAAATCAAGTACCATTAAAATTTAGTCAAAGTATCATCAAATCCTCCCCCCAACGATCTTTGATAATTTTTTTTTTCATTTCTAAATTTTTGGTGGTCATGTAAAGTGAAAAGTGCTATTTTTCACGAAAGATTCCGCCATTTTGGGGATGGAAAACCTCCTCAATGTAAAAAAATCTCAAACTAACCGTTGGGGGGAGGTATTTTATATGTAGAAAGTGTATACCAAGTTTGAAATAAATCGGTCATGTAGTTTTCAAATGGGAGTGAAGACGGACTTTGAAAAAGTGGTTTCGAGAAAAACGCGGCACCGGCTTGTTTGTAGATATTTTCGCGTACAAATTTCACGGAATGTTCTTGAAATGACACTTAACAATGTACAAAAGGTTTCAATATATTTACTCTATCCATATAGATGAAAAAAAATCGCAAAAAAGTGTTTTTTTTTCACGCTGAAACCCCTACCCTCCCCTTAAGGGATCATCACAGTGTAACGGATCGAAAAATAGCATTCAACGGATTAAAAAAAAGCTCATTTTTTCATGTCAAAACAAAGCAATGATGAATAACAGAACATAATATTTTAAACGTTTATTTTTAATTTTTATTTACATTTTTTTTTCAACGGTTGAAAGTGTCTTTGAAAAAAAGGGGTCCTCATGGTGTACACGGTTGTGGCCGTAAATATTATCTGAAAGGAAATTCGTAAAAAGATTATTAATCAGTATCAAAGTGTCATCTTGCTATGGAGTTTTTTTAAACTCAAAATTGACAAAGTGTCGGCGGTTTGAAAAAGGGTATCGAATTTAGCATATTCTTTCGACAGTTTTTCGTTAAAAAAATATGAAGAGTCTTCTCACTTTAGACGCTAGAAAAGATTATTTTCATGATTTTTTTTCGATTGGTTTGTATCATAGATATTGATATAAAAGTTGTTATACCTAATGAATACACTTTCGAAATACAAAAAAATTTTTTTAGGTATTTATGTAACCCAAACAAACGTTAAACGCGTTTTTCTCGAAACAACGTTTTTTGACGGCTTGTTGATAAAATCTTCGAAACTACTGATCCTTATGAAATGTTAACCACATATTCTTTACAACTATGGCTATAGCGCATAACGAGATTTTTTTTTAAATTTTCATATTTGCAATTTTTGTTGCCAAAAACGGTGAAATAAAGGTTTTTTTTTGTTTTTTCGAAAAATGTCCGCCATTTTGTTATTTTTGCATATATCAAAAATCGTACGATATGCGCAATAGCCATTAACATAGAGAATCTAAAACCGTTTGATTTGTTTGTTTCGGATGATCCATCTCCGAGATTTCATTAATAGCGCAGACCTACAATTTTTTTTAGAACATTTATCTTCGTTATTTCGAAGAAAGTGCTGCTACCGCTCGCCCGGTTGTTAGAAGCCGTAGCTCATTAAAATACTATCGAATGAAAATATTTTTGGAAAATGCAATATTTTGACCCACCTAGGTAGATGTAGCCCGTTAATATTTCAATCGGCATCTCCGTATCACGATCGTTGCACGCGATCGAGCAAAGTCCTATAATAACGTGAATGATTTTTTTTTTATTTTGCCGCCAGTATCTTCATTATGTAAGTAATCTTCGATATTCGGTGTGTTACCTTCGGGCTATCGTTTTCACGCATCGATGCTTCGTAGTTGTCTTTTATTTTTATCTTTACAAATCTGAGCGATTATGGTGTTTTTTTTCTCCCCCCACTGTTCAAACGTCTCGTTGGACGTTTGGCTGGATTTTTGTAGAATGTCCCGATCACAGGCACATATTCATTGCACAAGTCATACGGCAGAGCATCGTAGCGAGCATGGTAAACTAAAAAACAAAAGCGAATTGCGATCGGCCTAGGTGATTGTAGCTTCTCGATACTTTGGCATTCCTCGTACATATCTTTTTTTCCCCCAGTTGAATCTCGTTGAGGGGTTGGGCTACTGTGACGACCCGAAGGTCAGAATTATGCGATGAAAAATCATTTTGAAGGAGTAAGAAAGATGATTGAACAATTGTTTGGACATTTTTTTGTATGTACATTAACAAAATGTTTATCAAATTGCAATTTTGAAAAATCAAAGAAGTTATCAACACTCTCCTGAAAGACCTTTGAGTGTGAGGGACTTAACGGTGTACTTGATTTTGACCACCCGGTTGATGTGATGCAAAAATAAACGAGTTCTTTTTCTTCAAATAGATAATATTGACTTGACCGAGTTTTTCTTTCTATCGTGTTTCTGTCATCAAAAATAAAGTTTTGCATTTTTTGTTCGTTTTTTTTAGGAAAAATTATTTTTATATCTATGTTACTATTGTATAATTATTATTACTGATAAAAAAATGTTTAGACGAAACACGTCGGTCAAAACCAAATTGTTAGGGTGAACCGACCAGTGAATGGTCGAATAACGACACTGCAGGATTCAGATCTAATATAAAATGGCAATATTGCGAAAGCGAATTTTTTTTATCGCTATAGCTAACGAAAAATATTATTCCGATAGTAGAAAAAAATATTCGAAGCAATTGCAACAAATAATATTGAAGTAATTGATACATAATTGGCGAAACGATTAGATCGTCGGTGAATGGACGAAATTACCAGCGAATGGGCACTGGACCGCAAGTAAAAGGACATGTAGACATGAATTTTAATATTCCGAAATTCAAGATGGGGCCGGGTTAAAATTCCGAACTTTGAATGATCAGAACGCTCAAAACTCCGAAAGAATATTTACCCCGAAAGAATTTTACACGAAAGACCAAAACTCCGAAAATCTGAACACCGTCAAAATAATTCGTCGATGGAAGTTTTAAAAGTTTCAAAATCTTCAATAAAACAACGAATTATTTCAAGAATTTTTTAAAAGAATTTTGCGTTAGTTTTAAAATTTGTCTAGACAATGTTATACGTTCTACATTATTTACAGTCACCTGTGTAGACTTTCGCTGGCATAATCTTGCTTGCGCGAAAATTCGAACAAAATCTATAGAAATCATAATTTCTATAGATTTTGTTCAAATTTCAACCAGACATTGTTCATATCATTATGTATGTTTGAGTGAAATTTCAGAACAGTCGACTATTTAGATTGGGAGATAATGGATTTAAAAATTGCAACTTCGAACACTGCAGGGTCTGCATTGAAATTTAGATAGAATAACTTTCCGTAAAAAATATTTGTCCCTTATAATAAGAAGACATTTGGCAACACCGCATCGTTTTACGTATCCAATGACGTAAGTTTGCGCGGCATTTTTAAAATAATACTGCAACACAAATTTTTATTCGGAAGTAATTTTGAATCGAATAAAGTTTTTAATTAGTTATGAATTAACCAACACTTTTATTTGTTAATGAAGATAATATAAACAATATAAAATATTAATATTTATAACGCAAATCTTTTCTTTATGATCAACGTTTTTAACTTTAGGAACACGATATATTTTTTTTCCAAATATTGAACAATATTGTTCTGCGGTGTTGCCATACGTCTCTTATTATAGGGGACATATGTTTTTTGCGGAGAATTATTCTGTGATCACTGAACGTTTTTAGCAAAACTGTATAGTAAAGGCAATCCAAACGTTTTCACTCTTTCCCTAACTAGTTCGCTATCTAAACATAATTGTTTTCAAAATTTATAAACACAATAGAATGGTACGACGAATTATGTGACCTGACCTTCGGTCAATGCCGACCCTGCAGTGTTGAAAGTTGCAATTTTTGAACTCATTATCTCCCAATCTAGATAGTCGACTATTCTGAAATTTCACACCAACATGCATAATGATATGAACAATGTCTGGTTGAAATCTGAACAAAATCTATAGAAATCAAGAGCGCGCGCTCGTTCTACCTTAAGGGGCTATACCAGTGTGAACGTTGAAAATTTGGGTGATTTTCGGGAATTTCTTGGAAGAAAAGTACTCGATTGAATGTTTCGGAAAATAAAGAATATATTTGGCTGTATTTGACCTATATTACATATTTTTTTCATAGAAAAATATTGAGATCCAAGCGACTTATGCGCTGCCTTCGGAGGCGCAAAAAAAAGTTCCTCTACTCCTGACATGATTCCAGCCGATTGAGTAGCTGAAACCGAAAAAGGAAAAAATGTCGTTAAACTGGAAGGTATTTCCGGTACAATGACGTAGGATTTTCGAAAAATATCAAAATCTAACAAAATGGCGTAGTTATGAAAAAAGTCTGTTTTCTTGCCTATAAAATGGTCGTTTTTTTCAGTGCCAAATCGTCAATTTTCATCCAATCAAAAATATCCTACGTCATTGTACAGTAAATATATTCAAGAGTACTCAGTTCAAATTTCAAGTCAATCGGATAATTGCTCGTTGAGTTACAATGTCAGCAAATTTGAAAAATCTCATTTCGAGAAAAACGCGTTTAAGGGGGAATTGTCTTTTTTTTCGCAAAATTTACCGCTTTTTGGGAATTTTTTTGTGAAGAAAGTATACAACGGAAAACTTGTGAAACTTGGCATATTGTTTTATTGATCTGTTTACTACATACAAAAAATTTTTTAAACAATTTCATCAAAAAATCCGCCTCCCACCCCCCTCGACGCGCGATGGTCCTTTTTTGATGGTGTGCACGATTACAGCCTTCACGTTCATCCTGCAACAAAAACCCAAAAAGCATTTTACTTTAGACACATATAGCTATTGTTCGATGGAGGGGAAAAAAAAAATTGACGATTTGGTGACGTTTTGAACTTGAAGTATCGATTTTTCGAAAAAAATTGATCGATTTTTTGTTATAAATAAAAAACTATTAAACGTATTGCTTTTTTGCTTCATCAAACGATAAAAGGATGTCAGCTGAGCATTCTGTCCAAATTTGAAGGCAATCGGTTGAATAGTTTTTGAGAAATCGTGCACACCATCAAAAAAGGACCATCGCGCGTCGAGGGGGGTGGGAGGCGGATTTTTTGATGAAATTGTTTAAAAATTTTTTTGTATGTAGTAAACAGATCAATAAAACTATATGCCAAGTTTCACAAGTTTTCCGTTGTATACTTTCTTCACAAAAAAATTCCCAAAAAGCGGTAAATTTTGCGAAAAAAAGACAATCCCCCCTTAAAGATTTAACTATCGATTTTTGCAAGATAAAATGATATAAATGATAATGATATTCTTGAAAGTATAAACTGTCGAAAAAGGCAAAAAAAAAAGTTTTTTTTTTGCAAGTGTCACGCTGGTATATCCCCTTAAAGCTTCACTAGCAGTTCTATCGTTGTAATCACAGGTTTTTTTAGATTTTTTAGACATTTTTTAGACGATTTTTTAGACATTTTCACAGTAGCCTAACCCCTTAATAATTTTTCATACTTCGTGTTGGCTTTTGATGAGTAACGAGAAGCGGGCCCGCCGGACGCACGGTAGATCCGGGCCAAAAGTAGACACGAGCTCGTGTAGCGCCTTAGTCGAATGAAAAATATTAGATGGCTTTATCGAATCGTTTACACAGTACGAGTCGACCGAACGGAAGCGCAAGGACCAGCGCGAACGGAAGGAACGAGCGAGAATGAAGGAGAAAGAGGGAGCCAACAACGCGCCCGGTGCTCTCAGGCGAGAAACTTGGATACATCCGGGTGGAAGACGCGTTCGGAGAACTACTTCGTCGACCACCATCGGAGAATCCAAATTTTTGCACAGCGACTCGGAGGAATTGTCCCAATTGACCAGCGTTGAGGTAAAAAAAGTTTGATGGTTTTCTTTTTTTCGAACGTTTTTCTGGTCCTTGTTTAGTCACAGTGGGCTTGGTTCGTAAAGCAACAACGTTAACGTGTTACGTAACCTCCAGCTGGCCAGAAAATCGACGAGCTGACGGAATTTTTTTTGTAAATTGCGAATCGCGAAAGATCCGACAAAAATAAGAATCATTCGTTAGTTACGTCAAATTTTTTTATTTTATGAATTTATCGAATTTTAAAGTAACAGTTTTTTTTCATGTTAAATTTTGCGCTTATTTAAAGGTTTAAAGCGCGAAATTTAATTAGACGGCGCGACACAGTTGAAAAAAACAAAATTGATCGAGTTCTTAAAGAATTTTTAGAAGCAGCTTTTAAATTTTAAGGCGTTACCCCCCACTTGTAGCGCAGAAAAGGCCTTTTTCATGAATTTTTTAAAAGAAAACTACAAAACTTTTTTAATCGATCGATATACCGTCTTAAAGAACACATCTTGAAGAACTTTCAGTAATTTTTTTATTGAAAAATATTACATTGTTCAGCGGCAAATGGCCGTCAATGAAATAATGTTTTTATATACACGGTTTGCGGTGACCAACATTGCGGCGAAGTGGATCATCTGGAAAAAAAATGCGGATGGATTTAGTCAAATACAAGTATAAACTAGTCTTTAATCGAAGGATTTTAAAAAATATTCATTTTTCACAAAATGGCGGACAGTCAAAGTTAATGGTTCGATTTTAACGAACAAAAAACGGCCGTTTTTTGGCTATAAAACGGCCATTTTTTGTCGAAAAAAAAATCGAACGATCAAAGACTACATTTTTATGTATTAAATAAGCCTGCAAAATTTCAAGATCGGTTCATTAGTGTTCGAGTAATCTTGGTCACCGTTTTCAGAAATGCCATTTTGAGAAAAACGCGTTTAAAGTTTCAATTTCCGGTCGTTTACACAACGGATTCTTCTCTTTCAACGCTCATATCTCAGTCAATTTTGTTCGGATCGACTTGAAATTATCAGGACATATTCTCAGATACTTATACTTCAAAAAAATAATAAACTAATAAAAAAAAATCGATTTTTTCAAACTCGCAAGGGGGGTAACCCCTTAAGAGTAAAATTTTTAATTTTTCATCTACAGAATTTTTTCTAGTCATTTGCATATTAAAAATTCTGTGAAATTCTGAAAAGGAATTAAAAAATGTATTTCCAAAAATTGGAATAACAATGGATGATATTTTTTTTTCAACCGTTCAAGTTATCGTCCAGCGCGACTCGAAAAATGCCTTTTCGCGGAAAACAAGTTCAAGATAATCCTATCGCTTCACACTAGTCATACCACTGATCATACTTGAGACTTGTACAATTTATATTTTTAACGTACGCAAAAAAAATTGTAATTAAATTTTCCATGTGTAAACTGTTTAATGAATGTTCACATTTATTTAGAAAAATGAAAAAATAGTTATTCCAACGATTCGCGCAGTATTTCTAGGTTTGATATTTGGCAATATTGGTTCCATCTCCGTCTCTTTTTACTCAACCAGGCGAGTTTAACCTCCATGCTTTTCAACGTCGATCTGTCAAAACAATGTCAGGTGCGGGAAATATAAAGCATTGTATTCGGGCCACGACTGGTAAAAAGCGTGGAAAATTTGTGTCGGCGAAATATGTCGGTTAAAAATGAAATATGTGTGGAAATTCGAATGAGTGAGATGAGGTTAGGACTACAGTCAGCTGTTGCCTTGCTGTCACGTCTCTTTATCGTAGCAAGTGGTAATAAATCCAAGACCGGAAGTTCAAATTAAACTTGATATTATATAAAAATTAGGTCAATAAGCGTAATTTTTTCTGAGAGCACTGGATTACTACAAGTGTTAAGTATGCAAGTCTGATTATTTTTAGGAATCTGACGGATTCCCACTATTATATACACTTTTGTAGCGATCGGAAATTCGGTTTTTGTATGTCGTCTCGGAATTCCTTCACAAAAATATGCAATTTTAATATTTATTTTCCCTATAATTAGGTCGTTAAGCGACCCTGAAATTTTACAGAGACGATTATTAATATATTTAGTGACGCTCAAAGAAAAATTATAAAAATTCTATGGATGGACTACTTACCGTAAACGTATCTGCGACCGAGTCAGTCGTTTCGCGGACGCGGCCACTTTAACTCACGTAACTACCTCCCTGATTGACATTCCGGAATATTTTCTTTTCAAAAATTCATAGAAGAATAAAAAACAATAACCAACAATTTGAAAAAAAGAGAATGTTTTTTTTTTCGAAAAGTGCTACAGGTATGTTAACCCCTAATGTTCAGGTTTCAATATGTTATCTGTTCTTATGTTTTCGCAGGTGAACAAACGCTTCATAACGTCCTACCTACACGTTCACGGGAAGCTCATCACGAAGATAGGGTGAGTTTATCCCTTAAGTGTCAATTTAGACGGCTCCCAAAAATCGTCGCTCGATTGTGTACTCAATTTACCTTACTGCGTCCATTGCGAAAAGCAAAAAGGCCAAAAGTTTCCACAATATTTTTTAGGGTAAACGAAAATAACTGAAAACCTACTTGACATTTCTAGTAAATTAACTGAAAATTTATATTACAATTTTTTTTTTTTACATTTTTTGCAAATGTTCTTCTGATAGAATTATTAAGAGGTTAGGCTACTGTGACGATCCGAAAATCGGGGTTATTTGACGATATTATTATAATTTTGAGGAAATAAGTGAGACGATTGAAAAATCGTTTAGACATTTATTTGTATGTACATTAACAAATAATGTGACCGGCCGGTTGATCTAAAAAAAACGATAAAAAAATTAAAGTAGATAACATTGGCTGAGACTCGCACGGACTTTTTTGTTATCGCGTTTCAATCATAAATTTTTTTTTCTCCGTTTTTCGATGAAGAATGATACCATTATTGTTAATAACTAATGAAAAAAATGTTAACAAGAAAAACGTGGGTTAAGAGAAAACTACTATTACACTGAATAAGTGTACCAAATTTCAAGTCAATCCGTTCATTATATGTCAAGTAATCGTGTATACGATTTTCAAAAACATCGTTTCGAGAAAAGCTCGTCCAAAGTTTCACTAGCAGTTCTATCATGGTAATGAAAAGTTTACCTTCAATCTGCGATTCCTGCACCATATGTTGGATCCTCCTCTTCATTTTGAGTCGCCTAAAGCGACGAACGAGTGTTCGTTATTTTCACAGTAGCCTAACCCCTTGAATGTTAAACCTATTTTACATTCAATTGATTTTACATTTTTCGTAAAATGACCGAAAACCTATTTCACATTTAATTGAATATATATATATATATATATTTTTGTAAAATTACTGAAAACCTATTTTGCGAAACAAAATTACATTTTTGAAAATATTCTTGCGACAAATTGTTCATAACGAAGGCTAACGGGTTTGCATAAGCTTGGGGCCCAAAATACAGGGCGATTTTCAATATATTTTTCTTCGACGAGAGTATTGGGACGACGAGGTCGGCATTGCACACACAATTAATACCCAGTTGAGTGTTTAAGGAGCCAGTCCACTTTGGAGCCACGAAAAAAGGCTATTTTCGCGATTTTTTTTGGGGGATTTTATAAAAGACACTAAGTTGTTGGGCTTGATGAATAAAGTCTTGAAATACATACAAAAATATTTTTAATTCATTTTTATTCATTTTTAAGTACAAAAACTATAGTTTAACGTAAGGCCTCAAAAATAGGTGGGCTAGGTAGCTCCATCACAACTCGGCAACGGCTTGTCTGAAACGAAAAAATCAAAGTCCATTAGATTCAATATGACACCAGCTACAAAATGACCCTCGGATATGAAGTTTTATCAAAAAATAAAAAAACGGCAGATGAAAAACGAAAAAAGTACAAAAAAACGCGTTTTTCCGCAGGTTTTCGCAAAAAAAGAGTAAAAATCAAAATTTTAAAACCATCGAGGGTCATCTTGTTGCGAATCATGTTTACAATACGTGGTTGAAATTTCGAGAGAATCGATTTATTAGTTTTAGAGATACGATGGAGCTAGATTTTGAAAACGTTGTTTCGCGAAAAAACGCGTTTGAAGTTTATACTATGAAAAACTCTTACCCAAACTCAATCGGCAATTCCTGCACCGTACAAAATCCCTTCTGATTGCTCATCATCGTCGATTATTTATTCAAGTCTTGCTTGCTTTCGATTTTTTGAAATGTTCAAAGTGGACTGGCCCCTTAATTCTCCTGCAATTCTTACCTGCACTGTAAAAAAGTCATTAAATTTACTATACTTTTATAATTGAAAATGTCTAAACTCGGAATGAGAAACGCAAATTCGCACTTCAGTAATGGAACCTTCAGTGATGTAAATAAATTTTCATAGATTCGTATACATTTTCAATATATGGGACATTGAATATTAGTATGCTGCGTATGAGTTTTTCAACGCGCATCATAATAATACAAATATTTGTTTGGTTAATGCAACAAATGTATATGATTTCATTATTTACACAAAAAGTATTAAAATTGCCATATGACTATTATTGTTAACTTCATTCTGTTGAAAAGTACAATACTTTGTACATTGAATATTACAAAACGCTGTTTAAAGAAATATATAATTTAAAATACTTTTACGATACTATGGCAAATGAAATTTCAAAACTTAGTATATGAATGAATACTTCGGTGTAGTAAAATTCAATACCGGACCTACATTTCATACGGTTTTACATTTCGTAATACGTACGAATTGAATATTAATACACTATCTACAATTTTTCAAGGCGTCTAATAGAAAAATAAATATTCTTAGTTGAAAAATACAACAAGCGTTTTGAATATATAAAATGTAGACAAAGTAAGAAAAATACAAACTGACTCTTAATTTTGACCGTACTTGGTTCAGGAGTATACCATTTTTTGTGCGTCGATTTCTTCAAGTCTTGCTTGCTTTGGATTTTTTGAAATTTTCAAAGTGGACTGGCCCCTTAAGATCCCAGGCTGTAAAGCTATGCAATAAAAAAAATCGGCTTTTCGAAATATCAAGCTTATGCAGACCCCGAAGGTAAATTGACTACACTATGTCTTCTTCCAAATTTACCCAATCTCGAATACATATCCGCTACATTGCGAAAATTCTCATCTCCGTGTCTCCACTCGTACGAAAAATCAACATTTTTCAAATAACGATCCACGACGTCACAATTTCCAGCGTGATCCGGCATTTTTGGTAATTCTTTAGATAAGTGACTCCGAAAGAAATGGGTTTGTTCGGGTTTGTTTGGCTTGAACCTGGACAAACTAATTTTTCGCAAATGTCACTTATCCAAAGAATTACCGAATTTTGTTTCTTCACATTTGCCGTTGATTCTCGTTACTGTTCTTCCGCGTCTCTTTCGTGAATAATCGTACGAACGAGTTGGAAAGTGAGAAAGAGGGTGTCGTGGCCGATGCTGGACGAGAGGATTCGTCTTTGTCCGAGGGCCGTTCGTTAATCCCTCTGGCATACAATCTTCGGCCTTAGGAGCGCTCGGATCGGCTGTTCTGCGGGAAGCGGCTAGCGCTCTGAGTTATTTCCCGGTGATAATTATTAGGTGTAGGTAGGTGTAAACAGCCAGGGCCCCGGGAAGACTCCACCCCGGCTCGTTTTATTGCCATTCGAAGAATCCACAAAGCTTCTTTCTTTTCTCTTTCGTCTTTTTATCCCGTGTATTCGTCGAAACTCCGACGAATCTCGGTTGGCTGCGGTCGACGAGGTCCATCCTCTCGGCCTCGCTACGTCGCTTCTTCTTCCTCTTCGTTATCTTCATTTAACACGGGAGCTCGGAGCGACGTAAAAGAATCGATGGACGTCCACGGGTCGCGCTTCCCATCTCTTTCTCTCTTTCTCTCTCTCTTCCTCTCTCTCTCTCTCTCTGTCGCGAGATTTTATTCCCGTGGGAACAATTGTATCTCCGAAGTGTTTCCTGACCGGTGTCGCTACGTCACAAAAGACTACTTACGACGCACCGTCGTTACGTCTACACTTTCTTTGTGCGTTTCCTGCGCTATCGCCTCCTCTCGCCCCCCTCCTTACAAACCGTTGATACGTTTTCCTGGAAAAGTCTCGCTAAGGCGTTTGCTTTTCAAAACAACCGCGTCGTTGGGAACCCCTTCCCTCCGCCGTTTGTCGGGTGCCATTGTTGCTTCAACTGGCCACTATCGGCGCAAATATCTTCAAGTTTGAAAAAAAAAAAAAAAACGATAAAAAAGAAAGCCGAGAATAAACAATGAGAGCGACAACTCGTTATCCGAGTGCCTCGACTGACGGACTTTGACTCACATTCGTCGGGTGGCGTTGCCGCTGGGGCAACAGCTACCGGAGACCGCGCGAAAGAAGAAAAGTCCAGCTATTCGCGATTCTCACGTCATAGAGGTGGCGCAGCGATATTTCAATACGTCCGGTCAAAGCGTCAAACGTAAACAATAACTTTGTTCTCGATTTCCTGCGAGTTCGCTATGGGATTTACCTCCATGGTTGTCAAGATGCTGCTGCAGTGAATATTTCAGTTTCCGCTCTTTTTACAAGTGACGAGCTTTTTTTTTTTATATTTAAGGCGTGAAAAAACGAGCATTGTCAATAATTTGTTTTTGTATAGTAATTAAGTTTGTTTTACAAAAGTGGTTGCACAGACTTTTTATGTTATATTTCAACTTGAATTGTACAAATTTTCAAAGAAAAATATTGATTGTTTATAAAAATATCGCCATCTTTGTCGAACCCTCTTCGGCATGTGACCATTATAACATTTTACTGGATCATCTGAAATAAAAAAAAAACCAAAAAAATCATTGGTTTAATAATAAATCTAGTCCTTAATCGAAGCTTTTTTCAATTAACAAAATGGCGGCTTCCGACAACTTACGATTTTCGACCAAAAAATCGCTCGTTTATTGTTTTAAAAAAATAGAAATTTCCAATAAAAATGAAAATCCTTCGATTAAGGACTAGTTTTTAATGGCATCAATAAGCACACCAAATTTCATCAAAATCCATCGAGTGGTTTTTTAATTATAGTGGTCACCGACTTGAAAAACATAGTTTTGAGAAAACGCGTTTAAAGTTTTTCGATGTGGATACGGTATTATGTGTTCGTAAAATTTTGAGTTCGATAGATGAAGCTGAACTTTTTTAAATGTATTTTGATCCGCTGAATCCAAATGTCACAATTTTTTGCCGAAAAGTCGAGCATTCAATTGTTTATAGCCAATTGTTGAAAGAATTTTTCAAAACATAAAGTATTTCGGGATGAATTATTTTTTTTTACATTTCGGGCAATTTTAAAACGAAAGTACTCTTTATAAAATTGTGCTAAAGTTCATAGTTTATGAGTAATAATTTTTTGAAAATTTCTGAAAGAGTTTTCCAATTTTACACTTGATTTATGTATAGAAATACTAATTAAAAAATTACTTACATCGAATCATCAATTCCTGGCCCATACAAAAGGGCTTCTGCCGATGTGGAAGCTTCCAAAATATCAATTTGTTGTGGTCTTCGAAGCATTCTGCCTTCCTGGGTATTATCGTTTAGGCGTTTGTCAGCCGCTACTTGCCATGGGGACCCGACGCCCCTTCACTAATTGTGGGATATCCCGGAAACTATTCATCGGATTGACTTGAACTTTTCAGGGAATATTCTCGAAACATCATAGTTCAAGAAAATGTTTTAAAAAAATCGATTTTTTGAAAATTCTGACTGCATCTCACCCATTAAGGGGTAAGGCCACTGTAACGACCCAAAAAAAAAGGTTTTTTCACTAATTTTTTGCTCCCGAAATTGAAGGTATTTGAAAAAAAACTTTTAATGGTGTTATCGGGCATACATTAAACTTTATTATAAAATTTTTGTACAGTAAAAAAAAAAAAAAATGGCGGTTCCACAGCTATCTTCCCGGGACATGTTTTGCTTCCAGGGCTCCGCGGCACGCAGCACCACTGGTGCACTTTTGAATCTAGAACAAAAAAAAAACCATTAATCTAGAGGGCTATAGCTAGAGAATGTCGATCGGATTTTAAAAAGTATCAATTTTTGTGGATTTGGCGTGCGTTTGAAAAAAAAAATTGATTTTTGACGAAAAAAACGGCAAGTTTTTGGTTAATAAAAAATCAATAAATAAAGTTCTTGAAAATTCCGATCGACATTCTCAAGATAATGTAAATGTTCACATCTGGTTAAAATTTCAAGTAAAAAAAATGAAAATTGTTCGAGTTATGCTGCGTGCCATTTTGAAAAACCATGTTTCGAGAAAAACGCGTTTAAAGTTTTGCGAATAGTTTGTTTGGGTTTGTTTGGGTTTGTTTGGGTCGCACAGGACCTTTTTTTTCTTATTCTAGAGGGTTTAAACTATTTTTTAAGCCAATAAAAAAAATCGATTTTTCAAAAAATTTACAGTGGCCTTACCCCTTAAGTTGACTTGGTGTGAGATGCAAAACGGAACATCGATATTTCACCCACTTCTCGACTACTTAGAGTTCTGAAATTTTGCAAACATGCATCTATGAGGTGACAATGCATCGTTCATTTGGTTCAGTCAAGTTCATTGACTGGAAAATATTCGATGAACCAATTCGTATCAACGTAAAAAAAAGACAAATAACCTGACTTTCTGTGAAATGCAAAACGGAAAATCGACATTTCACCCACTTCCCACCACCCACTGCTTAGAGCTCTGGAACTTTGCAAACATGCATATAAGCGCTGACAATACATGGAAAGTGCATGAGAACACATGAATTGGCTCTGAGTTCTCTCGAATCGCGCAATCATTGAAAGGGTCCAATAGGCAAAATAGGTTGGAAGGTAAGGTTCAATAGGTGGTGAGCCAACATCTATGATAGATGCCACCTATCACAGTTTTCCAGGATTATTCCTGGCAATCAACGAATAATAACACTGCTTCATATGGAAGGATAAATCCCTCTTTACAAAGAATTCACAGCTCTAGTAAAATACATCAAAGACTAAAAGGTAGAAAATAATTTTTTTTTTACCAAGTCATCTACAGTACCGGGCAAAAAAGTACGCACCGTTCAATTTCCATTTATGTGCTATTCTCATTCCAAATATCATCAATAAACCAGACCTTGAGCAGTCATGACGAAAGTTCATTGTTTTGCCTTTACGCTGCCGTTGAAACAATGTTACAAATATTCGAAACCAGAAAGAGAACGATTTCAGCGCGAAGAGTGCCTGTTATATGCTGGACAAAAAAAAGTACACACCCATGGTTTATACATTCTCATCACTGACAACAAAGCGGTTTTCTCCCAACAATGCTTAGGAAGGCAAACGGAATGTAAACAAATAGATTTGACGATTTTTCGGCTAGTTATCGATTTTCTGTGTTCGAGTACGGTAGCAACAAATCCGCGATGCCGAAAGTTGCAATTTAAGTGCCAATTTGGTAATTAAAGACCAAAAAAAAGTATTTCCAAAAGAGAAATTGGTCGAAAATATGACATAAGTGAAGGTGAGGTGAGAAAAATATGCGAGAAGTTCAAGGAATTAAGTATAGTCGGTGATAAAAATGGACTAGGTGGAACAAGACAAACAATTGCATTGGACGATCGCGAAATTATCAGGGAGATAAAGAAAAATCCGACGATCACTAGCCGTGTAATTCTCGAAAATACAGGCCTGAACATTTCCGACCGAACAGTCCGTAGGAGACTTCGAGGAGCAGGCTTAAAAAATAGTTTTGCACAACGTCGCCCTCTGATTCGCAAAGCAAATAAAATCAAGCGTCTCGAGTTTGCAAAAAAAAATACGTGAATAAGCCGATTTCGTTTTGGAAAAAAGTTGTTTGGAGTGACGCGAGCAAGTTTGACTTATTTGGGCATAAACGACGATCACGCGTTTGGATTAAGCTGGGAGAACAGCGTTTTGAAAAAAATATTCAGAAGACTGTCAAACACGGAGGGGGATGTGTTTTAGTGTGGGGGTGTTTTGCGTGGTCAGGAGTGGGAAATTTGGTTCCAATCAACGGTATTATGACCGCCGATGTTTACATTGATATCATAAACGAAAATCTGGAGCAATCACTGCTAAAGATCGCTCTGCAGGATGAATTCATCCTTCAACAATACAACGATCCTAAACATACGGCTCGAAAATCATCGGCCTTTTTCCGTTCTTCGCAGATCAAACTTTTGGATTGGCCAGCACAATCGCCAGATTTAAATCCTATAGAAAATCTGTGGTCTATTTTGGACCAAAATGTTAATAAGAGCGGGGCAAAAAAAAAAGAAAAGCTTTTTGATGCTTTGCGGAAGACCTGGGACAATATCGACTAACTGCAAATTCACAATCTTGCAGAAAGTATGCCTTGGCGTTTACAGGCTGTTATCGAAGCAAAAGGTGGTCACACCAAATATTAGAGGCGCGATGTGATGACATATTTTCTTTTCTTCTTTGGGTGCGTACTTTTTTTTGTCCAGCCTAAAATTGGCATCCGACGCGTTGAAATTGTTTTCGTTCAGCTTACGTATATCTTTTATGATATTTCAGTGAAAATGTAAACGTGAACTTATAAAGTATCGTTGAAACAGCTATGGAAGTACTCAATTAACTATTTTCTCAAGTACAATATCACCAATATTGAATTTTGAACGGTGCGTACTTTTTTTTTGTCCGGTACTGTATATATGACTATAAGTAAAATCTTGCGGCGCTCAAAATTCAGACATATAATCTTGTATTTACATAAATCCGTTAACATATCAACTGTATTTAATTTACTGTAAAGCAGCCTTAGATTTCTTAAATAAAAATCCTGCCACTGAGTATAAACGTGTCATAATAATTTCTCTAATTACTATTCTGCCAAATTGAATACGGTTAATAAAACTGAATTGATCAAATGTATTAAACATTTAAAAAGTTGAGCGCCATAAGCGTCATAATTCAGTCACATATAGGTGACGTGGTAAGAAAAAAGTATTTTCTACTTTTTAGTACGCCAAATAAAAGCTTGTTAAGAAAAAATTTACATATAAAGGTTCAGCTCTGTCAGCTCTGGATTTAGGTGTTTTAAGGTTACAAGCGTCATCCGCAGGTTTCGATAGGTGATTCTATTTTTCAGAGCATACTTTTTGCAAGGGACATCTGAAATTATATGCATACATCGCATATAACAGAAATAACTCATAACTACGCGATTTCTTATAGAGAGTCACTTTCAGAGCCAACAACCACCTTTTTTAAAACACTCTATCTTTACGTGGCTCATGGAACGACAATTCACTTCTATTATCCATCTTGCACCCTGCGACACACCGGAATCTCGAGTAATCTTTCGTTTTTAAGATTTGGTCTATTATCATTGTATTTTGACGAAGTTCACTACACTAGTAGAGCTTCTGCCGTAGGTCGCGAGAGGGGCCAAGACTTATGCGGTTGAAGTTTGCATCGTTGGATCGCAACAAAAATTCTTTTCCACAATCTTACTTTCATTATTATCCAAAATGCTACTTTACAAATGTAGTTCACCAATCACTAAATAGGAATCCAAAAAAAGTTTGCGTTATTTCCGCAGCTCAAATGTGGTTGAGGAAATTTGGGAAATAAGAAAAGATAACTTTCGTTTCTACGATGCAAGCTTTGCACGTCATTCAAGACTTTCGGGGATCGCGAATTCGCCTGGAGATGAACATTTCACGTTGCGCAGAACTCGAGAATCGGGTCTCGGAAAGACGAAAAGTATCCGAAAAAAAAAACTGAGTAAAGGCGTATATCGGGCATTCGAGCGTGGCATTAGTTCGCGGCGATGTTGTGAGCAGCCCAAGGAGCTCGCAATCCATCGGACACATAATCATAATGAAATGTATCCGAGAGAGAGAGATAGAGAGAGAGGAACGCGTGGTCGGGATGCTGTGACCCTGTTGCGCGAGCCGGTGCGGTTGTTTCGCTCTCGCTCCTTCGGCAGCCCAACGACCGTAACGTCCGTGTTTTACTTGTACGTCGGTAAAAATGTTAATTGACAATTGCGTGGCGCCACTCGAGGAGCGTCTCGCTCGAGCAACCTCTCTCTCTCTCTCTCTCTCTCTCTCTCTCTCTCTCTCCCTCCCTCCCTCCCTCCCTTTCTCTCTCTCTCTCTCCCTCTCCCCTCTGGAGCTTTCGGAGCGTCCCGTAGCTTCGCATATACCGGGTGTTCCCCGCCCGCCGCGTCGTGCACCACCTCCTCGTGTACGATCGACGAGGCCCCTACCCATATTGCCACAAATTCCTACGCTGTTACGAATGCAATCCGGAAACGATACGCTTCTCACCGCTTTATGCGCGCGAGGATATTCCGTATCGCGCGCGTGGAATTGGTACGGTAGATAAGAGGAGCCACGGGAGATAAGGGCCGATCGGGGCACCGAGAGCCGAGGTTACCGCTCGAACACTCGGGGAAGAGGGCGAACAGGAGGCGGAGGAGGAACGGAGAAAAACAACGGAAAAGAGTCGCTGCGTGCGTGTCGTCGCTTCCCGATGGTCGTTTACCTGTGGCAGGACGCGTGTGACGACCCCGGCTCGTTTCAAGGACACGACGAAACACGCAACGAGTTGCTCACTCGTTGTTCGGTATTGAACAATTTTCCACAAAGCTCTCATATCTCACTCGTCGTGCCGTAATGACACGATTCGTATTTACCGGCCGCGCACTTTTGCGAGGAGTCTCCGAATCTCATCAGCTTCGAGCTACTCGACGAGGGATGCTTGTCCTCGGCGATTCTGTATATGTAGGGGAAGGTGGGACACGAGCTGTCATTTTTTTTACCGAATTTTTACTCTTGCCAAGTCAGTATGATGAGAAAACAAAAACGTTCATAACCGATTTTTGTGGACCTTTGGGCGTGCATAAAAATTATAAATACCAGAATAATGGTTTGTTAATACTATTTTATTTTAATGGTATTAATAATCGTAATGGTTTATTAATAATGGTAATTAATACTGGATTATAAATATCAGATCATAATACCAGAATACCCACTGGCGGGGTACAATGTGTCAGATAGGTGGGTACAGTGTGTGAAGTACTGCGGAACGAAGGGTACAATGAACCGATTGTTTTCCACATCTGTACCTCAACGTCGTGGTCATATTATTTGCTAACAACATTGGGAGTTGACGCGTTGTGCCCCACAACTCTGTGACACATTGTACCCTACTAGTAAAATATTCGATTATTGATAAAAATAAGTATTAATTGAGCTACGAATGGAAAAACACAAGTCACTGAGTACTTTATAAATAATAATACTCTATCGATTAGGATCGAAAACCCGAGCGACTACAGAAAGTGAGGTTATAATTGACGTTTTGGGGTTAGTCGACCACATTTTATGCTGCGGTACAAAATGTGGTTGAACGTCGGGATCGACAACATGACAATGGTTGGCCTGAAAAATAAAAATAAAAAGGTTTCACAATCTATATGCTTAGTTAAAGCAGTTTGAACGCATGTGACGATTAGTGGGACGTTCACATGGCGATTACTAGACCAACGATCATGGCGGCATCACGATGACCTCTGTAATAGCGTCTTATAATCTTTACGAAATATTTTCTCCAAAACTGTACCGGCCACGGAAATTTCAAAACGACGTTTTTCCTCATAATAAAATACTGATTGAAAATGACTTAAAATAAGTTCCCTCCACTTTCCAAGCTGAGCTATATAAATTTGCGAAGTCAAGCGATCTGCTTACGTTGATAATTACGGGGCCCACTACCTTAAATGCAGTTCTCTTTGTACATAGCCGTTTTTTTTTTTTTTTTAATCAATTGGCGTGTGTCTAAAAAAAATGTCCCTTTTGCAAAATTTTTATTGAAATTTGGAAGCTTAAAAAATACGAAATTAAAAACAAAAAGGCTCTGTACGATAGCTAGCGCAATTACCGAAATTTTGGTGTTTGGAAAGTTGAAAATCGCACAATTATAGCTAGAGTTATGATTCCGGCTTGGTCGAGAAAAGTCGCTCGAGAAAAACGCGATTGAACGTTTTAGTATACGTAAAATGGTTGCGCTACCTGCTCTCACGAAATCGTCTGTAACTTGGTCAATTCTCAATATTTCAATACTTTGAGAAAATATAAAAGAAAAAATCGAATCCGTTTTTGATCGATTCGTGGCTAAAAAAATTGAAATTTCTTTGTTACCAATTTTTTTCCTCAATCTTGATCGGTCATCTTGAAATTTGGTGTGTAAACTTATTTTGAGTTCTTTAAAAAAATTCTGAAAAATTATAGTAGAACCAGTTAAAAAAATTAAGTCGACTTTACCCACACAAGTGGGATCATCACACTTTAGACGGCTGAAAAATTAGATATTGGTGGGAATTTTTTGTATGGTTCTTACAAAAGATATTGATGTAAATCTTTTTGGGCTTGATGAAAAAAACTCTTGAAATGTATTCAATTTATTTTTTATTCATTTTACATAATTTATCTATTCCTGGCGTCCGCATAGCCCCTCGAAAAAAAAACGATGTCAGCTTCGTTGATGTTATTTCTGAGTACATTCATTTGAAACACAAAAACCAAAAAGATTTGAGTTCAGTATGGTTGTGGCTACTGTTCGAACTAGAATTATTAATTTTTATGCAAAAATAACAAAATGGCAGCTGTTGAAAAAAGTCTCCAAAAATAAACCTTTTTTGAGTGATATTTCGGATTAAAGAAGTACTTAAAATCAACATTTTCAAATAATTCTAGTTCCAGCAGTCGCCATACACGTGACGAGTATGTATTTAAAATTTCGTAAGGATCGGTTCGGTAGTACCGGCGAACGAATCAACGAAGCAAGAAAAAATTGGTTTTGAGAATAAGCGCGTTTAAAGTTTGCGCTCGAGTAAGAGCACGCTAAAGAGCGCGCTCGAATAAACTCAAAAAATAATTCTTAGATCGTTTCGATCTTTATGAAACTTTTACACAAAATTTTTGAAGTGGTCTATTTTCGAGATACAGACAAAAAAATCGATTTTTTTAAGTTGATAAAGTGGGATGATCCCTTGAAATCTCCGAAGCATCTCCACCTGGGTGAACCTCGTAGCCACTCGATGACCCCTTTCGAATTACGCAAATTTTGTAGGAAAAGTGTTCTCCTAACGAGGAACATCACTTTGGTGTCCTCCTCCGATTTTGTTGTAATTTTTTTATGTGGAAGAGTATCAAAAACTAAGAGACACGTATTTTTTTCATCGGCGGAAAAACGGTTTCAAGGGGTGAAACGCACCCTCGAAAATAGGGGTGTTTGTCGTTTTTCGTCGATAACGTTATCGCTCTCATCTCCAATGTATGGTACATAAAAAAGAAACCTTGTTGCAATATGATTTTTTTTTATACCGTACAGTGAAAACGTTATCGACAAAAAACGAAAAACATCCCCATGTTTTGGGGTGCGTTTCACCCCTTAAAACCGATTATCCGCCGATAAAAAAAATAATACGTGTCTCTTAGTTTTTGATACTCTTCCACATAAGAAAGTTTCAACAAAATCGGAGGAGACACCAAAATGATGTTCCTTGTAAGTCTGATTAGTTAGAAAATATTTCTACTGCTGATAGGCGTTGACTCACCCGGTATATGCTCCGCTGCTGAGCCGCAACGAGAAACGAGTCAGTTTTCCAAGTACGCGCTATCCCCTTCGATCCATATCTCACGCACTGATTAATTATTCGTGCGAATCCTGTCCCTCGGTATATGCGCGTTATCCCTCGTCCTACTCAAGACCTCGCTGCACCCGAACGAAGCCGAAGGGAAAGACGCTTTTCAAGAAGGGACGTTATTAAGGACATGCACAAGGTCAACATAAACTCAATTTTTTTTAAATGCTCGAGGACCACGAGCCCTTTAATATGAATTAAACCCTAAACCCTACCCCCTAATGGGCTACACCTACCTAGAGGCCCGAAAAAATGGCCAAATTCCGATTTTTTTTTTCTGGGAAACGGTTGGTGAAAAAGAAACAAAGTTTTTTCAACACGAAGATACATATTGGGTTGGTACAAAAATCTTGCAACACTTTTTTTTCAATTAAAATATTTTTCCTAATAATGAAGTTCGAGAACATTCGAGAATAGGAAATACAAGAATGGTCTAGAACCTTCCATGCCACAGGATATATAAGCGAGTCAAATGTTCCGCGGAGTCAGTATGAGCAAAGATGGATCAACGTGCACTTCGAGCAATCGCATATTACGAATTCTTGCAAGGGCATTCTGTAAGAGCTGCAGCCCGTAATATGTGCAGTGCGTTCAAGGCTAATGTAGTTAATTATTCAACGGTCTCCCGATGGTATCAGCGTTTTCATTCTGGCGATACATTTTTTGAAGACAAACCTAGGTCCGGCAGGGAATCGATTGTGGACGATGAAGAACTGCGAGCACTTATAAAGGCAAAGCCTAATATGTCGTCACGAGAATTAGCCAATAAACTCAACTGCAGTCATCCTACTATCCTTCGACATTTACAAGAGATGGGATATAGGAAAGTTGATTCGTCTTGGATACCGCACAATCTCAGCGAATCAAACAAAGCAACACGCATGTCCATCTGTCTTTCACTCCTGCATCGTCCGCAACGAAAGGATTTTCTTCAAGAAATAGTCACTGGGGATGAAAGCTGGGTGTTGTATGTTAATCACACGCGCAAGCGTCAGTGGCTATCGAAAGGGGAAAAACCAGAACCGACCCCTAAACAGCCCCGTGAAATGAAGAAAGTTTTACTCTGTTGTTGGTGGGATTCTGAGGACATGCTCTATTACGAATTTCTGCCAACCAACACCACAATACAGGTAGAGATTTATTCTGCACAACTGCAAAAGGTGCCTAAAATTATGAAACAGAAAAGGCGTAAACGTCTTCACGTTCGACTTTTCCATGACAATGCTCGACCCCACGTCGCTAAGATGACACAAGAAACTATTTCGCAGCTAGGATGGGAAGTTCTACCACACCCACCGTATTCACCAGACTTAGCACCTACCGACTATCACCTGTTTCGAGCTTTGAAGAACTATTTACGTGATAAAAAATTTGATGATCTGTCAGATCTCAAAAATACATTGGACAACTTTCTTAATTCACAATAAAAAGTTTCTGGTCTGCGGGCGTGCAAAGTCTGCCAGAGCGTTGGGCAAGATGCAGATGCGGAGGGAGCCTACATTACTGAATAATCGTTTATTGTTAAAATAAAATATTTTTCTTTTTTACTCGTGTTGTGTGTTGCAAGATTTTTGAACCAACCCAATATATTGAGGGCGTTTAAGAACAAGATGAAATTTGTTTCGCGGTGGACACTCTCCAGCTTAAATGGTCCATCTGAAATCTAAAAACCAAAAGGGTTATTTAGGTTAACAATAAATACGAGTCGTCGACGATCGTCGATATTTAAAATAATTTTTTTTGACAAACGTGGCGACGAATTGAAACTCGAGCATACAAATTCTATGAAAAAAGTCGCCATTTTTACGTAACTATTAAAAAATAAACATCGATTTTGATAAAGTAAGATCGTTAATGACCTCCAAATGTTTCTCATCGCATTTCCTGTAAATTTGGAAACAATCCATCAAGTAATTCTCGAGATATCATGTCCACCGACTTTGAAAACAGTGTTCTGAAAAAAAACGCGTTGAAGGGGCCTTCTCACTTTGGACGCTAACAAAAGGTTACTTTCATGCTTTTTTTTGATAGGTTTATATTATAGACATTGATATAAAAGTTGTTACACTTAATAAATACACTTTCGAAATACATTAAATTTTTAAAAAAAATTATTTAAATCACTTTTTATAGACGGAAAGGGTAGTTAAAAAATGTCCTAAAACATTGGAGGTCTGCGCTATTGATGAAATCGCGGAGATGGATCATCCGAAACAAAAAAATCAAATGTTTTTTGATTCAGTATGTTAATGGCTACAGCGCATATCATACGATTTTTGATATATGTAAAAATAACAAAATGGCAGACATTACAAAAAAACAAACAAAAAACGCGTTTTTTCCACCGTTTTTGGCAAAAAAAATAATAAATATCAAAATTTGAAAAAAATCCTTGATATGCACTATAGCTGTAGTTGTAAAGAACATGTGGTTGAAATTTCCTGAGGATCGGTTCAGTAGTCTCGAAGATTTTATCAACAAGCCGCCGAAAAACGTTTCGAGAAAAACGCGTTTAAAGTTTGTCTGGGTTGCATAAATACATAATTAAAAAAAAATGTATTTCTAAAGTGTATTTATTAAGTGTAACAACTTTTATATCAATATCTATAATATAAACCTATCAAAAAATTCATGCAAATGGCCTTTTTTAGCGTCAAAAGTGAGAAGAGCCTCAGACCTTAAGGGCTCTTCTCACTTTTGACGCTAAAAAAGGCCATTTAAGCCCACAGTATGGGGGGTGGGGGCTACTGCTCGCTCTGCCGAGTGTTAGAAGCTGTAGCTCATTCAATTTTAGGAATTAATCAATGAACTTCCCAGGCACTAAAAAAGTGATAATATCGAATAAAAATATTTTCGAAAAATGCAATTTCTTGACCCACGTAGGTAGATGTAGCCAGTTAAACAGTCTTGTTTTTTTTTTTTTTTATTAATCGATCCAAAAAATCACATTCCTTTTGGAGTAGACAAACTATACTATCAGAAAATAATATTACCACTGTGTCGTCTCGAAAAAAATATATTTCAGCCCTCAAGCGTGGAAAAGCGTGAAATTTCTAAGGCTGCAGAAATGGCATGGTAAAATTCGGTAAAAAGGAATCTCCAAGTGCATTTTCATTGATTGCTGAGTGAAAACTGGTGGCTCCTAGTCAATATTGATGGCTGGCATCCCCTCCGTCAAAGGTAAAATTAATTATGGAAGGGGTCCAGACTCGAGAACGTCGGCTGCTATTTCAGGAGCTCGTTTTGAAAAGGGCGTGGGTTGTGTGCAGACGCCGCATGCTCCTTCCAGGTTGATTATACTCGTGGTCGCGGGTGCCGATATCTGTTCTTGTACCCATGAATTCTTGACGTCGCCGAGGGCGAGGGAGAGAGAGAGAGAAAGACAGAGAGACTGATAGATTGATCGATTTATTTATTCATTGATCATGCGCTAGTTGGATAACTATGTGGCAAAGCTGGTAGAGAAACAGTGACTATTCATTCTCCCCAATATTGTACAGCTCATCTGAAAGTGGATAACAAATAGCAACAATTATAAACATAACATAATTAACGAGTTTGCATAAGCTTGGGGTCCAAAAAACAGGTCATCATTTTCCATATTTGTTCCTGATGAGAATATTGGGACGGTGAGGTCGGGATTTTACACACAATCAATAGCTTGCCAAGTTTGAGTGATTTTTTAAATTGGAAAATATCGATTAACCATGCGCTTAGTACTATTTGAACAAAGTGCCGCCGTTGCTGTACAGCCAATCGGTGTAGGTCAGCCTTTCCCAACCTTTTTTAACGGCGGATCCCCTAGGCCCCGTTCGTCAATTTTGTATCTCTATTCATGTTGTCCGCGGATCCCTTGGGACATGCTCGCGGACCCTTGGAAACCCTGGTGTAGGTAGTTCTTGCAACTAGGAGGCCGTCCATAAGTCACATCATTATAAGAAGGGGGGGGGGGGGTTGGTCGTTGGATGATGGTAACATGACCCAGGAGGGGGTAATAGAAAATGACGTCATCACTCCCAAATATTAAATCATCATTTATAATTGATATATTTGAGGTTATAAATCGTTGAGCGAGAGAGTAGGTGTTTGATACGTGGCTCTGGCGGCGGCGCTGCACGTTAAATAATGTCGTCATTTTCTGAGACAGTGGCGGGGGGGGGGGGGGTCTATCGGATTATGGCGATAGGATGATTTCGTGGGGGGGGGGATTAGCAAAAATCGATGACGTAACATATGGACGGTCCCCAGGCTCATCTTCGATGAAAAATTTTAAAAAGTACTTTTAGTATAATTAAAACTTCCGTATGACCAAATATTTTTGTTTGAAATGTTGACAATTACAAAAATGGAAAGCTGTAGAGCAAAAGTTCGATTTGCGACCGAAAAAATAACTTTAATTGTTTGTTATTAACAAAGGGATAAATAGATATATTAAAAAATCATCTGGTCATACGATAGACCATGTTATAAACTATGCTCTATCCGAATTTGAAGTGAAACGGTCGAATAGATTTTGAGACACGACTTGCACCGTTTCATAAGACGTAGTTTCGAGAACAAACGCAATCAACTTATCTATACAAGCTTATGAAGCAACAAAACATACAAAGTAATAAAAAATCATAAAAGTTATTTAAAGTCGTAAAAAATCATACAATATCATAAAAATAATAAAAATAATTAAAAAATCTTTAAAATAATTTAAAAACAATACAAAATGATACAAATCATAGGATAAAACTTTAGATCACGAAAAATAATTTAAAAAATCACGCGATATCCGTCGTTGTACCGATTAATTTTCAATGAGAGCTCTCCATCATCGACGTGAGCGTAGCCACCGGTGAAAGAGAGAAAGAAGAAAGCCGAGACAGACAGGAGCGAGCAACGATGTTATTTGTGTGAAATATTCCACGATCGACATCTCAGCGCTCGAAGGGCCGCATGAAAATTGCGCTCGTTCGCCCGGTGCGTTTAAACCGCGACGTTTCGCCCCGAGGGTCGCCTCGATCGAGGATCATGTTCCATTCGATCCCTCGTAGATTTCTCGATCCAGATAAAGTAGTCTGAATTACGTTTCTATTTCAACGGGCTTCTCTCTCTCTTTCTCGCTCTCGATATCATCAAGAAACTCGCCATTTTGCCTGCCTATTAATAGAGCCCGTCCCGATTATTACAGTCTCCGCCGTGAAAATGAGGCGAAAAAGGAAAAAAAAAGCCGATCGATGATATCGATGCTCGGAGTGTTCGCACGAAGCAGGAGGCCTCGAAAACAAGGGGGGAGTCCGGGGGAGGGCGGTTATAAGAAAAATCGCAAAAAGGCCACAGAGAATTCTGCCGGACGAGATCGGACCGGTATCCGATTATCTTGTAAATTATCGGAACGCGAGGGGGGGGGGGGGGGGGGGGGGGGGCAATAGTGAGGCGCGCGACACAACAAACTCGATGGACGCACTCGTTACGCTCACACCAGCCTCCGTTATTAATTGTTGACCGGATAATCCTCGAAGAGCTTAACCACGGCGCTCCGGCGGCCTGATAAAAATGATAATTAAATATGGAAACGAGAAGCTCGCGCGTCTCCATCC
>OZ023312.1:13738215-13765356 GCA_964007375.1 Ophion obscuratus | reverse complement strand
GAACGGTCTCGATCTTATCACGCGTTTATCAGTAAGGAGTGACCAAGGACCTCGGCATCTCCCGTTATCGCGAGTACGCATCGAGAAGAGAGAGAAAAACAGAGAGGAATGTTTATTGCGTACTCTGGAGAGAAAGAGAGAAAGAGAGAGAGAGAGAGAGAGAGAGAGAGAGAGAGAGAGAGAGAGAGAGAGAGAGAGAGAGAGAGAGACAGGTATTTATTTCGTGCTCCGGCACCAGGATCCCCTACGAGCAACGGACTAGTGCAGACACATTGCATATAGTTCAAGAAAGATACATCCGAAAGCATCCGAAGAGTAAATTGCATAATAAAGTTGAAGTTTTTTACATAATCAATTTATAAATATATAAATAAAGTAAATTATATAATGAAGTTAAGGTTAATGAAGTTTAAGGCTTTATATACGCGGTTTCGCCGATTTTCGAAGGTACTTTACTAAACGCGGTTTAAAAAAATGACGCATATATTGACATTTTTTTTACAGATCATTTATGCACATGGTTAAGTATAGGTAAAAAAATCAGAAATATTAACTAATGGCGGAGATATAACATAATAAAGCAATGTTTTTCTTTGCGTGCGCGTTGATGGTGAAAGTTCTCAGCATCGATGTGGGTGTCCGAAAAAAATGAACATTTTTTTAATTGCATAATAAATGTACCTTCAGTGTGAACGAACAATATTATAATCAAAATTCCAAACATACAATTTTTTTACTGAATTTTCTGTCGGTATTTTATTTTTTTATATTTTTTTGTGTGATTGAAATTTTTGTTTCTGCGCTTCACACGATAGGTGATGATACTAAGAATATGTTGTGAAAATTTCGAAGCGATCTGAACCTTCGTTTCAAGAGTTAGAACTTTCACAAGGTTTACAAAAGTTAATCGTGGAAAAACGGCTTTAAAGTTGGCGGTCGGGCGCGCCGCGCGGTATCTATTATAAATGCAATCTTACCTTATTTTGGAATTTTGGAATTTTCAATTCTATAAAGCTCAAAATATTCCTAACCGTTAGGCTAATGGAATCAAGAATAATAAAGAAAATGAAAAATGTTTTTCGCGTATATAAGGCCTTAAGGTATTGCTTTCACAAACCCGAACATTTAACGATCACCCGACAAGAAATGTTGCTACAGGGCAGATTAGAGCTGCATCCGGCATACCGTATTCCGTACCAAGGCACGGTACAGGCCGCCGGATCAGAGCTTTACCGGGCGTGAAACGCTTTTTTTAAACCGGCCATGATGCGGATGCCGGTAACGTAACTGATCCGTATACCTTTTCAGGCTCTGATTCGGTTGCCTTATTTATGCCTGAAATGAAAAAAAAATCCAATAATTACGAATAAAAAAAATTCTGGTAGTATTTTTTATTTCCATATGCGTTATTTATGATCCTGCCTATATGATGATTGGAATAAAAATCCTGCCTCGTTGAAGTTTTTTTTACCTCCCCTCGGAATTGAACCTACGTCTTCTAATTTAAAAGCTGGGCGCGCTACCTATTTAGCCATTCCAACACTTGTGTAAACCTTCTTTTTTTCTTTGCATATTTTCATCATTCTAATTTTATTCTAAAGAATGTCAATAATTTTATTCATGGGGTTGAAGATTGCTGCAATGTAACAATAATTCTTTTTTCACCGGTTTTTTTTCTGCCTATTTAAGCTGTGAAAATAATTCACACGTTTTTACATATTCTCATTAGAGTGTTTCGACCGGAATTTGCAAAAAAGTCTGATGATGATTTTGTAAAAAAATAATTTTAAGTTCTGCCAATAAAATGTAATTTTATTTATTTAATCGGTTAGCTTTCAATGGTGACAGAAATAAACGAATGAAAAGGGAAGAAAAAAGCGTTGCATTCCCACGATGCAAACTTCAAATTTATTTTTATTCGCACTTTGTACTAAATTTGCGTGAAATTTTTTATTCCAGTTTATCTTGGGATATTATAATTAATTGTGACTTATTTTTATTAAGCGCCATTTTAATTGAGCAATGATTCAGAAGGGCCCTCCTTATGGCCCCACTAAGTACGACCCTTCGTGAATACCTTAAGTTTAGGAGCTGATTCATAAATGAAGAATATCAAAGACAAAGAATAAATAAGCGAGTAGGCTCTGATAATTGAAAACAATGTGGTATACTGCATGCTAGCCAGCAGATGATCCCGAAAGTCAGAATAAAAATCCTATAAGTTAGGTGCTTGTCGCACGTCAGGAGGCAGATCGTTTCAGAGGTAACCTGCAGAGCAGTTGCAGGTAACATGCAGGGACTGTGAAAGACTTTCAATGGACCTCGGTACGAAAAGTGTGGTGTTGCGCAGTCTAGATGATGAGCAGGAGGCCCCCTCATACCGGGAGACCCTGCTGATTGATTGATTGTTTGTGTCGTTTTGTCACATGGATAAATAACTATATGAAAAACCTGGTGAAGAATACTAACTTCTTGCTGTCTCCACTAAAGCCCGAGAAACACCAAAATCGACAATAAATCAAAGAGTTGTTAAACAGCAGAGATAAGCAAAGCAAAAGTACATGAATGTAGTAAGATAAAGCAGCCGTGTCAAAAATGTGCTTGCTCTTTCAAACTTACAGCCTTTCCAAATCCTACGATCGTGCCACGTGAAATCATACAAAATGCACAGATTTCGATGGGGAATCGTGAAAACGATTGAGAATCAATTTAAACGAAGCAACTAAAACTAGCTCGTACAATGTCATAAAAATGATACCGAATCATACAGTCGTAACGAGTCATAGAAAATCATAGGAATCATAGAAAATCATAGTCTTAGGAAACTATACGGCAGCGTAATGAGCTTTACAAAATCATACACAACTAAACCACATTATATAAAGTCGCGGTAAATCATACAGGATCGTGAAAAAGCGCACAAAGTCGTAACAATATCATATGAAGAGGCAGAAAATCATACATGGTCGTAAAGAAGCCTGCAAAATCATACTAGATCGTACGGAATCATACAGAATTAATACTAAGTGGAATTGAAGCGCGGAAAATCGTAGGAAAACACTCGGAATCGTACAAAGCCTAACTAATTAGGTGAAAATACAAATGTATTTTTGAAAAGTATTGACAAAGTGAGAGAGAGAGAGAGAGAGAGAGAGAGAGAGAGAGAGAGAGAGAAAGGAAGAAATTAATTGATACCTAAAATTAGAAATTACGTAAATACCTTGATGCAAATGTGGATAATACATGAGATACCTAACTGTAAAACGAGCAACAAAATTACAAAAATAAAATTATATAAAATAAATAAAGTAAAAGCATAATAATAACGATAAGTAATAATAATAATAATATAATAAATGAATGATAAAAAAATATTATAAATTCGATATAAATTATATCTACATAATTAAGAATAAATGAATAATAATGACAAAAAACATTAAGTAAATAAAGTAAGTGAATCAGTAATGAAATAAATAAATAAGTAAATAAAACCTGTAAGTACGTGTGTCTGCACACATTATCATCATACACATGACAATGTGTGCAGTATGTACATAAAAAGAACGTTATGATAGCAGTTACACAAAGCAAAGAAATAGGAGTTATGTGCCATAAAAGAATTGAAGTTATATGAACCAAAAACTATTCATTGCAGTGCAGATCTGAGAGAGGAAGATAGAAGGAGGGATAGATAGATGAACATGGAGAGGGCGGGAGAGAGAGAGAGAGAGAGGGAGAGAGAGAGAGGGAGAGAGAGAGAGGGAGAGAGAGAGAGGGAGGGAGAGAGAGAGAGGGAGAGAGAGGGGGAGAGAGAGAGAGAGAGAGAGACTGGCCTCTCTCTCTCTCTCTCCCGCCCTCTCCATGTTCATCTATCTATCCATAGATCTATCTTCCTCTCTCTCTGATCTGCATTGCAATAAATAGTTTTTGATTCATATAACTTCTATTCTTTTGTGGTACATAACTCTTTTTTCTGTGATTTGTGTAACTTTTGTCATAACGTTCTTTTCATGTACATACTGCACACATTGTTATGTGTATCATGATAATATGTGCAGACACACGTACTTAAAGGTTTTATTTACTTATTGATTTATTTTACTACTCATTCACTTACTTTATTTATTCATTGTTGTTTGTTATTATTATTATTCATTTATTTTTTATTATGTATATATAATTTATATTGAATTTATAATATTTTATTATCATCATTTATTCTAGTTATTATTACTTATTGTTATTATAATGTTTTTACTATTAGAGAGAGAGAGAGAGAGAGAGAGAGAGAGAGAGATAGAGAGAGAGAGAGAAAGAGAAAGAGAAACTGACCTCTCTCTCTCTCTCTCTCGCGTATACGGCTCTCACGGGTCTGCATGGGCAACACGATATACCGTAGGAGGGTGCACGAGATAGAGCAAGCTTAATAAATTGTACGGGTCGGATAGCTCGTATACAAAAAGGATCGCGCGGGCGAGTGACAGAGACAGAGAGAGCGAGAGAGAGAGAGAGGTATACTTGAGCGTGGCGCGATTCCTTCGTCACGCCTTCCACGTTCGCGGCGCTCAATGGCGAATTTATCGATAGCTCGTTCAATTTTCCTCGGTAGCGCGGTTTTTCCTTGCCCCCGCGTGTAGGATCGGCACGTGGATAGCCGTCTCGATGAGGAGCGCGCGTCAACGTCTCCTTTCTCGCGGCCAGGCGGATCGTCGTCGCGAGGGAGAGAGAGACAGAGAGAGAGAGAGAGAGAGAGAGAGAGAGAGAGAGAGAGAGAGAGAGAGAGAGAGAGCATTCGGAGGCTCTCAGTAGCGAGCTTCCTCTCACCGCCTCTGAGAGACGGGCGTTAAATCATAAATCCAGTAAATTGCTCCCGGGCGCGGTCCGAGAGTGTTCTCGCACCTACGTGCGTAAGCGAACGCGTTGCGTACGTTGGGGCCCGCGTCACGCTCCTCAGCCGCAACGCCGGTTCTTTCGTGCCTCGTCACTCATCTTCAGCCGAGGTAGACCCGCGGGTTCGCCTACTCCAACGGTGCACCGAGCAACGAAAAATTATCCAAAGATCCAACAACGAATCGCCTCGAATTGCCGATTCAATTTTTTGCGCAGCTTTGCTCTCGAGCGCATTGCCGAGAGTTAATCGCTCGAGAGTGGCAAGAGGGAACGATTCGGATGAAGAAGAGGAAGAATTCCGTGGAGGACGAAGGGGTAATTGGCCGGAGGAAACGCGCAGTCGTTAACGACGCTACACACACTTGGTTTCTATATTTCGCTCTGGCGCTTGTACAGCTCGTTTCAGCGAGTCGAGCTGCCGGTCCCTGGAACTACGCACTCTTCTTCCCGGCACCATTATTTCATCATTATCTCCGCAGACAATGGCTCTTTCATATTCCTCCCGGCGTGTATGCTCCACCGCCATTAGCGAATTATCTCACGCGCGTTCGCGATCTCACATTTTTCCGCTCCTTCTCCATCTTACTCTTGCTCTCTCTCGAGCTGGTCCTTCAAAGCCGATTTCCGGCGATTGGTCGCGGCGATCATAACGAAGACAATATTGTCATTGCGGCGCGGCGATCATAAAAAGGACAACACACGGGGCTGCGGAAGAGCTTGGCACCCTTGACTAATGATGGGCTCTGGCAATTAGTGCTCCCTATAAATATCTTGCTATAACTAATTGCACTTTGCACTGCCGATTCTCTTCGTCCAACGAGAGGAGCGCACCAGACCAACGTCGACCTCGCGCTTTAACCGGCTGGTTATTATCCCTGTCCGCGATACATTGACCGGGACACTACCATGGCGGGATCTAGACCAATGCAGGGCACGTTTAATGCCCGTATATCGGAACGTTACCTTTGGAACTTATGCTGGCGCGGTTGGGACACGGCGAACAGATGATAACTGTCAGTTTTGAAAACTGGGAGGTGGTCCGGTTGACCGAAGCTGGCGGAAAAATGGCTGGCAGTTTTCTACTGTGTTGGGTTAGGCTGGAAGCCACCGAAGAGTAGTCGGCCCAACTGGTGAGGTTGGACTCGTGGGGGCAGTGGTTGGAAGCGTGTACGGGCAGCAGCCTGCAGAGCTGTTAGAGTGTTGGAAAGTCATTCGGCTTCACCAGTAGTTGCACGAGGACCCGCATGCGAATGTACACTGGGAGGCATTTGCTTGTCGCGTGATGGTGCGTATCCCGACCCCAAACCCGTGAGGGTCGTGTTGTTAGGACCGACGGCTAGGTACAGCACGTAAAATCAAAACGGCATTATCTGTCTTGGGTTAGGCTGCAGAGGGGGAGAGAGAGTCTTCCCACCTCCCTCCCGGTCCCTCCCTGCAGCAAGAGGAAGCTGCTCTTGCCGAGTCAAAATTTTCAGCCTATTTTAAAGGCCTTTGATCCTATGTCAGCCTCACTTGAGTCTACGGCTAGAAGTCCTACTATGGGCCGCCACGTGCTCTTCCTTTGCTGCTTACCTCCTGCATAGTCCCTTGTACCCCTACCTAACCTAGCTGAACTCGTTGCATCTCTTTTGATTGCGTTTGGACCTATCGAGCATTTGGCTGTTTCGACGAAACGAGGGTGGAGATGGTCGCATTCGAAAGAGCGGGTCTGATAGTTTTCAGTAACCGTCATGCGTTGGACTAGGTAGGACCGCGCGTTCGCCGTAGAGGCCTACTTTTCCAATGGCCTTTCCATTATCTCCACCCAGCGAACCTTTCGCATTCGCTTCAAACTTGTCCCTGCAGCTCCGGCAACTCTACAAAGTGGCAGAAATGGATCTTGGACACACAGTTACAATATTTTTCATAGGAATTGCCCTCACGTATGCATGTATACGCGGATCCCTATAGCAGGCACGTATGCATAAGTAAAGGTACTAGTATGCGGGTGTTGGTGTATGTTTAGGCATGTATGTGTGCGGATATATACGTGTGTTTACGCATGAGCGTATTTAGGCATATGTATCTCTATATTCGTAATAGAGTGTATGCGTGTGCGTGTGTACGTGTGCCAATCGACGTCTCCCTCAGCGTTTGCAAGTGGAGAAAAGGGAAATTTGTTCCCGTTCTAGGCGTTAAGTAGGAGCTCATTTTATGTTGAATACGAAGCTACTATACTGCCTTTATCTCGTACCACTGTGAGGATCTGCAGGGGCAAAATAGGCTGAAAATTTCGACTCGGGCGAGGCTTGTCATTTCGAAGCGATGCGGGTTTCCCGTAGTCACAAAGATCTGACCAATGAGCCTGAATGGTACTGCGGGGGCAAGTGGCCCACTAGCCCTACGGGGTTGGGACTAGCCGATGAGGTTGGATTCGCGGAGGCAGTGGTTGGCCGTATGCTGGTCAGGGTTCCTACGGGCGCCCGGCGGGTAAGCTACATTGTTATTAGCTCGGGCAGCGACCTGCAGAGTCGTTAGAGTGTTGGAAAGTCACCTGGCTTCACCAGTAGTTGCACAAGGACCCGCTTCCGAATGTAAACTGGTAGCTTTGCATATGCTTGTCGCGTTGATCGGGCGTATACGGATCCCTACCGTGGTGGTGTCGCTTAGGACTACATAGCCAGGCACAGCACGTAAAATCTCTGACATTATCTGTCTTGGGATAGGGAAGGATAAGGGCCATGATCTACCAAAGCCGAGAGGAGATGTGCGAAACTAGGAAAAAGCAACCAATCAACCGCTGAATTCATGTACGTCGAAGCTGAGCAGGACGATTCTATTGGTTGATTTTTCCTAGCTTCGCGCATGTCCTCTCCTCTCCGCTTTGCTGGATTACCATCGTAAAGACTTTGGGAACTTAGTTGCGCTTTGTTTCGTCTGCAGATGGAAGGAAAATGACATTTCAGTACATACGTCTCAAAAAGTCTTACTTTTTCGTTCACTGATCGCATATTTTTCATACATTCTCATTAATTAGATCGGTAACCTGTATTCTTTTTCGATAATATTGTTCTGCGCACTATCCTGCACACAATATTCGTTTTTTGGGTCACTTTCTTAACATATGCGGAAGCTATACTCGAGAAACTGAAATAGTAATGACGTTGCCCCGTACAACCAATACGATCCAGCGGAGATTGACGTAAACTTGGAAAATTTCATATTTGATAAGTGAGTGCGGAAAACTCCGTTCTCCTTTTGCTAGTGTATTCAGAAAATATACCATAACGACTGGTAAAATTTTGTTGTTTGTAAAATAGTTGACCAGCTGATCAATTGAAAACCCCCGATTGTCCGGTGCAGTGATCTGGAACGATGACTCCAACTATGTAGAGAAATCTGTGACACGAGAGCTTCAATATTTGCGCTCACAGCGCTGACGAGGCAGGCGACGCAAAAAACCTATTCTCCCATAACAAGCTAAATTAACGCTTCTTACCACGAGACCCCAAAATCCGTTCTCCACCTGCTCGTGAACCAAATTCCCGACCAATATGCGAGCGAGGGACGAAGCTAGGATTTACTTTTGACTCTAAAAGCGCAAACTCACAGATGAGGTTGACGTTTGCATCCTTGGCGTGCAATGAAAATAAATATTTTTCAATTCCTGCAATTTCTTTCGCCAGATGTTGCATACAAAAATCCTTCAACCATTTTTTAAGATATTTATACAGCGATCTATAAAAATATGTATTGGGAGTACAAATTAATTCGGTCCATTTTTTTGTGGTAAAAAATCCATTTATTTCAAAATAAAAGGTATGAACAGATTAATCAAAGTATTGTCCATCGCTGGCTACTACTTTTTCCCACCTCTCAGGCAATTTTCGAATTCCATCTCGAAAAAAAGTCTCGTCTTTTGAGACGACCCAAGTTTTGAGCGCATTTTCGATTTCTGCGAGAGAAGTGAACCGGTGACCTGCCAAATCCTGCTGCATCCGTCGGATAACCAAAAGGAGCAATGTCCGGAGAATACGGCGGGCGCGGTAAAATATCCCATTTGAGCGTTTCCAAACGTTTTTTACGACTTTTGCGACATGAGGCCGAGGGTTGTCATGCAGAAGAGTTGTCACGAGGCACCCAATTTCCTTACTTTTGAATCATCCCCATGGATTGTATTCGTAAGGAAACTGCTTGTTGAGTCACTCCCAATGAATCTACAAGCTCTTCTTGCGTTTGACTCGGATCTTCATCGAGTAATGCCTCCAATTCATTCTCTTCGATTTTTTTTTGGCCGTCCAGGGCGAGGCTTGTCTTCAACGCTGTAATCACCGTTCATAAAGCGTCGAAACCATTCCTCACATGATTCATCGGTTGAATCATCGTCACCATAAACTTCAACAAGCATTCGATACGCTTCAGCTGCACTTTTCTTCCAATTAAAGCAGAAAAGTAATACTTCCCGCAAATGCTGCTTAGTTAACACAAAATTTGACATTTTCAACACAGTAAAAAAACATGTTTTTAAAAAAACATGGAACTCAAAGCGATATAAACTGAATGTTGTTGACAGATGTCTAACCTCTCTGAAACCACCGAAATCAGCTGTCACTACAAAACATTCATAACAACCAGCGCCATTTCTTGAAAACGGACCGAATTAATTTGTACCCCCAATATGATAATCAAAAAATAGAAAATAAACCGTAAACAAAAAACTTTCGTTGCGTTCCAACGATATCAAAGATCAACATATCCACAATTGGATCTCTGCAAAATACGTCAACGTCCCTGACGTTCCGTAACGCGAGCAGGCCATTTGTCAAATTTTCTTTCCAAAGAAGGAAAAAACGCAGTTTGACGCCACGGTCCAATTAGAGGCATCATTTCCCACTGATAAAGACGCGTGCGCAAAAATTGTCACGCTCGCGTGTAAACGATTAAAGCGTCGGACAAGATGGAGGATTATTCCGAGTATTTACGCGCGGTTAACGAAAGCGACAACTCGCGGTATCGCCAGTAGGATGAAAGAGGCCGCGCAATGTTACCCCGACCTCATAAAGTAACTGGAGACGATCTCTCTCTCTCTCTCTCTCTCTCTCTCTCTTCTCTCTCTCGTGGAAGACGAGGTTCGCCTAGGTGTATGATCGTACAGGTTCCGCGACCGATGAAAACGGACAACGACGACGAGAACACTGAAATGTCGACTATGCCGATTACTCCCCCTCGCGTCCACCTCCTCCCTCATCCCGATGGATATACGAGATAACGAATGAAAAGTTCCGCGTGTATACCGAGAAGGCTCGGTGACACGTACTACCTGCTCGTTCAACCTGGAGAAAGAATATATCGGAGCCGTTGAACTTGCAGATTCTCAGATGGAACAGGGCTACAGATCGGAGGTGCAGGAACGGGCCCTCGTCGTCTCGATGCAGATGTTCAATCTCATTCTCGAACGCGGCGTAGCGTTGCTCAGGAGCCAACTCGAGGGGGATCAGCGACACAGGCTCATCGTCGACGAGGACATGCAAGTCTTGCTGCCCGCTATTAAGGTAAGTCCAAACTCCGGGTCAACATGGCCGAGAGTGGAATGAAGCCCCATTTCGAAGTCAGTCGGGCTATTTTTTTTTGCCGATTCTCCTCGTTGAGAAATACGGCATCAATATCGTGCAGGGGCGAGCCAAAAGACGAGTAGTAGGGTAAACCGACCAGTGAATGGACGAATAATGATACCGTAGGATCAGATGGACTGTGAAATGAAATTATCATGAAAACGAATTTTTTTCGTTGCTATAGCCAAGGAAAGATATTATTCTGATAGTAGTGAAAAATATTCTAAGTCATTGCTGTAAATAATATTGGAGGAATTGATAAGTAACGAAATGACTAAATCGTCAGGGAATGGGCGCAATTGTCAGCAAATGAACGTGTAGTGTAGATAAACGCTGTAAAGGATAACGATTTATTATTTATTTTTATTAAATGTTAGTTATGGAGATGAATGTGTGTAGAAATATTATAATATTCTTATACATATGAGTTTTATAATTGGTATTACGATTTCGTAGGAAATACACCAAGCTTTTTTGGATCTTAACCAGTGTGAACGCTGAAAATTTGGGTGATATTGGGGAATTTTTTTGGAAGAAAAGTACTGAATTAAATGTTCCGGAAAATTAAGAATATATTTGGCTATATTTGACCTATATTACATAATTTTTTCATAGAAAAATATTGAGATCCAAGGGACTTGTGGGCTGCCTTTGGAGGCGCCAAAAAAAAGTTCCTCCACTGCTGACATGATTCCGGCCTATTGAGTAGCTGAAACCGAAAAAGGAAAAAATGTCGTTAAACTGGAAGGAATTTCCCGTACAATGACGGAGGATTTTCGAAAAAATATCAAAATCTACCAAAATGGCGTAACTATGAAAAAAAGTCTGTTTTCTTGCCTATAAAATGGTCGTTTTTTTCAATGCCAAATCGTCAATTTTCATTCAATCAAAAATATCCTACGTTATTATAGAGTAAATATATTCAAGAGTACTCGGTTCAAATTTCAAGTCAATAGGATAATTGCTCTCCGAGTTACAATGTCAGCAAATTTCAAAAATCTCATTTCGAGAAAAACGCGTTTAAAAATTTAACTATCGAATTTTGCAAGATAAAATGATATTGATATTCTCGGAAGTATATGAGTCGAAAAAGGCAAAAAAGTCGATTTTTTTAAGTGCCACACTGGTATAGCCCCTTAATGAGAAAAAAGAAATCGATTTTTTTATCGTTGTAAATATATATCCCGCCTTAAGAGACCTGTGATTTTTTTTGCTGAATTATAGTGATTCGAGTTTTTATCGATAATTTATATTCTTTACGTATATTAAATATGAGTCAGCTTTCGTCCATTCACCGGTTGGTTTACCATAGTAGTATATTCTTGGCGAGAGCGTGTCGTCGGGGTTTGGAGCTCGGCTCGCGACCAAGTGACGCACAGCGCCTGCCGCTGCTTTTTCGTTTTGCCTTGTCGCCGGGTGTGTAGCAAGCGCTACGAAAACCGCAATCCTGCGATATTTTCGCCAAATTCGCGTTTTTTTTTTCCTCGGATCGCCGGGTGCGCAACCCGCGTGACAAAAAGCTTGACAAAAACTAGGGTTCACACGTCGAATCGGTGCTCCGACTGAAGAATCGCTTGGAATATTTTTTTAACGATTCTTATCACTCGAAAAAAAATTAAAAGGGCCATTCTAGTGTAACTAGCTTGAAAATTGCTGATCTGCAGGATTTAATTAAAAATAAAATTCAATAATCTGGCCGATTTTTTTTTTCGTGCATTTAAATGACTTATGATGTGCATAACAGTATTTTTTAGTGTTTTAGTTTTATCATTCATATAATTTTTTTCTGGCCACTACGAAATGATGCCTAAAAAAATAGCGCCGGACGATGGGAAGTCCTACTCCTTCGAAAATTGTCGGAAAGACAAAAAACCAAAAAGATTATTAATCTGTATGAAAAACTGTAAAGGCGTACGGAAGATTTTTTATTCGATGAAAATTAACAAAATGGTGGCCATTTCAAACTTAAGTGTCAAAATAGGCCTTTTTTAAAGACGCATTTTTTTTAAATGTGAAGTTTTCAAATAAAAAAAAGCTTCTGTAGGACGTTCAGGAATAACGCGAAAGTTGATGTGGCAAAAATTTTGAAGGATAGTTGGAAAACTCTTCGTTTAAAATTTCCCACCGTTTTGAAAAACGTTTCGAAAAAAGGCGGCCAGGTCCGCCGCCAGGTCTCACGTAGTTCGAATCCCCTTTTCTAAAAAAGGCTATAGCGACCGGTATACTTCGAATTTCGCGATCAAAATTGCACAGCATCTTTATGGAAGCCTATATTTGTGGGTAATGAAAAAAAAAACGATTTTCAAAAAATTATACACTAGAATGGTCCCTAAATGATTGATATTATAGGGGTAAGCCCAACAAATCCAGACTGCCGCTACTACCACTGCTGTTTGTAGAATACAAATCCAAACGATCCCAAACAAACTAGACTGCCAAAAAATTCGATTGATATCAATTAACCGCGTCTATTTGATTAAAAAATTGAATTAACTAGATTTTTCGTGAAATTAAATTTTTCCTATTGCATTTCATTGATGGAATTACTTATTTTGAATATATTTATTTATTCCACTCAACATCTATTTAATATCGTCCAATAACTAAATATTCTATTTAATTCTAATAAATCTGTGATTCGGTTTCATTTCTTCAAAAACAATTTAGTTGAATCCACTAAATGTATCTATGTGATTTTTTTTTAAATTTAAATTCAATATAATTTTCGTAGAGTCAACCATTTTTCTATTTGATTGAACTAATGGTCTGTCTTTATTGCAACACACATATAAAACCGGAGTGGGGGTAAAGAGGGTGGGGGAAAGGATATATATATATATATATATATATATATATATATATAAATGAATAAATAAATATATATATATACATACAGGTTATGTATGAAAAATCGATAGCATGTTATTCGACAAAAGTCTAGTTATCACAATGATATTAACAAATTGATATAGTTTATGTGATACAACAAATAATTATAGAACTTCATTTGGTCTCTTATGCCATATCTGCGACCACGATGTTACAAGCACTCGGTAGGAGGGGCAGCGTGCGTAGCTATGAGTAGCTAGGTTCCAGGTTCGATTCCAAATGGGTGGAATATTTTCTTCGAAAAAAATCATTTCAGAAGGCCAGGCAATGACAAACTACGATACAAAATCGTTGTGGTAAAACTCTCAATTAAGTGATTCATTTCATTTTGTGGTTTTAAAATATTTTATGCATATAGATTTACAGTGTACAATCGAATCGAATCGAATATAAAACGAATATTTATTTCGTCAATTTGAATATATTTAATATTTAAAAAGAATAGTTGAAACGAATACGAAAATATCTTTGAAACAAATAAGATCGTGGAAGGCCGTGGGACAAGGAAAAAACCTATTTAAATTGAATAGATCCTATTTGAATGAAATTTTTTTGGCAGTGTACTGTATAATAAATAAGCGCGGCTTGTTCGCCGGGTTGTTTGTTTCCTACTGCACAATAAATGCGTACTTCAAACGTCTCTGGCTCACTACGACTACTATGCGATAAAAATACGTTTGGGTTCGTTTGGCAATTCAGAGCTTTCCCTTCCACAAAATTAACCCTAGAACTACAAACCCATTTTTTCTAATCACCTTTAAACTACAAATCGGGATAAATATTTACCCCACGCGTTTCTTGTTCGTAAGATCGTTCTGAAAGCAGTAATGAGACTCGTAAGTACATGAATTCCTTCGTTTTCATGCAGAAGAGAATGGTAAGAATCAAATTCAATTTCATTAAAGTTTAGTCTGTGAAAAATCGATTAAAATAGGCGAAAGTGAATTTAATCGATTCCTGAAAGTCCGAAGAATCCGAATACCTGAAAGTTTGGCTAAAAAACGGCCAAAACGTGATTTATCAAACAAAAGCCTGGTATAGATATCTACCCTGGTTCTAGGTAGTTCTAGAGTTCTAGGGTTATAGGTAGTTCTAGTTCTGGGGTTAAGGGGCCAGTCCACTTTGGAGCCACGAAAAAAGGCTGTTTTCGCAATTTTTTTTTAGGTTTTTATAAATATATGAATATAAAAGTTGTTGGGCTTGATAAATAAAGTCTTGAAATACATTTTAAAAAATGTTTTAATTCATTTTTATTTATTTTTAAGTACAAAAACTATAGTTTAACGTAACGCCTCAAAAATAGGTGGGCTAGGTAGCTCCATCACAACTCGACGATGGCTTGTCTGAAACAAAAAAATCAAAGTCTATTAGATTCAGTATGACACCAGCTACAAAATGACCCTCGGATATAAAGTTTTATCAAAAAATAAAAGATGGCAGATGAAAAATGAAAAAAGTATTAAAAAACACGTTTTTTCGCAGTTTTTCGCAAAAAAAGAGTAAAAATCAAAATTTTAAAACCATCGAGGATCATCTTGTTGCGAATCACGTTTACAATATGTGGTTCACATTTCAAGAGAATCGGTTTATTAGTTTTAAAGGTACGATGGAGCTAGATTTTGAAAACGTTGTTTCGAGAAAAACACGTTTGATGTTTACACTATGAAAAACTCTTACCTAAACTCAATCGGCAATTCCTGCACCGTACAAAAAAATCCCTTCTGATTGCTCATCATCGTCGATTATTTATTCAAGTCTTGCTTGCTTTCGATTTTTTGAAATGTTCAAAGTGGACTGACCCCTTAATTCTCCTGCAATTCTTACCTGCACTGTAAAAAAAGTCATTAAATTTACTATACTTTTATAATTGAAAATGTCTAAACTCGGAATATGAAACGCAAATTCGCACTTCAGTAATGGAACCTTCAGTAATGTAAATGAATTTTCATAGATTCGTATACATTTTAATATATGCGACATTGAATATTAGTATGCTGCGTATGAGTTTTTCAACTCGTATCATAATAATACAAATATTTGTTTGGTTAATGCAACAAATGTATATGATTTCATTATTTACACAAAAAGTATTAAAATCGCCATATGACTATTATTGTTAACTTCATTCTGTTGAAAAGTACAATACCTTGTAACCCAAACAAACAAAACGCTGTTTAAAGAAATATGAAATTTCAAATACTTTTACGATACTATGGTAAATTAAATTTCAAAACTGAGCATACGAATGAATATTTAGGCTTCGGTGTTGTAAAATTCAATACCGGACCTACATTTCATACGGTTTTACATTTTGTAATACGTACGAATTGAATATTAATACACTATCTACAATTTTTCAAGGCGTCTAATAGAAAAACAAAAATTATCTTAGTTGAAAAATACAAGCGTTTTGAATATATAAAATGTAGACAAAGTAAGAAAAATACAAACTGACTCTTAATTTTGACCATACTTGGTTCAGGAGTATACCATTTTTTGTGCACTGAATATTATGATAGACTGGAGAAAATTAAGAAATTAATAGGACATGTATTAGGAGTACAACTTTGCAGTGACCGTTTTACTTAGAGAGCCACTGCGGCCGAAGTAGTGGCCCTAGCTCAATAAAAAAAGTGGCATTTTAAACTAGAGGCTCTGCCAATGTAAACAATTTTAAAAAGCTAACGGATACGTGTATGCATTATAAAGTTATTGGCACTCAAACATGGCAACCTACGAGCCGAATTCTCAGCATTTGCGGGAACTGCTCCAAAGACAACAAAGGAAGGGATTTTTGCACCGGATTGTGACTGGAGATGAAAAGTGGGTTTACTACGATAATCCTAAACGCCGAAAATCATGGGGACTGCCTGGTCATATTCCGTCATCGACGCCCAAACCGAATATTCACGGATCCAAAGTGATGCTGTGTACCTGGTGGGACCAGCTGGGCGTTGTGTACTATGAGCTTCTCAAACCATCCGAAACCATCACAGGGGAATTCTACCGACGTCAGTTGATGCGCTTGAGTAAGGCACTCAAAGAGAAACGGCCACAATTCAACGAAAGACATGACAAGGTGATACTGCAGCATGACAATGCCCGACCCCATGTTGCAAATGTCGTGAAAAAGTACTTGGAAACGCTGAAATGGGAGGTTTTATCCCACCCGCCGTACTCTCCAGACATTGCCCCTTCCGACTCTCACTTGTTCCGGTCAATGGCACACGATTTGGCTGACCACCACTTCGGTACTTACGAAGAAGTCAAAAATTGGGTCGATTCCTGGATTGCCTCCAAGGACCAAGACTTTTATCGACGCGGGATTCGAATGCTACCTGAAAGATGGGCCGAGGTAGTAGCTAGCGACGGGCAGTACTTTGATTAAAAAATATGTAGCCACTGTTTTATAATAAAGCCTTAAACTTTTGAAAAAAACGGTCACTGCAAAGTTGTACTCCCAATACATTTTCTGATTTAGTATATGTTTATTCTGACAGTCTGATTTAATATATAACTTAGTGCGGAAAGCCCGAAATTCGTGCTTTGGTCAGCATGTTAAATCAAATCATAAAAAACGTACCGAGTAACACCAAATCTAAAGTAAGTGGTGAATACCCGGTGCGATGGTCTAGTGGTTCGCGTGCTCGCCACTAAACCAGCGGACCGGGAGTCTCGGGTTCGAATCACAGTCGCGCACATTTCGTTGTGAAATGTTTTTCTTCGGCATTTCGCGGCGAAATAAGACTAGTTCCATAACTGGGGGGGCGAACTCGATGGCCGGCTGTATTGGTATGGGTTTTTGCGCAGTTTCCATATACCCATGGCAGAAATCTCATGATGAATATAATACAGAGGGGGAAGTCGGCTGCGGCCGCAAGAGGGGGGAACAGGGAGGCAAAAGGAGTAAACAGTAGAGGAAAGAAACGGTCACAATGAGGAAGAGAATAGGTAACAAACTGATACTTTTGAATAGGTATATGATTTTTCCAGGACTTTGGTATTTACCACACGTTGCTTAGACATTCAAAACGTAGTGTATTCATTTTAAAATAACGATTATTAGTTTTCACAGACTGAATCGGTAAAAAGAATTGCGGAATTTGTATATTAAAATTCATACAGAGTTTATTAAAGACGCAGAAAGTAAATAATAACAATTACACTAACCTGACACCGTAAAATTAATACACTTTTCTATGCCAAATTTACTTTTTTTTTATTATTTTAAAATACAATCCGTTGATATTAATTTTAATACGCTTATAATAGATACCTTGCGATACGTATATGATTTTTCCAGTACTTAAGTGTTGCGATATTACCGAACGATTATTAGACATTCGAAAAGCAGTGCATTGATTTTCAAACGACAATATTAAAATTCACAGACGGTATCTGTAAAAAGACTTCCTCCACTTTTATATTTATTTTAACATCGATTTTTTTTACAGTGTGTTAAAAAAGATATCCGGTCGATTTTCCTCCGGAGCAATTCAACATTTGCATCCGTCCTCTCATCCCTCTCCCCCCTCCCCCCGACAATTGCTCAAGAGAATAAATTCGAACGTTAGAAAGTGGGCGGTGGGGCAGGGGGGAGGGGGGGGGGGATATAACGACCGAAATTATGTCTTACGGGTATAACACGATCGAAGAAGCAAGGACGATTGAATAATGGACCCTCGGGCATACCTGCTGGCTCGCCTCTTGTCGTGCTTACTTACCTCGATCCTCGCTCTATGATCGAGGATTATCGTACTTGCGCATACACACGGACGAACGAAGAAGTCTCTTCCTCGTTCTTGACTGGAAACGAGTCTGCCAAGATCGATAAGCGATCTGCAAGAGATCGCTTCTCGTTCTGGCATAGACTAATACTCGGTGTCTCCCGTTACTCCGAGAGTAGCAAAGAGAGAAAGATCATTAATATTGCGCGGGATAAGTTGCACTCGGATGCAACACCCGACACGAGCGACTTCTCCGAGCGGAGAGAATTGATGGAGCCGCCCTGCGAGCCCATGCACTTGACTCTCTTTCTCTCTTTTTCTACACGCTCTCCTTCTCTCTCTCTCTCTCTCTCTCTCTCCTTCTCTCTTTTTCTCTTCGACACTTGCAGATATGGTGCGATTGGATGCTGTGTCACAGTACCGTCTGGAATCCACCACCCTCCTGCACGGATTACAGAGTCGGGTGAGCATGGTGCCATTTTTGTTGTTGTCTCTTTCTCGTCTCCGAGGCCCTCGAGTGACGAAATTTTTTTCATGCCTGGTCCAGGCCGCCGGGGGACTCGTGGACCCGTCTCGCCACTATGGTCAATCTCCTGGAGATGCTCTCGTACTCGAAACAAATCGTCATTCAGGCGAGGGAGGCGGTTGGACGAGAAAACGGTAAGTATTCAGCGATGTTTCGAGTCAGCTACGGAGATAGACGGACGGTTATTTGAAAACTTCCGATTGGATGGTTCGCAGAAGTCGAGCTGATAAAATTACCGGAGGACACGACGCTCGCGGGCTTCACGCCGCTCATGTCGAATCCCCAAGATCCCTGCTACGCCGACAAGGCCGAGGATATGGTCGGTCTCCTGGTTTGGTTCGGAGAAAAACAATTATTGGGATGTTGAATAAGTTGTCGCTGTTTTTTTTTTGCGCGAAAATTAACGATTTATTTGGATAAACATCATTCCTGCTTTCAAACGTTTTGACACTGTTGTGTGATCAACCTCTAATGAATCTGCAAGTTTAGCTAGCGTCTGACATGAGTCTTCATGCCTGCAATTCGACACATAAATACTCTTTTTGACTCTTGACAGATACTGTTTTTTGGCCACGAAATTTGACATGTTTAAAGGGGTCTTCTCACTTTAGACGCTAAAAAAGGTTATTTTTATGCATTTTTTGATAGGTTTATATTGTAGATATTGATATAAAAGTTGTTACACTTATTAAATACACTTTCGAAATACATTTTTTTTTAAATTAATTAATTTAAGTCACTATTTATAGATAAAAATGTCCTAAAAAAATTGTAGGTCTGCGCTGTTGATGACATCTCGGAGATAGGTCAACCGAAACCAAAAAATCAAACGGTTTTAGATTTAGCATTTTTATGGCTGTAGCACAAATCATACGATTTTTGATATATGAAAAAATAACAAAATGGCGGACATTTTTTGAAAAAACAAAAAAACGTGTTTTTTCACCGTTTTTGGCAAAAAAAAGGAAATAGCAAAATAAAAAAAATCCTTGATATGCGCTATAGCTATAGTTGTAAAGAATATGTGGTTAAAATGTTGTAAGGATCGGTTCAGTAGTTTCGAAGATTTTATCAACAAGCCGTCGAAAAACGTTGTTTCGATAAAAACGCGTTTAAGGGGCTATACCAGTGTGAACGCTAAAAATTTGGTTGATTTTCGGGAATTTTTTGGAAGAAAAGTCCTCAATTACATGTTCCGGAAAATGAAGAATATATTTGGCTATATTTGAGCTATATTACATAATTTTTCCATAGAAAAATATTGAGATCCAAGCGACTTATGCGCTGCCTTCGGAGGCGCCAAAAAAAAAGTTCCTCCTCTGCTGACATGGTTCCGGCCGATTGAGTAGCTGAAACCGAAAAAGGAAAAATGTCGTTACACTGGAAGGTATTTCCTTCACAATGACGTAGGATTTTCGAAAAATATCAAAATGTAACAAAATGGCGTAGTTATGAAAAAAGTCTGTTTTCTTGCCTATAAAATGGTCATTTTTTTCAATGCCAAATCGTCAGTTTTCAACCAATCCAAAATATCCTACGCCATTGTAGAGTAAATATATTCAAGAGTACTCAGTTCAAATTTCAAGTCAATCAGATAATTGCTCTTTGAGTTACAATGTCGGCAAATTTGAAAAATCTCATTTCGCGAAAAACGCGTTTAAAGATTTAACTATCGATTTTTGCAAGATAAAATAATTAGACATATGGCCTTGAAATTTTGACAGGATATTCTTGAAAGTATAAACTGTCAAGAAAGGCAAAAAAATCGATTTTTTGAAAGTGTCACACTGGTATAGCCCCTTAAAGTTTGTTTGGGTTACATTAATACATAAAGAAAGTTTTAATGTATTTCGTAAGTGTATTTATTAAGTGTAACAACTTTTATATCAATATCTAAAATATAAACCTATCAAAAAATTCACGAAAAAAGCTTGTTTTAGCGTCTAAAGTGAGAAGATCCCCTTAACACAGAAAAAAAAAGTTGTTTACCCGTCGGCGCAATGGCATACATTGGAATTCGAGCTTGCTTGTGAAGGGTGTCTCAAAATGACCTGACATTTTCACTGATTAATAAAACGTATCATTTATTTGAAAAGTACTCGTATTGTTATTCTAATATAAACATGGTACGAACATGGAGGTTATGTGTGGAACACAATATCCTATGAATGCCATAAACGGTATGGACATGGAAGACATATTCTTTCAAAAAGATGGCGCAACCTGCCACACTGCGGGCGAAACAATGCAGTTATTGCACACCAAGTTTCATGGTCTGTTATCTCTTGCTCCGGCGATGTCAATCAGCCATCAAGATCGTGCGATTTGCCGCCATTGGGCTTCTTTCTTTGGGGGTCTTCTGAAAGGAAAAACGTATGCCAATGATCCACAGACGATTCCGGAGCTCAAGGAAGCAATTGGACGCACCATTGATGGAATTAGTCCGCAATTATGCCGAAATGTTATTGAAAATTTCGTCAAAAGAGTGAACGTTTGCAATCAGGGACGAGGACATTTGTCGGATATTGTGTTTCACACATAACCTTCATGTTTGTACCTTATATAAGAATAAAAATATTCGTACTTTGCAAATGAACAATACGTTTTATTAATAAATTAAAATGTCAGGTCATTTTGAGACACCCTTTAGTACTCAATTGATGCGTTACCATCTTACACTACACGCACGCAGTGCCGGTAACGCCATCTGCCGGAAAACAGCGAGAACTTATTCAACGTCCTAATAAGAACGAAATTTCAGGCCCGTTTACCCGGTTTTATTTGGATCTTCCAGGAAGTTGCTCAGATGTGTCTAAGGATACAGAAGGTCCTCTTCTTCGGCGAGGTATTTCTCTGCGGTCTCGAGACTCCGGTCTTGAAACTACAGAAGTGCGAGTCCGGCATGAGCGAATACGTTTCCGTCGTGGAGACCTCGAGTTCCGGCTCGCCGAGTTCACCGCCCGAGCAGGTAACCTACTAATCTTTTTTTTTTCGCTCGGAAAGCAACTACGCGAAAACCAAAAGCTCCTTTCACTCGTCACACTTGTTCGTTTTTGCCGCGGTCTCGCGTTCACTTGGCCAACATCCAGAGCGACTCCGAACTGCTGGTCGAAAGTTACAGCGAGGACGAGAACGACGATGCCACCAATCGCAGGTTTCCAAGCCCCTCGGGAGACTCGTGGCCCGGAAGTCAAAGCTCGAATATGCCCGCTGGTGAGATACGATCCCTCATCGAGAGGAAGGAAGAACTCGAGAGACGACAGAGAAAACAGGAGCGTCATCGGCAACGAGTTCAAGTGAGTCGAAAATTCATTCAATTTCCGATCTTCCAAAGCATGATCTTTGTCTGGAATGAGAAAGCTCCCGGTCATTCGGTGGTTGAAACATGCCGTTTCTTTTTCTTCGATTTTTAGGAATTTATTTTGTAAAAACTTGTTGGATTGCATTGATCAAAGTGTTTGTCGTCGGATGGTACGAGTTTGTTTTTTCATCTCTTGCGCAAAAACTGAATCCCATGTTGACGCCAAAAAGAATGCCCTGTCTGACGCCATCCGGTCATCCATTTTTGGACTTTTCGCGCGATTACGAAAGTCTGCAACTTTTGGGGTGTGCTGCGTTGACCGGAACAAGTTATCATCGAAGAGCACAGCCCGGAGTGCTGCGTATGGGGAAACCCCTTTTCCAGTTCCATCAGTGGATTCTTCACCCCCAATGCAATGTGGGGCCGCACGCTGAACAGCAGAATTACTTTTGGGCGATTGGATGCTACTGACGGCTTTTTTTTTAATGGGGCTACCTTTACCTAGGGGCCCGAAAAAAATTGCCAAATTCGGAAAAAAAATTCTGGGAAACGGCTGGTAAAAGAGAAACGCATTTTTTTTTAACACGAAGGTATATTGAGAGCCTTTGAAAAAATCACCAAAAAAATACAGAAAAACGAAAACATGGTCGCCAGCAGATGATGAAAATGTTTTGCGACGTTTGGCGGTGGACACTTTCCAGCTTCAACGGCCCATCTGAAACCTAAAAACTACACGGGTTATTCAAGTTAACAATAAATACGCCGATGGCGATTGTCGATTTTTTAAGGGGTCTTGTCAGTTTAGACGCTAAAAAAGGCTGTTTTCATGAATTTCGATGATAGGTTTATATTATAGGTATTGATATAAAAGTTGTTGCATTTAAGGGGCTACATCAGTGCGAACGCTGCAAATTTGGGTCATTTTCGGGATTTTTTGGAAGAAAAGTACTCAATTAAATGTTTCGGAAAATTAAGAATATATTTGGCTATATAATTTTTTTGATACAAAAATATTGAGATCCAAGCGACTTATGCGCTGCCTTCGGAGGCGCCAAAAAAAAAGTTCCTCCACTGCTGACATGATTCCGGCCGATTGAGTAGCTGAAACCGAGAAAGGAAAAAATGTCTTTAAACTGGAAGGCATTTTCTGTACAATGACGTAGGATTTTCGAAAAATATCAAAATTTAACAAAATGGCGTAGTTATGAAACAAGTCTGTTTTCTTGCCTATAAAATTGTCGTTTTTTTCAATGCGAAATCGTCAAATTTCATCCATTTAAAAATATCCTACGTCATTGCAGAGTAAATATTTTCAACAGTAAATATATTCAAGAGTAAATATATTCAGTTCAAATTTCAAGTCAAATTGGAAAAATCTCATTTCGAGAAAAACGCGTTTATACATTTAACTATCGATTTTTGCAAGATAAAATGATATTGATATAAATTATGTAAATGATGATGATATTTTTGAAAGTATAAACTGTCGAAAAAGGTAAAAAAAAAAAAAATCGATTTTTTGAAATTGTCACGCTGGTATAGCCCCTTAATAAATACACTTTCAAAATACATTAAAAAAAAAAAATATTTATTTATATAACCCAAACTAACTTCAAACGTCTTTCTGTCGAAACGTTTTTCAAAGACTTGTTGATAAAATCTTCGAAACTACTAAACCGATCCTTATGAAACGTTAACCACATTTTCTTTACAAGTATAGCTATAGTGCATATCAAGGACTTTTTTGTAATTTTCATATTCACTTTTTTTTTTGCCAAAAACGGTGAAAAAACACTTTTTTGTTTTTTCGAAAAATTTCCGTCATTTTGTTATTTTTGCATATATAAAAAATCCCATGATATGCGCTATAGCCATAAACATACTGAATCTAAAACCGGTTGATTTTTATGTTTCTGATGATCCATCTCCGAGATTTCATCAGTGCAGACCTACAATTTTTTCAGGACATTTTTTTAACTACCATTTTCGTCTATAAATAGTGATTTAAAGAAATAAATAAATTGTTTTTTTTTGTATTTCGAAAGTCTATTTATTAAGTGTAACAACTTTTATGTCAATATCTATAATATAAACCTATCAAAAAAATGTTAAAAGCTGTAGCTCATTCAATTTTAGGAATATTTCAATGAAATCGTCAGGGAATATAGCTAAAAGGTCATACCGAATAAAAATGATTTCGGAAAATACAATTTTGTGACGTCCCTAGGTAGATGAAGCCCGTTAATGAGATTGTCGTTCAAGTGCTCCAGCTGCTGTTGGTAACGTTCGACAATGATCGTTTCCTTGGATTTTCACGATTATTTATTCTTTTTCATTCTTCAGTTGTGTCTATACACAGTCTGCCGCTGTGGCTTCTATTGGCCACATATATGTGCTCCTAAGTGATTAATTATCATATAGTTATCTTACGTAAACCAACTATAGTAGGCTCCCATCATTTGACGTTCCTGACTAGTACTTTCTTTGTGTTTCAAAAGCCCATAAAGCACTACGTCCTCCATATTCCACTACATACACAGCAGCATGTCTTTGTCACCATGGATATTTCGTCGTGGCGTGTGTTGGCGATGTTGATTGTTGATCAAAATCAACCCCTGTCTTTCTGCCATTAGGATTGTCGAAGTATCCATTATCATTCCCAGCTACAGTACGCCACGCGAAACTTTTCACCGCCTCACAAGCAAATCAAGTGGCAGCAATTTTCCTTCTTTCCTTATCTTCCCCATGGCTCGAAACGTCGGGATACTGTTGACTCGTCACCATTGAGCTGTTCCGCCAATTCTCGACGAGATCGGAAAGAGTTTTCATTCAGGAAACTTTGCAGTTCGGCATGCAGTCGAACGGCTGGTTTCAATGACGTTGAAGTTTGCATCCTTGGAATACAACGACTTTTTTTTTCATCTTTTATTTCTTTATTTTTGCTCATTATCCAAAGCATTTTTTTAAATTAATATGAAGGTCGTAGATCTCTAATAAGAATATGTAAAAACGTGCAAGTGATTTTCATAGTCTCGAAGGGCCAAAAAGCTATTGAGTGATTGAAAGTAATTATTTTCCGTTGCATTCTATGTTGTCTAATGTAGTATTGGGTTTATGCAACAGTTCGCCCCGTTTTTTGCACGAGATGGCAGTTCAAAAACGGAACCATCTTTTGCATCTTTGCAACTTTTGCAAGATATATATATATATATATATTAGACTGATTCAAAAAAAAATTTTCCTTCTGGATTCTCGTGCTGTTGTTGGGCACTGATAAAACAAAATTTCTCTAAAAAGATGGGCGCGGTCACTCAATTTTTAGAGGTGGCTATCTCGACTTTTTTGTATTTGAATTTTTTTAACGAACGTATTGCATTTAAGCATAGTCATGGCTTCGGATTACGGATAAAAATCACATCCAGCAGCTTTTTCGTAACAAAAATAAACTCTAACAATTTGAAAAGGGTGGAATATTCACAATTCAAATCCAGGTAGATCAATAATGGCGTCTATACTACTCTCGTTATTCATGTAGATTTATTTATACGCATTAACATTTTGCACTTTTTACGAAAAATTAAATTATAAGCTTTTATTCATAAATCGTATATTTACATTTTCAAAATGCTACGCTTATATTATCTTCAAACTCATTTACATTTCTTCCCAGCCATTCTCAAGTTCGTTAACATTTTGGGCAGAAAGAAAATGTGCAACGTTGAACAGTTTGTCCAAATCTCTCTTAAATTTACGCTCCTTCGATATTTGTGACGGCAAATTCTTTTTAACTCGATTTTTTAAAAGTTGTTTCCAGACTAGATGGAGTTTTATTGATTTCAAGATTGCGTTATTCAATCGACGCGTTGGAATTTCAGCACATTTCCATTGTTCGAAAATTTCTTTCATCGTTTCGTGTGCACTTCGACGTATGGTCAGTTTTTCTCTGTTATGTTTGTAAAAGAACAAACTCAAAACTTTTCCGATTTTTATCCGTAATCCGAAGCCATGACTATGTTTAAATGCAATACGTTCGTTAAAAAAAATTCAAATACAAAAAAGTCGAGATAGCCACCTCTAAAAATTGAGTGACCGCGCCCATCTTTTTAGAGAAATTTTGTTTTATCAGTGCCCAACAATAGCACGAGAATCCAGAAATTTTTTTTTTTTTTAATCAGTCTAATATATATATATATATATATATATATATATATGTATGTATATATATATATATATATATATATATATATATATATATATATATATATATATATATATATGTTGCACTGCTTGCAATAATGACTTCATTACTTTAACCTTGACCCCAGAACGGCACACCCTGGTCTGGAGGACCGAAGGCAGGTCAGTCCGGTACAAAAAGCCTTAGCCCAGCCCCTATCGAGGTGGCGTGAAGATCGGCTCAGTGACGCATTAGCAAACGAGGCATAGACATCGAAAGTTCGAAATCGGGGTCCGTCGAACCAGTTGGAAATTTAATATTTCCAAGCGAATCGAACAAGCCTACTTTTAATCCTTCAGGTCTCAGGTGTCCCCTTTCAGTAGTGGGCGGATTTCAGTTGTTTTTGTCGTTTTATCAACAGTTTTTTCCCCGCCAAACTCTGCTTATAGTTCAGCGAAAAAAAATGCCAAATTTTGGGGAAAATGCGTGAAGAGTTTTGCAAAAATGTTGTGGCGTCTTTATACGAAATTGGAAGAAATCATTTTGTCGCGTAGTTTCCATCAGCTCGTTTGAGATTGGCGTTTGGATTGTGCTCAACTGGTGCTAAAAGAATCATGAGGTTGAAGTTTGTATAGTTGACACGCAATGCAAATTTATATTTTCAAATTCCTTCAATTTCTTTTGGCAGCTTTTGCTTACAAAAATCCCTCAACCATTTTTTAAGATATTCAGCGGTCTTCAAAAAATAAATCTATAAAAAACGATTTTCCATAATAATCAAAACATGGAAAACAAAACGTAAAAAAAAAAACTTTCGTTGCGTTCCAACGGTGCGCTTCAATACTATAAAAAATCCGCATTCATGTGAGTTACGAATGGAAGAAAATCCGCAACGTGTGGGATGCCAAAAGTAGTTGTAACGAATCTAAGGGTTGAAAGAGGGTTTTCCCATTCGCAGCATCGTTATTAGAAACGACCGGGTTGTGTTCGGTGTTCGGCAACGGTTAGGATACTCGCGACCGTTGGCCAAACGAAAC